>PVHY01000046.1:73653-198696 GCA_004024945.1 Uropsilus gracilis
CAATTAGTATTTGTGGCAAGCATTTGATTGGAGATGACCATCCTGGGAATGTATGGAATATTTATGCCTAAGGTATATGAACTCGAGACAAAGCAGCAATAAAGAGAGACTTGATCAGAAGCCTGTCTTGTCTCCATTTCTCGTGTCTCCTGTCCCATCCCCATTCCCACTCCTTCCTCCAGGTCTCCGTTGACGATCCTGCGGGTCGGGACACCCAAGAAACCTGTTTCACCTTGACCATTTCACTTCTTTCTCCCCCTGCATCTCCCTGAAGGGAAATTCCAACTAAGGTCATTCTCACATTTTAGCATCTGTCTTTAAAATCTGCAATCTTAAATAGGAGACAATGGGGGGGGGGGTTGGTAGCACACCTATCAAAATGACACAAAAACAGTGCCTAGAATGCTGATCTCAGCAGTTAGTCTCCTATTTTCTTAATGAAGCTTTTCGTGTTTCATGTGGCAGGTATTCTGGAAGTATAGTCAGTTGACTGAGGTTGTGTGAGGGGGTAGAATGATGACTGGGAAAAATATCAGGAATGGACAAAATGAATGGTGGAGGCAGAGGTTAAGTGATTGCTTGATAGGAATATTGTGGAAATGATTCACACATGGCTTTGTAGTGGTGACAGGTGATCTTGAGAGCCCTTATCTGGTAAGTGTTGATTCAGTAGTACTTCACACATATAGACACACACACAGGAGTTACTAGAACTAAAACTTATTGACCATTATGTGTCAGACACTACTCTCAATGTGGCTTATCATTAACTCATTTAATCCACCAAGTAACCTTCTGCGTCACTGTTACTATTTTCACCCCTATTTTGTAGAGGTGGTAGCTGAAGAAACAAAATGTTTCCATTTCCCCAATTACACAGCAGGGAATTGGCAAAGTCAGTTTTAAACCAAGTGACCTAAACCCAGACCCCCTTGAACTTATAAGCACTACATCCTTGTTAATTTAGAAGGAAGTCACAAAATACAAAGGAATCTCTCATCCCTACTCTCCTTTTTCATGCCTCCTCTTCCTCGTTCTCTTCTCTCCTTCCCTCCATTTCTCCACTCTTTGGGTTTTTTTCTTAATTCTAATTCTAGTAAGCACTTCTCCTGAAAAGAACACATTATGTTCGACTGTCCAACTCTTACTTCCCATTCCTGGCTCCTCTGGCATCTAGCATTGGAGATTAAATTTGCCGAATAAATGGGACTTGTGTTTTTAAAGAAATATGTAACTTTTTCTAAAGAATTTGTAAAAAATAGTAATTATGGATATGAAATAAAACTGGGCAGAAGGGACAGGGAAGAATGAATTAAGTGCTGGAAAAAAATGAAAGTTCTAGGAACTAGAATCATTCAAGTAAATACAGAATAATAACAAAGAAAATATTTATACAATCCTATTATTCTGAAATTCTGGAGGTTGAGGGGTTAACATTAGGAATTCCTTGAAATCTATTCCAAATGATATTTTTGCAAGATAATTGCAAACTTTATTTTTAGCATTTCGAGCAAAAGAGGTATTGTGTGATTTGTAAAAATATCATTTATTAGTGTCAATGTCAGTTCTCTGATAACTTTATAGATACTATTATATAATTGCTCAGGTGAATGGCAGGCTGATGGAACCAGGAAAAGCTTATTATACAAGTTAATATTATAAAATAGTTATCACTGCTATTATATTAAGATGTTTTAATGTTGCTAAAGTAAGAGATTTTCTGAAATGCCCTTAGTAAGATAAACAACCTGATGAATCAAAGTAGCCGTGGTGGTTGATTTGCAAATTTAGAGTAGCTTCTGACTTATCTCTAACTGATGAAAGCAAAAAGTTGATTATGTGATGAGTCACCTATAGGTATATTTTCTGAGGGGAATTATATGAGGAAGGTCATATATGGAAGAGTCAAAATCATATTAAACCTATGATATAAATTATGGTTCATACCATAAAGGGTGTAGGGAAAGGAGATACTTATATTAGGGTACCTTGAAAACTTTTGCAGATTCTTTTCAATTTGTATGAGATTTGGGCATTTTCTCCAACAGCACAGGTAGGGTGCAAAATATTTGTCAACTGATACATGCAAAACAACATTTTGCATACAAAGATAAGTTTACATATATATATTTATGAATGATGAAGTTTGAATGTCAGGGGCATTTTCTACAAGTTGTCAATTATAATGACAGTAAGAGTCTTTTCTTACAATATATATATATTTTTGGATTTATTGTTTTCAAATCTTATTCCTCAATGGTGTCACTTTTTCTTGAAGTTATTTGATACTTCTTGAGACTGATCATTTAAAGTCATTTTCAATAGTCTCTGGTTCTTAATTATCCTTTGACTTTGCATTCTCCCAGCAACTCTACCTCCAGACAAAATTATGCAGTAAATAAATTTAAAAGATTTTTGAGATCTCTATTTTTAACTTCATGTAACCTGCCTGTGTAACTCTGGATGTCCTCACTGTTTTCCAGTTACAAGAAAAGAAGCCTTTGCAATGTTAACGTACCCTGTGTTTCTCGGCATGTGTTAAAGATTTGCTTTTGAACACATTTTAAAGGTCATATCTTCCACAGAATTAAAAGAGGGCATCTTTCACAGATGTTTTTTTGTCTCCACATCTGTCTACTGAGACCCTCCAGCCTGTTGCTATATGTTGGTTACCTTAGGGAGCTTTTGTTATTTAGCTGTCATCATTAAAAATTCAAACACTAGATCAGAGGCACGGTGTGAGCGGTATCTGCCCATTTATAACTGTACCCAGTTATGGGGAAAAAATGGGATTTTTTGCCCATAGGAGTAATCAACTTCTGTTTCTCTAACAACTGCACATTTTGTCAAAGGTTTATGGGAGGAAAGGATTTTCTTTATAGCTTTTATTCAGGAATATGAGGGTGGTGAAAGAGTAGCTAAAAGGGAAGCAACTTTATAGACACAGTGAAACACATTGAGAAATACTGACCAATGGATGAAATCTAAACCTTAATTAGTAGCTTACAATAAATTCATGGGAAGATAGAATGAACAAAGTTAAGCTAGCATTGAGCTGTTGACTAACTTTGTTAATTAAGCGAGAATTATATTAATATGCCCAAGGCTTGGTGATTACTAAAGTTGATTTCTATTAACAGAAATACTATAGGCATAGTTGAATATTTGAGAGGTCAAACAACTTTCAGTGCTCATATACTAATTGTTGATCTGTGCTTTCATGTGTCATGACATATCAGCTCAGTGTTGCAAAATTTTAGAAAGAATAGAGAGAATTCAAAGACTAGACATTATGCAATATTTTTTCACCCTAATTGATGAGTAGCACCTCTTTGTAAGAACTTGAACCTGCATAGAGATGTTAAACACATGAATTCAAGAAAAATATGTGTATCTATTGGCCATTGTTCCCAAAAATAAGGGGGGGGGATATTGTGGATTATAATTTCCCAAAAATCAAAAATCTTGAAACAACAGACTTGTTGTTCATGGGATTAACACTTTTATAAGAAACTCTAGAAACATAAAAAATGGCATTTAAAAAAACACCATTTATCTGGGTTTAGCTAAAATTTTAAGCCACAGGCTAAACGAAGCACTACCTCTAATGTCAGACAAAGAGGTCAGCCATGACAGGATCTAGTTTTGTTTCTTTTTTAAAAGCAGCATAAAAATTTCAAATCAAGTCTTAACAGCTATTCAAATTGTCAGTCACCTGTGACACAAGTTATTATAAACTTGAGATAATTGGCTGTGGATATCAAGTAAAAGTACATAGAATTTCATACCATTTCTATTTAAATGCTGGACAAGTTATTAATACATGGAAAACAAATTTTCTGTAGCAATTCCTTCAAATACTACGAAACTGACCTACCATGTCATTAAATATAAACGAATAGTATACAATGTCCTTAAAACCAAGTTATCCAATTATAAATTAAAGTTAGGTATGGGAGCGGCCTTGGGTGAAAAAAAAATTCAAAGTTATATTTAAGCCAAAGGTACATATTTGCAGGTAAGAAAATATTTTATCAATCTACTTATAAAATCCCTTAAAATGAAAACTTCACTCTTCATTTGTTCTTTTGAACTAATATTTTTAGCATACCAATAATAATACTTATAAAATTATACTTGCAATCTCCCACTGAACGTATTAGGTGAATTAAGAACTAATTTTTTTTAGTTCTAAATTAATATTTCCTAAAGAAGTTGATATAAGCTTAAAAATCAATTCATCTCTTCAGGTGACCTTAGATTAACTAGTGGCATTCAACAGAAATGAACAGAAAAAAAATGACATGAAGATGTGAGCAATAGTGAACACAAAATTAGCAGACAGAATGGTCATAATGATTATACTTTAGCAAACATTTGCTGGTCCTATTACAATATGATATCCCTAATTCCCTACCACAGTCTTTATCCTATGAAATTCTTTGACTCACCACAAACATCCCCTGCTAGCCATCTTAACTCTTACTTCATTCATTCGTCTCTCCCAAATATGTACTTGTATCCTCATCAGAAGCACCTGTTACTTTAGCAATCTGATTCGCAAGCTCAGATGAACATAGTGCACTCCTTTTGATCCTATTACTGTTCTGAGTAAGCCTGTTTTCATAGGTTATATGAGTATACCTCTTTATTTGTCCTTAAGTCATCTATTCATCAGATGCCAAGATATTACCTACTGCTCACATATACCTTAGTCTCTTCCCAGGCATTTCCCTCAGTAGAAGGAAGCTTCTACTCAATTTATTCCTTTTCAGGCATAGACTCAGCCCACATCTAAATTTAGGACAACTGTGAGTGGTCATCCTAGCTTCAAAGCTACTCACAGACCCTCAGAAGGCTTCTGTGACAATGAAGTCTTCTCTGTCTTTTCTACCTCACCTGCCAGTTCTGAGTTCTTTCTTGCTTCTCTTAAGCACTCTCCTGCCCCCACTTCTGGCAAACAGCTGTCTATATTAGGGGTAAAAACTTGTTAACTCCCATCCTCTTGCTGATAACTATCCTAACAGACAGGAGATGACATCTCCAGGTTTCCATTTTCCTTTACAGATGATTAGTGACTATATTTTCATGTAGCTATCGATTATTTGATGCTGTTTTTGGAAAAAATGTCTATCCACACCCTTGCCCCATATTTATACATTTCATATTTTCAATAATTGTGTTGTAGAACACACTATATATTTTGGATATTAACCCCTTTTCAAAATATGGTTTTCAAACACACTATCTCCTGTGGTTGCCCTTTTGTTTCATTTTCTTGTGTTGTGTAGAAACTTTGCTGATTTTTGTTTGTTTCTTGTGTTCTTTGTGTCATAGCCAAAAAAGGACATTGCAAATGTTAATGTCAATGTTCCTTACATTTTCTTTCATAGACTTTATGATATCAGATTCTTTTATTTAAATATTTCACTCATTTTGAGGTCTTTGTGAGAACATAGTCTAGGAGTCCAGTTTTCTTCCTATGGTTATCCAGTTTGGCAAACACCTTTGGAGAGATTAGACTTTACCTACTGAGTTCTTGTCTCTTGTCAAATGTTACTTAACAGTAATTAGGAAGCTCATTTCTGGATTCTTTATTCTCTTCCATTAGTGTCTGTTCCTATTGCTATGCTACTTAGATACTGGTTTGAGCTTTTAGTATAGTTTGAAGTCCATGAGTTTAATGCCTCTGGCTTTGTTCTTTTGTCTCCAAAAAATGCTTTGGCTCTTTACAGTCTTTTATGGTTCTATACAAGTTTTATTATCTTTTCTATTCTTATGAAAAATGCCACTGGTGTCTTGACAGTGACTGCCTCCAATTTAGAGGTGGTTTTGAGTAATATCGTCAAGTCTGATTCTTGAACACCAAGTAACTTTTGTTTGCAGTCTTTTTCAATTTCTTTAGCAAAATCTTGTAGTTGTTGCTTTACAATAAGTATCTTAAGGTTCTTGAAGCCATTGTGAATGGAATCGTTGTCTTTATTTCTCATTCAGACAGTTTGTTGCTAATGCATAGAAATAACACTGATTTCTGGACATTGATTTTATATCCTACTTTACTGAATTGTTTAATTTTAAGTCCTTTAGTTGAGTCTTTAGATTTCCAATAGACAAGATTAAAACATTTGCAAATAACAGGACTTTGCTTCTTTTCATATTTGAATGTCTTTAATTTCTTTGTCTTGTCTAACTGCTCCAAATGGGGCTAGCAATACACTGAATAAGAGTGATGAGAACAGGATTCTTGTCTTGATCCTGGATTAGAGGAACAACTTTTAATCCTTGAAGTGCAATATGTGTGTGTTTCTTAAAAATGACCTTTATCCTGTAGAGATAAGTTCCTTTTATACTTAAATTACAGCTAGTTTTTTAGTCATGACAGTTTATTGGATTTTGTCAAATGCTTTTTGCATCTATTAAGATAACCATGTGACTAAGAAAATCTTTTTTGCTAAGAAATTTTCCAAAATAAAGGATAATAAAGTCTGTGGCACAGACTCTAGGAGACAATGCTATAACTCTAGGTTTCCTCTTGATGGTGTAGAGAATGTAACGCTCTTCGCTAAACAAAAAACAAAAAAATAAATAAAAGACTGTTGTGAGATAACAGATTAAATTCTAGCCATTGCTTTGATAACAAAGATCCAAAAGTAACTCACACAACTTAGCAAATACAAAACAAGAAGCCCAGTCAAAAAATAGGGAGAACTAAAAAGACACTTCTCCAAAGAGGAAATACAAATGGCCAATAGGCACATGAAAAAAATATTCAACATCACTAGCAATCGGGAAAATGCAATTCAAAACCACAATGAGGTACCACCTTACACCAGTTAAGAATGGCCCATATAAACAACAGAACATTGTTATTGGATGATTTTTAAATTTCCGTAGGCTAAGGATAATTGCTATACATGCACTACCTCTAGTTCTACTCATTTATATTAAAAGTCAGTATTATTGATAAGATTTGTTTTAATCATAATAGATGCATATCCTTACATCAGGCTTTGCAGTATTCATTGCATGAATGTCTTCATTGGCTAAAGTGAACCCTCTAGTAATGCTAGGGTGGAATCACTGACACAGGTGTTTGATAATATTTTCTGATGTCTTTTTTCTCAATTGTTAGTGTGATTACGAAAGTCTTATTGTTCTCTTTTCTTGAGTAATTTCTATAGGCATTCTTATTTTGACTTGTGAAATGCTATATTTCTAGGGAGAGATTTAAGGTCAAATCAGCAACTTTTCTGTTTGTGGGTAGTGGGTAATGTATTTGTTTTGCTTACCTACTCAAATATTTATCTTTGAAGTCTAAAATATTTGACAAAATATTTTTATTTTGGCAAAATCCTATTTGAATTGAATTTATATTTTGTTTTATTTGGATACAGTGTATCCTTTAATCTTTAGGTTCTAGATATATGCTCTTTACAAAGTTCATGGTTTTGTTATTTTCTACTATTTCTCCATCTCTGAATTGAATTGACACTGTACATATTACTGCTTTATGCTAATTTTATGCAAGTGATTCTTTTTGGCAATTTTTTTTTACTACTTAAAAAAATTTTTTTGTGTGTGAAATATATGGCTAAACATTTTTATCTGCTCCATAGTAATATTTTCTGGTGAATATCCTTCTGTTTCCTGCTTTTTTCCATTCTCTTCATCACATCTGTGTTTTCTTTGCAGCCTCTGGTGTTTACTTTTGAATCTAACATATATATTTCTATAAACTGTATTTTGTCTTCAACTAGGTAGCTTCAGGTTGACGGAGAGAGATGCATAACTTGACAGCCCACCTAAGAAAAAGAGAAAGGAACTTCTTGGTGATAATGATTTGGTTATGTCCACTCCAAAGTTTACAGTATTAGGAGATGATTCATATTAGGAACTGATTTCAGGAGAGCTTATCTGTGGGATTTTATTGTTGCAACAGAAAAAATGTAAATACAACTGGTTTCTTTTCCCACCTTCTAGTCTCTGACCAATTGTCTTCCACTGAGTGTAACTAGATGGAATGAGTAGAAGTAAAACTCAGAATTGTGATAAGGATTGTGATCTCCCTGAGACAGAGCAGAGCAAATGAATGAGTGTTGAAGAGTTGCAGGGCAAACTCCCTATTCTTCCTGTACACCATTCCTACTCAAGTCTTATTCATTTATCATTTCACCCTGAGTACAACTCAAAGAGCTACATTCATTTTGCTTTTTGATGGAAATATCTTTGGCTAAACTGAGAGGAGTTCCTTTGGGTTGTAGGGTAGCAAGATGAAAATGACTTTCACCCATGCAGTTTGAGTGAAGAATATGATGGTTTCTTGAGTAACATTTAACTTGGCACAGAGGTCATTAAAAGGGATGAGTGGGTATGTCCAGTAAGTGCACTGAACTAAGAATTACTTATGCCTCATCTATTTGTCTCACAGTTAATCTTATTCAACAAGGTTCATGCTAAAGTCACTTTTTTTTTAAAACCATAGGTCTGGGCTCATGTGCTTGCACATCAGCTAGTCTCATGCCCCCTAGAGGGGAAGGACTACTTCCTTTTCTAGACATTTCTTGTTCCACCTGCAACAGTAAGGAGAGATAGAATGATGGGAAAGTCTCCCCTTGAGCAAATAAACACAGTGTAGCTTCCACACCAAAGGCAAGAACTGCTTTCTTAGTATCCTCTCTTCCACAGTGAACAAAGTAATTAAAATCATTAAATTGGGTTGAGGAGAAGCAGCAGCCTATGTTTAATTCTATAACTGTGAAATGGATTTGACAAATTACAGAAATGTAACTCAACCTTGAGTGGAGGACATTTGGCCTACCTCCTAATTTTAACAGGCTGGGATCTGGAATCAAGCTACATATGTTTAAATCTTTGTTCCAACACTTTTCTGCAAGTTATAAGAATATGTATGTAATTTTTCTATATTGTACAGTCTGTGAGAAGGTTTGGCCCCTAAGACAACAAAATTATTTGAATATATTTTTTGCACGAATGCAGAAATTAAAAAATAAGAATTTATTTTCTATTTCACTTCAGAATAGTTTAAAACTTACACCTTAGAATAATTTAGTCAAGCAAAAGAAATCAACTTAAGAAATATTGATTTGAAAATATATTTCCACTGTCTTACCTCTAAATGAATTTTTCCCCACCCCAAGTCATGTTCAAACCTTTTCCTCACATCTTCTTTCATAGGTTTTGATATAGAGAAAATTAAGTATTAAGGAATTACAGTTTGTATATTTAATTTTCATATGATTTCTGTAGTTTGGAAGACTTTTTCTGAATCACGTTTATTGAGGGAAAGTAAGACTTGTAACTTTCTGTCTGCCTCAGAGCTTATGGCTCCAAATGACTAGAAATGTATATTTGCACACTTGGCCCACAACCAGAGCTCAAGCCATCCTCCACCATGGTCCACTGGGCCCTTCCCACTTCAGTTCTGCTTCCGATGTTGAGTTTATTGTGGTTTTGGTTTTCACTGACCCTTTGTTATATTTTTCTGTACTGTCATTCTATTTCCATCTCTCTCCTTCTCAATTCTTCGCTTACCATTGTCCTCTCCCAGTCTATTTGTAGTTGCAAATGGCAGGAGTTTTTCCTTCTTTATAGTCAAGTAGTGTTCCACTATAGATACAGTTCTACAAAAAAAAATTGTTTTGTTTTAAAAGGCTAGCTACCAAATTGTTGGATACCTTTAATTCAATATCTATGGAAAATATACATAACTGAGCATAAAAATTTTAAAAACATGTCAGTCCATAGTTTTAGATAAAATGTAAAAATTGGAAGCAAACTTCCCTCATGAATCATGAAGCAACTTTCCTCATCAATCATGAAGCATGAGTAATTAACTGAGTCAATGCTGCCCAGTTAGGCAGAGTTACAAATAAAATTGATAACAAAATTATGGAAGAGCACATTTAAAAAAATTTAATAAAAAACTTTGGCTAGAGGACTCTAATGGGTTATCTTAATTGTTTTTCTTTTACTTCTAAAGGTAAGTAGAATTCTGGAGCCAGTTTTCCAAAAACACCGAAGAGAGGATATTTTACAAACCTTCTAGATATAACCTAGTATTTTTGTAGCCTTTGATTTCTCAAGTGGCTTATGTTCAGTCAGCATCATTTTGCCATTTCCCCATAGCCTCACATCACTGAGACAAAGACGATCTGGGTGCCATTATTTTAGCACTTAACAAAATTGTCTCCTAGGCTCCTTTTGTCTAATTATTTTATAGCCAATTTCAAGAAAGAAAGAAAAAATACTTAAAAATGGTGGGCAATCATATCCCTTTATCATATAACTAATGGTAATACAGAAATATTCCTCTTGTGGTTACAACCAAAATTGCCTCATCTTATTCAGGGCAACATGATAATAGGCACCATTTAGGTAACTTTTTCTTGAATATATTGAAATTTCAGAGGACATAAAAATTCAAATATTCTATGGAGTATTAGAGTAATGCTATTATTATAGTTCAGAGGCACTTCAAAAATGGATTATTGTTTCCTTTCTATCTTTTTGCTGTTATCAAAAAATTTAATGATATTCAAAGAATTTTGGGGGTATGCTTTTGAAACTACATTTATCCTTTTATTTCACAGCCTACATTTATCCTTTTATTTCAGTCTCTTTTAGAGTTTATTAACATACCTTTATTAACATACTTTTGGTTAAAAACATTAAAATCTTTAAAAAAATTAAGCATCATTAACCAAGGTTGCTTCCTAAAAGTGTGCCTGGTAATAATTAAAAGTCACCTATTAACACATCATTTATAAAATGATAAATGACAAAAGAAGTAATATGTACATCAGATCTAGGCTAAGCTAACCTCTTCAGACTTCCTAACATGAATGATCTTATTGGAGAAACAGATTCTGTATTAATGTAGAAGTAACTATTGCACAGATTACTTTGAGTACATCAGGTCTTTATGTAACATTGTTTATACAAAGTGATTTTGTAAAAGTTAATGAAGGGAAACACACCCACTGTGTGGAGAATCCATGTTCTTTCCAGACTGGTGTGAGTTTTCTCCAGGTATAGAGGTTTCCTCCCACATATCCAAGAGCTCTCATGAAGTCCACTGACATATCACAATGGCCCCTGCTGGAGTATCAGCCAGCATGTGATTGTGCCCTGCATTGGGCTGTGGTCTTCACTTTGTACTCTGGGCTGCCCAGAGAATGAACGAATACAAAGAACTTGTTTAATATTAGAGCGTTTGAGGTCTTTTAGATGTTTAGTGATGATTTTATAGTTAGAAATATTCTCTACAAGTTTAGCTCTTGTTTCTATCATTTAGCTAATTGTAATCCTTTAAATATCATTTCACTTAAAGGTGCAGTTCCTAGCAACTATGTTTACTACAAGGTTTCCTGCGTGAAGTGTCCTTTGACAATACAAAGCTTTTAAGAAGTAGTGACCAATAATGAAAACTTTACGGTTGCAAATTCTAGAGTTTTGGTAAAAACTCTAGATTAAAGTATGAAATATGCAATGAATAAAATGGCTATAACTTGTGAAAAAATATCCTTGTTTTTGAGATTTGATCAGAAAAATGGGCAATTTAAAGTTTCACAAGTAATGGTAACACAGACTGTTTTATAACCTTAAGTTGCAGTGTTTAAAAATGTAGGAGAAAGAGTAAAACTGTGAACACAGGAGAAGGATAGATAGGATAAATGCTAGAATAGAAAACAGGATAAATATAAACTGTATGCATACCAAATTCAACAGATACTTTTATGAAATGATTTTGAACATATGCATGTGTTCTGAAAATAAGTTCAAATTCTCATTGAATGAGAATCTGATCTAAATCAGATTTATGATTCTAATATGCATAGTTTTGTTAATTCATTTATTGTGTAATACTTATTTGACATAAAATTTTTAAATTCAAAATAACAAAATCATTCATTGTATGAGCTAAATTGAGCAATATTGAAAGGTTGGCTTTGATAACATAATATTCAATATTTTTTCTTTACATATTAAAATACTCTTTCAAAACTGTTAGTAAAATTTAGCAGAGGATTTTTGAGCCAGAGTATGTTCTATTATCATCAAGCAGTGGTAGATTTTGGGTAAAAATGATGCCAGAAATATCAAACAATTCACTCAAGTAAATAGAATATTCTATTAGCAAATGTAGGACTAAAAATAAGATTATCTTTTTCATCCTTTAAAAAGATTAATGTTTTTCCAATGGTCCATTACATCTGCTTGCAAGTGCAGGAGAAATTTTCAGAGGCAAGTCAATCAAGAACAACAAAACCCAGAGTATTTGAATTTCACAGAAACACTAGTTATCCTCACCTTTCAGCTGGTATTACTGAAATCCTCTCCTAAACAGTCTCCTTGCTTTTCTTATGCTCCAATGCCATACCTCACCTTAAAAGTGATTTATTTCAAAATACAAATCAGTTCATGACTGGCACCTGCTTGAAACTTTCCAATGCCATCGTTGTCTGCTCCTGCCTGTGATATCATTTTCTCCAGGAAGCTATGAAGACAAACCTAGTGTCTTTTGTATATGTGAGTCACTCTGTGCTAACGGTGATTTGAGGGAGGTATGCTAGTAGTCACAACTGGCGTATTAAATAACTGAGCTCAGAGGGTCTAAGTTACCTGGTGTTTGCAATTTTAAGCAAGGCCTTCTGGTTCTAGCTCTGTGCTCAATGCCTTGCTTTGTTCCAGCTATTCTCCTGGCTTCCTCTTCTGCAATCAGACCAGCTCCTTTGTGCTATTCAAATCTGGACCTATATATCTATTAAATATATAAAAATATATATTTATTAAATATATATTTATTAAATATATAAAATATAATAAATATATATTTATTAAATATATAAAAATATATATTTAATAGATATATATTTTGCATCATTGTTAACCCTGAGGTTCCCCTATGCCTTATCACCCATGAACCATCTTAATCTCTTGTGCCCATCCTCCTCCAATTTTACCCTCCTTCCCCTCTCTTGTTCTATGCTTCAGTTCTATTGACAATTGTAATTTTCTCTTGTCTACTCCTTTGCTTGTTTTTCCTATATCCCTTATATAAGTGAGACCATCCAGTATTTCTTTTTCTTTCTGGCTTATTTCTGCTAACATGATTCCTCTAGCTCCACCCATGTTGCTGCAAATGACATTAAGTTTGTCTATTCTGATTGATGAATAATATTTCATTGCATACATATGCCACATCTTTTTCAGCCATTTATCAGGTTTGGGGTATTTGCATTGTTTCCATATCCTGGCTATTGTAAATAGTGCTGCAATAAATGTCTGAGTAGAGTCAGGGCCTTTTGAATAACTTTGCCTTTTATCTAGAAACCTGTTCACCCAGGTCTTTGCATGATTTAGTTTCATATGTGTATGTTTTTTTAAATGTAGTTTAAAATTTTTACCATAGTTTGACCATCCCCAATCCCATGCACAATTGTAGATCATTCACTGGTATTTCACCTTTTCTTTTTTTCATATTCTCATCACTTAGTATTTCCCAAAACTGAAACTATTCATTTACAAATTTAATCTCAATCTCGGTATCCCTTACTATTATGTGTCCTAAGAGTGGAAAGGTTTTTTTTTTTTCCAATTCATTGTTTTCTCTGGGTAAATCTGAATAGATACCAATAAATTTTTTGGAATTATTTCATTTTCTTATAGTCAGAATAATTTCTAGAAAAATATTTTATAGATTTTAGAAATAGAGTAAGAATAATTGTTGGTTTGGTTTACTATACATGTTATTGTAAGTATTATTATCCTTTCAGTCATTATTTCAGCTAATTTATTGAATTATGAAATTTACTATCACTTTTGTAAGATTAACTCTAGCTTCAGGCTATTTTGTTTCATTAATAAATGATTTAAAAATAAGAGGGGAATAAAAGGACATCCTTGTTAGTGATAGAAAATTGTTTTATTCTAATTTTGATACTTTTATAGGTGGGATTGGATAGGCAGTGTGTGTGTGTGTGTGTGTGTGTGTATATACATGTAACTAATAGCACGTTTAGTATTCTGAATATTAAATCTAGAAACCCAATAAATTCAACAAAAATTTATTATATCAACCTCATACCAGATTATTCTAGTATTTTGGGACCACCGAACAAAAATAAAATCTATAAGGAGATATCTGTGTTTGAAATCATCGTCTATGAGTTGAAATTAGACTTCAGTGTAGCATTTTAAAATGCTATCTTTTCAGTACATTTATGGATTTAGTATCTATACACCAACACACCAGGATCAGTAATAAGTAAACTCAAATAGAGATTCTAAAACAGGACAGCAGATACAATTTTATTATCACTGTGACTGTCATTTTTCAATCTTGATTTTCATTTCACAATGTATGATTGGTATTCCACATTCAAAAGAAGTATACTTTTTAAGAGGAAAGACAGAGAGAAACAAAAAATTGTCTTGAAGCATATACCTTCAAGGAAACATATTAACATGAGAGTAGAAACTTGCAGATTACCAGGGGAGAATAGACTGAATGATGTAGTATGTTTTTATCTAGGTGGAAAAAAATGTTTTCTGAGAAGAGAGATAATTTTCATGGATGCTCTTCAAAGCTCCATTGAGAATTCATTTGCTTAAAATATAATATCTGAGAGATTTTTGAATAGTTTGGCTGTAAATTCTTCTCATAAATCAAAATAGCATGCAAAGGCAACTTCATATTCTTACCTGTCAAGAAAAAAATATGTATTTGCAGTGTATTGGATGTGCAATCAAAATGATGAAACTTTTAGAAATATACAATTGTTTCCTTTTATAGTTCTTGGCATTCATGGAAGAAAATCAGACATATCCAGATACAAGCTCTAAATAACATCATCAAAACTTGAAATACCAGTGAGTAGTAGCCAAATGCTTACTTTCCCTGTATATCTTTAGGGAGATTGTTTCCCTAAAGAAATAGGACTTGGAAGTCTCTATTCCACCCAAGGGAGGGAAAATAATTTTCCCCAAAACTCCTTGTCAAAACCTGACTTCCATACACTCTGTGCAAATACCTTTAGGAATAATTTTTGCCTACCGAGGGAATTAACAGTCTCTTTATAATGTAAGCTTGGATTGTGATTTAAAAAAAAAGCCAAATGTTTTTTAAAGTATTAGGAAAGCATAATTACAATTGTTAGAAACAGGGGGATTGTTAATTACCTCTAATTACTGATGTGAACTGAGCATGTGGTGAGCATTAAGGAGGCAGCCACCAAACACCCAAATCAACATCATTATCATTTGTTGAGGGGTTGACTCTGATAAAATGGAAGCCCCACTGAGAAAGATTAGGTCTATTTTGGTTGCTTGTTACAGAGTAGAGGCCTAAAATATTTCTTATTCTTAGACTAAATAGGTATCTATTAGAAACCCAAAGTAGTACTCCACTCCTGCTAATTTTGCTAATATGAATAATTTTCTTATTTTATCTAAAAAAAATAGAAAATCTATTTTTTTATATTATTGTAGTCCCCATGTTTCTCCACCACCTTATCGCCTGTGACCCATGACCATTTTCCCTTGTGTTCTCACTCTCTGGTTTTACTATCTCTTCTACCCCCACAACATAACTGAATGTTTCATTTCTATGGTCAACTTGCTAGCTTTAACTATTTCCCACCCTTTTGTTTGAAAATCTATATTTCACATATAAATGTAACCATTGGTATTTATCTTTTTCTTCTGTCTCTACTTAATCCTGTATTCTAGCCTCTTGTATATTTTCTCTCCTATATACATATGTCCTCTCTCTCTCTCTACATGCACATGCACATGCATATACATTCAGGCACAGGTACATATATAACACATTAATAAAAGTCACGCATGTATCTATTCCTTGGGTACCTCCACTTAGAAGGAATGCTAATTATTATTTAATACCTGCTTTGTGGAGTTATTAATATTGAGAGTTTTGCTGCATCTTCTCCAAAGAATACATTTTTAGTTTACTTATTTTGGCTTTAGATAATTTTCAGTGCAAACATACTACATTGTTTAATAACACACTAAAGCCTGAGTGAAAAATTATTCGTAACACAATAAGAATTATAATTAAAACTTGACCTGATAATCTGTATTTATAAGTACATTTAAGCAAATTGAACAAAATCTTTAATTTCTATCTTCATTACTGATCATATATAAATATTAAGTGGAAAGATGTCCTTGAAAATACTTGGGCTCTGAATTTAACAAACTGGGATTTGAGACATTCTCCATGATTTATAAGTCATGAAATTTAACAATGATGCAGTCTCAGTTTTATTATCAAAGTACAGAAGTATTTATGATGCCATGCTTTCAGATCTATTGTGGAATCAAATAGGACAAATTGCATGATATGTAGTAGGCATAGTTACATATACTATTTCATAATATCCTCAAGATGAAAGACTTCTGGAAACAAAACTGTATATTCCATATTTGAATTTAATAACCTTTTTGATGTTTTTAGTGAAATTTTAGGCCATTCTCTTCTTTTAACTTTTCATAAACACTGTTCTGCAAAAGAATGGTGTCTGATTATGGTTTCTCTCCATGGCTAGAGAAGTTACTCTGTTATATAGAAGCCTATTAAATGAAATGTTTCTTATTGTCTACAAGTTTGGAGCAAGGAGCCTGGAAGTGAAAATAGATAAAAATGTGTGCTACATTATCTAAATAGGATTCAATAAGATATTCTGAAACTATTTTGTGACCCTGTTTATTATCCAAATCAGGACATAAACCAGATTTGTTTGAAAGTTTTAGATTTTACATAGAAACTTCTGGAAATAAATCTCTATCCCTTTAAGCAATGTGAAGGAAAGCTCAAGGTCAATGTTTTGTGGACTTTGGCATGTGTACAATGGAGATGGACTAGCGCTGTGAAACCTATCTGACTTTGGAAATACCTAGTTTGGTGTTCGTCTTTGAACTAAAGGTTAACAAATGGTATTGAAAATCTCAGGGGCCTGACCTAGGCTCTACAAAAATGGAGCTAACTATGAACTATTTTGAAAAGGATGCCATATGAGAGGGTCTTATTCCCAGAGACTAAGTGCTATCAGACGATAGCAAAGTTCCACAAAGAACTCACCCAACTTAACAAAAACAAAGCAAAAAAGCCCAGTCAAATAAATGGGGAGAAGAACTAAAAAGACAGTGCTCCAAAGAAGAAATACAAATGACCAATAGGCACATGAAAAAAATGCTCCACATCAGTAGTAATCAGGGAAATGCAAACCAAAACCACACTGAGACACCATCTTACACCAGTTAAGAATGGCCCATATAAACAACAGAACAAAAGCAAACAAACAAATGGGCAACAACAGGAGTTGGCATGGATCTGAAGAAAAAGAAATACTATTACACTGCTGGTGTAACTGCTCCAATCACTATGGAAGGCTGTGTGGAGGACCCTCAAACTACTGGCAATGAAATTACCATTTGACCCAGTGATCCCACTACTGGGAACTTACCCAATGGACACAAAGACACTAATTTAATTTAAAAGGACCCCTGTACTCAGATGTTTATTGCAGCGCTATTTACAATCTCCAAGATATGGAAACAACCAGATGCCCCAAAACCGACAAGTGACTGAAAAACAAAAGACTAGGGAAAAACCCCAAATAAGCTGACAGTGGAGCTGGGAGGGGCTGGGGGAAGAAATAAATTGGGGAAGAGAGGTGTACAAGAAGATCGAGATGAGGGCTCACAGGTAAAGTGGTGGGGGGAGAACCCAGGGATTGCAATGATGCAATATAATATATATGTACACATTTGTATGCATGAATATGTAGACAAAATTATTAATAAAAAGGAAATGGGTGTATATAGCTTTAAAAGTTAAAACTTTGATCCAGTTGTCTTTCCTCTTCTCTAACGAGCTCTGAGTTTTTTAAAAATTGGAAAGATTAGGGAAAAACAAGCTTTTCTTTTGATGTTGTTAACCTAAAATTAAAACAACCATTAAAAACACAAAGCAAAAAAACAAAAATAGTGTTATCAGAAGAATACTGGCATATATATTCAGGTGCAGAGACCACTGTAGAGTTAATGAGATCAAGTAGATGTGGCATTTTTTCACAGTACAAAGCAATGAGATGGTCCTATTTGCATCTACGATGGTAGTACTGTGATACTACTGAGTTTTTCATCAATATATTACATCAGTGACAAGGATATTCAGTCTATTGACTGGTATGGATGAGAAAAGAGTATCTAGAATCTTGAAGACTGATAACTTGCTCCAGAAGATGAAGGATACTCTACAGAATGTTGTATGCATATGTATAGATTATGGGAGCCCAGAAGTCCAGTTTTTAAGGAATGCTCTGACATGTTCTCTAAAAGCAAATTACTACAGTTTGTAGTTAATACATGGTATTAACCATGACATTAAGCATGGTTTTGATGAGTTTCTTTAAGTTCTGAATTCAGTATACTCCACACTTAGGAGTACTATTCTAGCATATGCACCATGAAAGGCTACCAATTCTGAGTAGAGCACAGACCCTGCATTAGACACAGATTATGTTGTATGAAACCTTGTGTGGGGGACCCAGTTGCACTGGCACACAAACTCTCAGTACTGGAAATGGTAAAAAGACACTGATTGCAGAAGACTAAGTATTTGCTATCTAAAACTTAGACCATGCAGTGGAAATACCAAATAGCTTTCCGTGGGTTTCAATATTCATGTCATGCTTTGTAAAATTAATGAAAATGGGGGGAATCCTAAATACAGTGATTCCAACATCGACAGGAGAAATATATCATTACTTACTATACCTACTCGATAGATTAGGCTGTGAGATTCAATAGTGGTAAATTAAAACAGGAGTCTGAAGTATAACATAGCTGTCTGAAGTAATACATATGTCAGTTAGACTGTTGTATTTATATTCTTTGGTCTTTTATATCCTTTTGGTCTTTTATATCTTTATTTATATCCTTTTGGTATTGATATTACTAAAGTTTGAAATAAATAATAAAATTGTGAAATTAGGTGATTTGATATCCATTGTCTGCTTCTCAGATGACTTCATTCTGGGAAGAAGTTCATCCTTGACGTTAATGTTGACATGCTTGGCTCTAAAAATAGGTGACACATCCTCATCAGTATCCCCGTGTTACTATTTTTTCTCTCTGCACTATTTCAACGTGTCATATTCAGAATTTTGAATTCATCATCTAATGGAACAAATGAGCATGCCCTCTTCATAAAGTGGGAAAAATTTGACATGTGTGCAATTTTTTAATGTAAAAGTTTCAAGACAAATAATAGCATGAGCATTTCATAGATGTAACATTGAGAAAAGAGACAAAAGACCATGTTTTACAAGTTCATATTCATAAAAAAATTCAAAAAAAGGAAAAATAGAAATGAGTGATAATAACTCCAAATAGCAGTAACTTCAGCATAGGGGGAGAGGGGGTTAAATGTGAGAAGGAATGGAGGAACCCAGTAGAGATAGCCTGCATTCTGACTTTGGTGATAGATTCATAGCTGCATTCACATGTGAAAACATATAAATGTGCATGTTTGAGGTTTGTGTACTTTAGGTACACAAAAGTAAAAAAGGTATTTAACAGAAGAAAAGATAAGTTTATAAATAAATTATTAAAAAAGTAACTTTAGGAGCAGTGAATGGAATATGGAATTAAATTTAGTGAGTTTCCAGTAGTTGGTATTTGATTTGGTGAGGTGAAGATATACTGTATGTTCCCAGGCCAGTCTTCCATTCCCAGGCAAACTCTTTATAAAGATTTTAAAGCACTTTTCTTACTATCATTTCAATTTTATCTAAGGTTTTCCTACAAAATTATTCTTTAGGAAAAATGTTCTTACCATTCTCCTAATGACTATGTCTAGTTATGAACTAGACTAGATAGGTTGCAACTTTCCTATAAATATGCTGTATTTCCTATGTGAAAAACACCTGCTCAGTGATTGTTAGTAATAAATATTAGACTTTTCAAGTTAAAAAGTAACACGAATTTTATAGTAAAAGCAGATATCTTGGCTCACAAAGTAATATTTGTTAAGAGTCAAACTCTGATGTTCAGTACATAGTTGAATCAAATTTGAGGAATAAATATCATTAGTGAAATTTGTGACTCAAATTATTAAGAAATTTAATAGCCATAAGCAACAGTATGCCACTCTGTCTTTGCATCACTGTTTGGATTTTCAGTTAATGCAATGTGATTTTATGACTATTTCTTAAAACCTCAAGGACTTAAACTAATCTGGAAGTAAACTTTAGGGGGTCAATTCTGAAATTAAAATAATAATTACATTAATTGGCATCAAGGAGTGAGATGGAGTGACTTTAAGGTAGTGTGTGATATGAATTACACCTTTTTTTTTGAAAAAATGAAATTGAGAGTCTAATGTAATTACTCCACTTTTCAAACACTCACAGAAAGTTAATACAATTTTGAATTTTTTGGGTTAAGGATGTGTCACTAGGTTTCGTAGTATTCTATATTCAAAGAACACAAACTTAAAGGATATATATTTTAAAACCACAGTGCTATATAGGTTTCTATATGAATAATTGAGCAAGGCTATAGTGTAATCCCAAAGAACCTCTTTCATCACTTTTGCTACTGAGCACCTATGCAAACAATATTTTTCTAAGCTATACTTTTAATTTCCATTTTCTTAATTTGCATCTATTACACTGTCTAATTTAAATTCATAGTTTTTCATTAAAAAAGCTTAAGCAATGATGCAGGAAAGATACCCTTGGGTACTTTTTTCTCCCAAATATTGTCCTATAAATGTCATTCCTTACTGACTCTTGGGTAAAACTTTATTCTCAGCAATATATTTCTAGAACAAAATACATTCCATGTAAAAAGAACATCAAATTGATTTCACTCCTAAATTACCAGTGTGATTACTTTTAGAGGTCAATACTGATATCATAAGTACTTTGAAGAAGATCCCATTGTAGGCTCAGTTATTTTTTTCATAGACTTCCTACATTCACTCTGAACAACAAGGGCTGATTCACTTCACATCTACTGATTTTCATCCACATCTTTATCCAAAACTAGTTTTATTCCACTTACATTGAATAAATACAATCCCACATGCTGATTTTAAATAATTATTCATAAATATTCATAGACTATTTGACTGATATACAAAGACATTATTTCATTTATATGTTAGTAAAGAGAATGGCATAATACTTGACAAAGACAAAAATTAAGTCGTGAGTTTAAAATTCTAATATTGTAAATATTGAAAATTAGAATACCACATTTGCTTGGCAGCTGAGTATTTTCTAAGTGGAAGTCACTGTGCTGATGCTGGGTGTGATAAAACATTGCCAAAGTTTAGGCTATGAAGTCTATTATCTGAAACCACTATTTAAGAACAGGAAATCTGTAATTTCCTATTCATTTGCAGTTACCTCTTGAAAACCACTGGTTGAAACTGTTTGGGTCCATTTCTATGCAGACTCCCCCATCCCCAATCAATAGAGTTGGCCCTTCATTCTCACAGGTTCTGCATTAAGATTCAATTCTACTAGTCACTGGTACCCAGAATGGGGGGGAGGTGGTGCTGAAACCAATAGCTCACAGATAACCAGGAGGACTGGTAGTCAATTTTTGGAGGAATCAAAAGTTAGAAGTTGGAATAGATGGAGACTGATCCTGTTAATCTTGGTGGGTCAAGAGTCAACTGTAATCTGAATTCACAATACCCACTGTATCGCTTTTGTACCCTCAAGTTTGGAATGGTGGCAGCATTTTTCCTTTTTTCTGTATGATCTAGCCCTCTAGCAAACATAGGTGAATGCTGAACCAGGGTGATCTAACAAAAGTCTTTTATTTTTCTTTATATATTTCCAACATCTACTTGGAATATCAAAAATGGTCTGCACTTCACATCTACCAATTTCCATCCACCTCTTTATCCACAAACTATTTTTATCCCACTTACATATGGAATACATCTATTTCCATATATTTATTTTATATAGGTATCTGATAAATTGAAATTAGATATACAAGGTTATATTTTATTTTTGAGTACCTCAATAAACAAATTTAGAACCCATGTTTGAGTATACTATCCATAGTGAGTAGTAAGCAGAGAAATAAGATACGCTTCATTACAATTTCACAATAGAAGAGGAAATTAATCTTTATCAAGTTATCTTGCAAAATTATTAAAATTATCTGAAGGGACATATTGGGAGAACTGTGTTGGATAGAGATTTCTATTAAGGGGCACACAATCGGAGATATAAGAGTTAAGTTGGTATTAACTAGATAAAAGAAAAGGTTAGTAGAACTTTCACATTACTGGGAATAGTATATGAAAATCCTCTATCAGGAGAGTGTGATTCGATCAAGTAATATGCTCTTAAACTAATTAGAGGGAAATGATGGGAAGAAGCTGGAATGGTAAGCAGCTAGATAATCAAATACCTTTTGATCAAGTAACCAAAAATAAGAGGAGGGTTGAACATTAGAGTATTACTATCAAACTTAAAGAAAAAAAAGTCTACAGTAAGGCCATGATTGCAAACCAACAAATTGCAATGACTGTAAACCAACAAATTCTATAACTTGGATAAACAAACATATCCCCAGAAATAAACACTATAGAAACTGACTTGATAATATTTAGGAAAAATGTATAGACCAGAAATAAATTTTCTCAACAGTGACTTTCTTGTAAAGGATCTGACAAGCTGTTTTTGAAATCTATGTGGTAAAAAAGAGACTTGAGGTGTGCCAGGTCTGATTACCTGCATCAATCAAGTTCTCAAACTTTAATGTTCATCAAAATCCCAAAGGGCTAGTGAGAGAGCTGTGAATTTTTATTTCTGGGCTCTACCCAGAAATTTCGGCTTCAGTAAGTCTGCAGTTGGACCTGAGAATCTGCATTTCCAGTAAGTTTCCAGCTAAGGGGATGCATCACTAGACAGCTGATGTGTACCTTCAGCATCAATATATGGTTATAGAGCTTCCCTTCCTTTCATCATGACATAAGATAAAAAATCCTTAGAATGGTAGAAAAGCTCCAAGAATTCTGATGACTAATGTATTTACCAAGGTTCTCAATTTATTCATCTGTGAGATGGGTGGATTTGATTAGAAAATTTCTATACATTTCTGTTCAAACATTATTCACAGAATTTTATAGCCCAAACTTTAGCTTGTATGGTCAAAACCTGTTTTATTACATATAAATAATGACATACACAGAAAGAATGGTATAGTATTGTTGATTTTGGTTTCTATTTCAATGATATCTTTTATCCAAGTAATATGTACTATAAAGATGTCATGATTTGCTAAGATAAAAAAAATATTGTTGCAGTTTTGAGAATGAAGGATTATTTCCTCTGATTTTCAGACTAATAGACAAGAAAAAAGAAAAACTTGAACCCATTTTTACCTGTTTACTGCATTAGAATTCTGTACTGCACCTACACGCAAGTGCACTCCCAAGCCTGAAATCAGGTTTTGCTCCTGCTTTCTCAATAGAATCACAATCTCTTGGGAGCATTTTCCTCTCGCTGAGCTACATCTCAATCAGCAGACAATTCACCGTGGAGACTCAGTTTGAATTCTTGCTTCATCTAGTCACACTCAATTGAACATAGAGGCCTGTGATCATTAAAGGCGGCTGCTTTCTCCTGACAGCTTCATGGAAGTGATCCAGAGCTACTCAGTATCTGAATTTCATATTCCCTTGAAATTGGAGTTGCACACTGTACTGCAGTGTGACCTTTTCCTCTAGATTTTTTTTTCTCTCTGCAGTTTAAAAGGTATGGGCACATCAGAGAAATTACACTAAGGATAATCACACAATAAAATATGATCAGAAAGTCGTAATATACACTAGATATTAATTTAGTTCAAGTAGGCAGTGCCACTTTATACATTATTAAATATTTGGGATTTAGAGAGGTGAATACTGCTTTTGTTTAGCTTTTTTTTAAAGTTGAAATATCATTTGAATCTTAAAACTGTTTATTCAGGAAAAACTAAGTTCCCGTTGTTTTATTGATTGGTCTCTTGAGAATTGGTGAATTGGGGGCATCTGTAAATTATTTAGCTATTCTTAATTGATTTCAAACTGTAACTCAAACTACCCATTTCAAATGACATGTATCCTCCAGTTTTATGGGTCATGCCCTGGTTATTTTAAAAACTAGGTACGATTTTTATTCTTAAATTACGATCCAGTGACACAATTAGCTCTTGCACTTACTCCTGGTACAAGTAAGCCAATAACTAGATATAGGAAAGTCCCTTCTTTCACTAATTGGTATACTAGATAGTGTATATATTTGTGGTAGTTGTTTTGGACACTGATGAGTTGGTACAATGTGTCTCTGGAGAGATATTCATGAGAAATTAGAAGTCTAAAAACCTTAGAATCCCCTAATGCTATTTATACAATAATTCTCTTGCCTAGATGGGAGGAAGGGGTACATGGGTTTGCAAATAAGCTTCCTGGACTCATAGGAAAGGAAAAAAGGGAAAGAAGAAAGAAGAGGAAGTAAGAAAGAAGGTAGTCCCAAACCTACCCAAAACAGGATATCCACTTCAGGCAAAGTTAATACAAGCAGTAATGAGTTAGAATTATGCATTAACTTTTCAAAAGCAGTACCCTTAAGCAGGATTTCTCTTTTGTATATTCAGGGGGCAATAATCACTGCCTTACAAAATTATTCGAAAACTTGCATCAGAAATACTGTAAGATACAATTGATTATACCTTGTGTTAGAGTTCTGTAAAATGCATGATTCTACATGAAGTCATCTACATAAACACACTTGCCTTCACCTATACCCCCAAATCATTAATTGGGTCACTTACATACACTGAATCAAAAACAACTCAAATGGACACAAGATAATATATTGAGCAGGCATCAAATTGCCCATAGCTGAGCTGAAGAAATTCTAGGAAAATGTAATATATACATTGAAAAACATATCTGAAAAAATGTATCTTTCTGAAAATTTAAGTTCCTTTTTATCTAACATAGAGAAAATATTTAGCAAATAAGAGCTGTACACAAAATGGATCTAAGTCAGATTAAAGGGATTTTGGAAGAGACAACATTAGAAAAGAAGTTTCAATATGATGTTATTTGATTCCTTTGGTCCCTTAGGGAGACCGAGTACTTCAGCATATTTCATAAAGTAGTAAAAAATTGCATGATGATAACTTGTTCTTAAAACTGACCTAGATCCATGAATTAAGTTATCAATAAAATTTCATTTTTATGAACCTACCAAGACCAGACTCAGAGATGGATAGAACAGCACTTGGCTTCTGATGTATATACCTATACAGGATATACTGGAAAAATCTGGGGGAGAACAATACAAGAGAATCCTGGTCCCTATCCAGAATCCACTCCATCCAAGTCTCTAGAATACAGAAAACTGTACCTTTAACAATTTTAACAGTTTCCCCAGGGTAAAAACAGCTAAAGGTCATTCTGGGAGGAAGTGGAGTGTAGCTAAAGGTAATGATACACAAAAATTGCTTCTACCCTGCAGGAAAAAAGCCAAGAGTTTCTCTGATATATCATTGCTCTGTGATGACCTTCAAAACATTATTATCAAGATAGATAAATTCAGCTCTTTAAACACATTCTTTTTTCTGTTGGGCTTAATCCTTTCTCAGGAGTTTTAAAAATCATACTAAGGATATTGCTGAAAATATTGTTTATAATGATGCGATAAGTGGAGTGCTTTATGAACAAGAAAAACAGCAGGGTTAAAAAGAATGTCCAAGACTGTGAGTGTTGAAATTATGTCTAAACTTCTTGACATTTTTCAGTTCATAAATCAGTTTTTCCAGCATCATGTGAGCTGATGCTGATACCATTATAAGGTTAAAGAACTACACTTATAGTTACTTCTGTGGGTTGTTGGAAGTGTTATGTGACTTTATCACTACAAATTAATGAGGTCTCTAAACTGTCAGACTATTATTTTGAATGAAAAGAAACTTAAATAAAGAAACCCTTTGAAAACAGTTAGTAAATACATCTTTATTCAGTAAAGCAGCCATTTAAGACACAGTATTATGGAATTCTGCTCTTCAGCAATAAAATAGTCTTTTAGGAATAAAGGCAGTAAAGACAAAGGATTGTATCCATTCTTCTGAGCACTGACACACAAAATTCAGTCCAAATAGAAAATAAACTATATATTGTCAAAGATGGAAAATAATAAATTCATTGAGGAAAAAAACAGATAATGTCTTTGGTTGGTTTAAAGGCAGAGTGTAGGTGTATGCTTTTCACTGCGGTAACATCATCATGAACATTTTCTTACAAAAATCTCTTACCCAGAAGCAGTTACCAAATGAGACTCTTGAGTCTAAATGGTTTTCCTTTTCTTATTAAACACCATAATTGAAATGTAGTTGGTATATATAGCATTTGTAAAAAATAAAAAGCTGTACAAATTGATTTGATACCTATGTATACTATAATATGACATCATTACAGTGGTATTACAGCATGTCTGTTATCACATAATTAATCACTTTTTAGTGGTTGAAATAATGAAGAGGTAGAATCTCTGCAGACTTGATGATTCTAGTATAATATCGTCTATATTCACTAGTGTGTTTTAACTCTCTGGAGCTTATTTACTATTCTTTGCAAATGTATATCCTGGACATCCACCCTATTTCCCTTCTCCCCTTCCAACATAGCCATCAGTTACTCTGTTTTATGAATTTGATGTTTAGATTCCACATATAAGTGATATCATCAGTATTTGGATTTCTCTAATTTGTCCTTATTTTTGTTTGTTTGTCATTGCACATAGCAAGACATTCTACTTCTCAGACTTGAATAGTACAATATTTTATTGTGTGTGTTGATCATATAGTGTGTTGACCTTTATCTTTCAATCTATTAATGTTTTAGCATTGACTGATTTGTTTATGTTGAGCCATCCTTGCATCTGAGGAATAAAACCTACTCATAGTATATAATTATTTTAGGAAGTTGAATTTGATTTGCTAATATTTGTTGAGAATTTTTATGTTTATATTCATCAGGGATATTGGCCTTTAGTTTCTGTGTGATGTTTTTCATCTGGCTTTGGTATCAGTAGTGTTGTCCTTGTAGAATGAGTTTGTAAGTGGTCCCTCCTCTTCAATTTCTTGGAAGAGTTTGACAAGGGTTGACATTAATTCTTCATTAAATGTTTGATAGAATTCTCTATTCTGAAACCTTCTAGTTCTGGTTTTTTTGAGTACTGATTCAATCTTGCTCATTATTGATCTGTTCTGATTTTCTATTCCTTCCTGATTCAGTCTTTCTGAATGGTTTCTAACTGCTTTCCTTGGAACTCAGTGTCCTCTGACCATGTCCTCTGATTAAACTTGAAAGGCAAAGAGGTGCAATAGAAAGAATGTCAGACTAATTATAGTCTAAATATTGCTCCTTCAACTAGTAGGCTGAAGTTTGCTATGTGGTGTCATGGTAATTAAGGTTTACAACTTTAAAATAGTTGTAAAGCTTAAAGTTGTAAGCTTCATCACTTTAGAAAGTAAACTTGGGTAAATTCATCTCTAAATGCCTTTATAAATATTAACATCTTTTGAAACTAAGATCCCAGAAGACTGAGGAATTCCACATGTTGACACTCATAAATCTACTGTGCCATATACATAAAACTGTTGGGTCAATCCATGTTAAGCTTTCTAGGTTTCATAAAATAAAAATGTGATATATTTCCTAGAAACTGAGAATATATTACTATAATCAGTAACAGGGATTTTACAGATATGGTTAAGGATCATGACTAAGAGATTATCCTGGGCTTATCCAGTAAACCTAACTGGTTTATAGGAACCTCATAAAAGGGAGACAAGATGGTCAGAATCACAGATAGGTATGTGAAAATGACCTAGGGGTGAGGGTGATGTGACTAGGAGCCAAAGAATGCAGGCTGTCTCTAGAAGCCAAGCAAACAAACAAAAAGGACAAGACACAGTCTCTCTTTAGAGTCTCCAAATGGAATGCAAACTTTGATTACTGTCCCTCCAATAGTACCCATTTCAGATTTCTGACCTTCAGAATAGTTGTGTAATAAAATTTACGTTGCAATAAGCCACTAAATTTATGATAATGTGTAACAGTTATATGAAACTACTCTCTAAAATCCATGATAAAGCTTCATTTGTAAGGAAGCTTGGCAGTTTTATATCATAACCAAAAAAAAAAAAAAAAAATCTTTGCCACTCCTACCACTGAGTCTGGGATCTATGCCATTCTTTTATATTTATAGTGCAATTTGCAATTTATTCTTATCAAGATAAAGTGGAAATGAAGTGTATGAATGGTTTGTAGGTCACAGAATATAAGTAGCTGGGATTCAGCTTTGGCTGGTACAATCATGTTTGGAGTTTTCAGATGTATGTACGAATTCTGACTACTTTGTAGTTATATCTTGAAGCTGTGGAAAGGCATCACTTGGAAATGAGCAGACACACTGGGCCACACTCTGGTAGATCTGAGCTCTCCTAGTCAGCAAGCATGAGAGTGAGGCATCCTCTGACATCAGCACAGTCTTTCTACAGGTGATGAACAGCAGTCAGGACTGACTGATGCTGCCCGAGAAAACCCCCAGAAAAGAACTGTTCAAATGAGCTCTCTCTCTCTCAGTCCCTGACCCACAAAATCTTTTAACATATTCAAAATAATGTCATAATAGACTATTTTCCAAAAATGCCAGTATATCATATAGCATTTTCTGTAGAAAAACATCTCTACACTAATAGATGTGCATCAAGAGCTAAACCTCAGTCTAAAGTATATGTCACAAACATGTGAATTTAATATGCACATCAATAGCCAACATTTTGACTTAAATAAAGAACCAAAATTCTATTCTCTGCCACAACCCCATATATAATGACTGGCCTTTCATTGCCATATGTATTTTAAAAATAGATTTTTCTCAATTTCACTCTTCAGAGTCAATTTTCTACTCAGTGGCATGTATTTTTGTTAATTTTTCACTAGTCAATCAATTGCAATAATATGATATGGATATCTTTTTCAAGTCCTCTTCCCTTTCATAATTAATATATTAATCAATTTTTCATCTTAACAAGTCTCAAGTCTCATTTTCTCAGTTAAGGTTGCTATGTCTATCATTGTGAACTTTATCCTACTTAGTTTAAATAAATGTCCTAAATATTTCATTTTTCTTTCCAATTCCATTGCTATAATTCTTTCATATGCTAGAGAGATTAGCCACTGAATCTGATGTTTACTAAAGTATACTGAATTCTTTGAAGCAAGCATAGGTAGTATCCTATCCTCAATTATATTAACACACTCTGAACTTGTAGTTTATTGGTCCGTCAATCATGTTTCTTTTAAATCTATGTTTGAGTTACTAAGCATTATTATAGTTATAAACACAGCATTGGAGGAACCATATCATAAAATGCATTGCAATAAGATAATAGATGATATTATCCATCCTTAGCATGAACCCTAATATCCAGGGACTTGTGAATTTGTAGAATGGAATTATTTAGTTTAGGTTGGCATAGTCTAGGAGACTATTTAGAGATTATATAGTTTAGGTTGGCGTAGTCTAGGAGACAATATTATTTGAATTTGGAGTATTGCTCCAGATAGTTTTGGAAATTAAGAATCCATAGACCTAGAATTAAAGAACCAGGTTAATGGAAAATTAATGTCTATGATTAATCTTAGTAAGAGGAAAAATAGTCTAAAATGCCATCTTAAATTTATGATTTGAATGAACTTCATTGTATAAAAACTCTTTGATGACATTGAGCTTCCACATTTCCTATTTGTCAATATCTTTTGTCTCTTCTGAATTTCAAAATCATAGCTAAGCTACAGATATGTAGTAATTTTCTCTAAATGTCATGGTGTATGTGTATATCTTTTGGTAGAAAGATATCATTTGTCAAGATCCATTACCATACTTAGAATTCTTAGTTACCCCTGTCCTAATACAACAAAGTTGGAAAACCATCATATTTAGAACTTAACATCAAGCGTTATTGGCTGTCTATTTAGAGAGGCAACTGTGTAAAATCTGGGGACTCTAAGGAAGGACAAGGTGTGTGGGACCTGGAAGAAAGCAGATAGGAAATTTCTTCTGTGACTTGCATGCATATTCCTGGTAATTATCCAGTCTGGAAATGCAGGCTACTAATACCTTGTCATCTCTATAATCTGGAATTTTCTGATTGCTTTCCTAAATTTTGTTCTCCAATCAAATTAATGGCTTTGGAAATCTATTTGATTTCCAACATTAAGTATCTGACCATTCCATATACTGAATGGCTCATACTGATAAAAGCCTACTCCTGGTTCCTAGTTCATGGCTGAATCCTTCTAAAAATGCAGATTAAAGGATGTTTAGTAAAATAATACATAGATGGGTGAATGAAACATTTACATATATAAGAACATCCTAGCAGAACAACTATAAAATAATAATTCTTCTGAGCAAAAAAACAAAACAAAACATTTTCTGCCAAGCTCACTATTTCTTGGCCTCAATAAGATAACTAGCTTCATGATCAAGTGCACAGGTGTTATTGTTCTGGTTCTAGAAATACTGTAGTGACTCTTGGGGTATGTTCTAGGGTAAACAGGTGCTCCTCAGTATAGATGGAATGATATGAAAATAAAATAATGGTATTTTTGCTAAATTGTTGAAGACTATATATATATATAATATGTACCTTTTCTGTTTGTTTGCTTAAGGTACCACCACATTTAACTTTTTTTTTTCCTAAAGGGAATGTTAGGCAACTTCACTAACCCCCCACACTGGGTTAGTAAACCTCGCCCAGGAGCTCATGACAATAAACTCTTCTTAATTCTAAAAAAATAAAGGGAATGTTAGTATTGTTTTAAAAAGTACCAATACTACAAACACAAAATTTTCCAGGTGGTGAACAATTCTTTATTTAAATTTATTTTTATTCACTGACACAAATAGACAAAAATGAGCAGAGATGACTTCTGTTGTTTCCTAGGCAATTGAAATTAGAAATGGCTAAGTTATTGATGCATAATAAAAAATGACAAATTTGATGATTTTCTGGCAACATGGATGCACCTAGAAGAAATCATACTGGCAGAAACAAGTTAGAAGGAAAAAAATAGAAACCAAATGGTTTCATTAATATATGAATAACCAAATAAAAGTACACAACTGCGGGAGGGGACCAGCTGGAGTGGCCAGGGAGGGGAGGTGGTGGGGGACCCCCAGGGACCACAATGATGTGATTGATGTGAAATATATATATGTATAAGTTAAAATTTAAAAAAATAATAAAATTAAAAAATATATATATATATAAAATTAAAAAAAAGAAATGGCTAAGTTAGATACCATCTTTCAAAAAATATTGGCTTAAAAGTAGATGAATCTTAGATAAACTACAACATATTCCTACAAAGTAGTATTACTTATCAACTAACAAAACAAAATGTATCAGATATACATCTTCTAAAAACCACTGTCAAAATGAAAGAGCCTGAGATTTCCTTTTCCTTCCTATTTGGAAGTCAACGTATCAGTCTGCCATTGTTTCATGGATGTCAGTTGATGACATGATTCCTTGAAGGATAAGATATTACACAGAGTGATAGCGGTAGCCAGTATCAATAATTTTTTTTTTTAAATTGGTGTCCTGGTCTTAAATCCTATTTTAAGCTATAACATGTTTGTATAGAAAGTTGTATATTGGTTTAGGAAATATTGAGTTTAGGGAAACAGATATTTAAATATTAGTTAAATTTCGTATGTTCTTTTTTCTAGAGGAAGACATGAATTTTATTCCCTTGGATGGTAACAATGCCTGCCCTTTGTTCTGGAGGTAAACATTCTATCTTCCAGAATAATTTAAAAGATAGTTTGAACCAAAGTGTGGTTGGTACTTGATGTACATGATGGACAAGGATGTGAAAATTCCTAAAAAATGATTATCAGAGCAATAATACTGTTAGTCAAGTAATAATAGAAAGCTAAATCTAATCATTTTTGTAATCTGATTTAGACATTTGGCAACTATATTTAATTATTATTAAAACAATATGTAGTTATAAAATGAATTCAAATTATGGAATCCTTATTGTAAAATGTCATAAATGTGCTGTATTACCATGTTTATATCTTGCCACCAGTGTTCCAGAATCAGTGTAATTAGAAATTTGTAATGTGATGTGGAAAAAAAAAAACAAAACTTCATATTAGTACCCATGGTTGCCAACCTCTGCATAGGTCACAGATGTTGGCACCTCCTTGTTCTAAGACCTGGCAAATGCCTTCCTTGACAGGATAAATGGACCTTGGATTTTACTTCCAACAAGTACACTGTGGCATATGTGACATGTGCTAATTCACTTCTGAGATTAATGCTCTCCTCCTCTCTCCCTCATTCACTTGTCCTGAGGAAAATGACTGCCATATTGTAAGTTTTCCTGTGGAGAGACTCAAACGTCTAGTCACTGACAGGGGTTTGTAGCCAATCGCTAGTGAGGCTTCAGGTTCTCAGTTCAACAGATTGTAAGAAACTAAAATCTCACAGCCAGATAAATGTGCTCAGAAACATATTCTCTCACTCATGCAGTCAAATAAGACCACAACCCCAGTTGATATTTTCATTCCAGTTTTTGAGATAACTAGAGAGAGAACCATCACCAAAATCCCATTTGGATTCCCAATCAAAGGAGAGTATGTTATAATAACTGTAATGTTTTTCCCCATCTATTAGGGCATTTCTTATGTAGCCATAGAAAACTGGTCTTCTTATGGCAAGTAGATACTGCCAGGGCGAATACCTAAAACACTGTAGTGGCTTTGGAACTGAGTGGTGACTGGATTTTGGATTCAGGAGAGTTTGTTTGGAAAAGCCTAAGTTGCCTTCATCAGACTTCTAGACATTCTAGAAGTTCAGGCCTTTGAGGCCATAAAAGGAAATATATAATGTGGAAACTGCAGGAAGACAAATCTGTCTGATGCCAGGCCAGAAAGAGGACCATCATTATCAATCTGAGTAATCAAGTAAAAAATTCTAAGCCAAGTGCTGAACAGTGTTTTTCTTTTCTTGATGCTGCTCATAGTAAAATGTGAAAATAGAGAAATAAGTCGAGGGAAAGAATGCTAAGTATACAGGAGCCAAGACTTAATGGTTTGGAAAATTCTTAACTTTTGCAAACGACAAATGAGGCCAAAATATATAAAATGCCTTCTGAGCAAATATTGAGCCCAGAAAAACATGGTCCAGAGATCAAGATTAGAATGTGACTGTAGAAGCTTTTGAAGAAGTAAGAAAGAAACAGAGGTCGTGCCAAATCTAAAGTTGTTTATTAGATTAAGGGTGCCTTTTGTAGATCCTCCCTCCCCAATGAAAACACAGAAAGAAAAAAAGAATGACTAAGAAGCTTAAGGTGGTTGTAATACAGCAGTCTCAACAGGCGACCAGGGGAGAATAAGGCTTATCACAGAGAACTGCGACTATGTCTTTCAAAATCTGAATGAATAATGCTCAAAAAGATTTACAGAAGGTCCACAATGATTTGGGGATTATAGCCACTGAACCACTAACACCATTGTTTCAAAGGAACAGAGATAGTGAAAAGTGATTGAACTCAAATCCACGAAAACAGCAGCAGGTTGACAAATCTGCTAACTAGAAAATCCACATTAGATTTAAGGAAGTGTGAAGAAGGAGATAGGAAGGGTGGGGCTAAGGATGATCCAGGGAGCAGAAACCAAGTGACTATGCAGAGTCCAGGACAAGAGAACTGTTTCCAGTAGTTACATATCCAACTGGAGCCCAGAATTACTTTAACTGACACCCCAGGCCTCCTGACTTCATATCACTCTTCAGAACAGAAACACCTCCAAGGAGCCTATACATTTCCCAACATATATTGGTGTGGGGGGTGGGGGGGAAATGTCACGTCTCTTCAGCTGCACATGTTTAAAGACAGAGGAGCCCCACCAGGCTCAGTACATAAGGAATGACAATCCAACTGCCTCATTTTCAGCACCTAATTTAGATAATGAGATTGTAGACTTGCAGCTAGCACTATAAGGGGATGATACTTTGGGGGACTGTGAGAGAAGTTAAGGATATTTTGCCTATGGAAGGGATACAGAGGTTGGGGATCAGAGGACAGGGCACAGAGAAGAGGGAACTAAGTTGAAGTTTCAATTGTGACAAGAAAGCAGCATGACACTTTAAAGGAAATATTTAAATTAGCCAAGAGTAATCATTCATGACATTATATTTATGATCTTTGTTGTTCAATGATTATTTGTTGCAGTGATGTTATAGCAACACCCTTTGGAAGTAAATTTTAATTTATCATCACACATTCCTCCCATCACTTCATCATCATCTCTTCATTTATTTCTCTTGTGTGCCCTGGATGAGATCCAGTAAATTTCAGCAGTAATTGATGTACTCTTTTTCATCTTTTCAGTGCTATCAGGAGGCCTACTGAATACTTGGTGGACTAATATGGGAACATTTCCTACTCTTTAGAAAACCATAAACACAAATAGTTCATTAATGTGTTTTCCCCTAAAATAAGCCTACTCACTTTGAGTTTTGCTATTAAGCTATAGAGGAAAAAAAATTATAAAAACTACCTTGCTTTGAATTTAATAGTTTTCAACTGCATTTTTGTCATGCTAGCATCTGATCATCAAATACATTTTCATAAATGCTTATTAACTTTGTGAGATAATTAGCTTGCTTAGTCATTCAATGAATCTTTATTTGTGAGAACCCAAATACGAATCAGATAAAACCAAACATAAGAAAAGTTTATCCGGTGCCTTTTAAAAAAAATTCTATTGCCATATCCTCAAGAGTTATTTTTTGCAATATTAAACGTCATGTTAAAAATAATACATAATAAATAAGAACCTAAAAAGAACTTAATTTAAAAATTATGTAACATAACATCTTTAAGTGAACAAACTATTTATCTTGTTCATAATTACATTTTCATTGATTCATTTACTGGGAAACCATTGTCAAGTCTCAAATATATCCTGCCTGGTAGCCACAGGTTGCTAAATACATAATTGATTCCTTATTTCATCATTCCTCATGACTATTGGGGAATGAGGAGGGGGGGGAGAAAGAGACGAAGTGGAAATGAATATATATGAGAAGATATTAAAATAGCCTCATAGACCAAACAGAAAATTTATTTCCATATCAAATTCCTTTATAATACACAATCCTTTTCTGACATAGTCAACCATCTCTCCCAAAAAATCAGATGGTTGGGATCCAAGTTTAATGACTATTTGTCCTGGGGAATTTTATTTATTTCCTTTATGAAACTATGTCAAAAAATAAACATCATTGGGGAAGAAAAACCAGAAAACAACGAATATGTGAAATATTTATTTGTTGCAGGTGATCATTTCATGAAAACTGGGCAAAAGCTTCCAAAATGCCACAACCACCACTTTCATTCAGTCACATTTTACCCCATTGTGCATAGACTGTTTATGTTTATTTTTGTTTATTATATGCCTCCAATTTTCATTTTGCTTTTTCCTTCTTAATGTGATTGTAATTGGTCATAAATATGTGCTTTATAGAGAGAACTGTAGTCCCAGATTCTGACTTGTGGGATAAGGCCTTGGAACATACACAGTGGATCTTTGAGAAAATAGACCCTTATAAATGTTATATGAAGTTATGTGTCATTCGATACTTATTTCTTTCATTGTTTCCCAAGAAAACTCATTCCAATATTTAATATTTTTATTAATATGTCATTTTGGTAATTATTAATATATGTGCTGTGTTAGGAATAACTTATTGCTTGAGATGGAGCAGAGAATAACAGTGGAAAAGCATGTACAGGAGACCTTGGTGGTTTAGTCACTGAAAAATAGGGAATAATACCATAAAAATAGAGATTTTCGTCATGATAGTTATGGCTATTGCTGAACACACACATATGAAACAAATGCATACACATATATACACACTGATGCAGACATACATACTTTACTGTGTTGAATGCTGAACTGTTCAATTATTTTAAGGAAGGGGCAAACTTTGGTAATCTCCAACCACCTTCGGGATACACATAAAGGCTATGGCTATATTACTTTCTTGCTTCTCATTACTGACTGAATACTTGGAAAGACTTTTCCTTTGGTATTTTCTCTTTTCCTAAATGTGGAGAACTTTATTTTGGCATTGTGGTGATATTTTCATATTTAATCGACTGTTCAAAACATAAATGCATCCTTGCTTATGGAAGATGGCAGGAATTGTGCTAAATCTAACCACCAGAGAGACGAAGTATGCACATTCATTATAACCGCCAGCTCGATGAACTATGCACTTTCATTGTTCTTTGTAGCAATCTCTGTCCATTTACGGAAAAGTCATTTGCTTCTCCTTATCAATGTCTCTTCTTTCCCTTGTGAAAGGCATAAAATTTTATCTCTGTCCTCTTGTATCTTAGAACCACCCAGCAATGTGTCTGTAATGTCTTAGAGATAACGCCTCTAAATTAAGATAAAAGCTTTCTAAAATATTGTCTTAGTTTGGACTACATTGGTTAAAAGTGATAGAATCTGAACTCAAACTAGTTTCAGCAAAAATGGAATTTACTTCTGCAGCGAACCTAAGCACATGTGAAAGGAGCCACAGAAAATGCAGAAGTAGCCGGACTGAAGACGAACTCCCACCCCAACCCAATGCCACCAGATTCTCCTCTCCTTTCTATCCTTTTTGCTCTGTTTTATTTTTTTTTCTGAAGAAGTGCAATTTTTTTTTTTTTTAAGCGACTAGGTCTCACTATGTTCCTCAGGGTAGTCCTGAACCTGCGGACTCAAGCGATTTCTAGCCTCAGCCTCCCAAATAGCTGGGATTACAGGTGCGTGCCACTGTGCACGACTAAGGATGTGTAACTAAAAAAAAAATCATTAAATGACATGGGGTCACCAATATTACCCATGTTTTCTACATGGCTTCAATCCTGGCGTGAGACTGAGTAACTTTCACTTTCAGATAAACAAAATTCAAGGGAAGTACTTAGACTCTGCCGCCAAGGTCCACACAGCATGAGCCCAACAAAGATTTATGATAGTAGGCAGTGTTATTATTATAAGACAGATGCCCCCTAGCCACATAACTATGGACCAAGAGGCAGGGTATGGGTGTGTGTGGTGCGATGTGTGTGTATGTGTGTCCGTTTGGGCACACACATGCATCCACACACCTGTAATGGGAAGCCATGTTAGGTAAAATGATTCCCTAAACAAGTCAGTTGTTAGTCACCACAATTAGTAATTCCTGTTTTGCACTTAAACATTCAAATAATGGGTCTTCAATTTATCCTGAGAGCAATTATCTGTCATAGCTATTATAATTTTTGCTTTTTTGTTTAGTATTTTAAACGTGTAAATTGGAAATCATAATATCTCTAAATTTCAATACCTGCATTTTACAATAGACACTGATGTGTGTGGTAAGCACACGATGGAAGGTCTGACTAGCTTTACAGCTTATTCAGTAAGTTTGTGAAAATTACCTATGCTGCTGTATATTTGGGAAAATAAAAATAGTACCTACCCTTTGTTATTGTGAGGAGTAAGTTAAATAAGACAACAAAACAAGGTTATTGTGAGGCTAAAACAGGATTAGTTCATATGTTTCACTTCAATTTTATCTTAATATAAGGGACATATTTAATAAGTGTTCAGTGGTCTACATTGTCTTCTAACATTTAGTCAGTCCTTTATCTAGAAAACATTTAAGCAGATACTACAAATAAATTGTTGGACTCTTGGCTATTAGATTTGTAGAACAATCTCCAATTCCCAAGAAAAAGTTGTAAATTGTACTTTATTATAATCACATTTTGGAGAAAAGCATTCCTTCAATTTCTTGAATAATGTTAGTAAAGTGTTTTCATTTACTTGTCTGAATTGGGAAGTTATTTTAGAAGTAATTTATAGTACTTTTGTATTATTGCAATTACTAAAGCATTGACTTGGGTATATTTCCAAGGGTCTTATTTTCCTAAAAATCACAAGTAGTTTTGCCCTGTCCAGAGGATGACAACACTCATTTCCACAGTCAATGGGTTCTGCTTCTTGAAAGGTTCATTTTATATCCATTGCTTTTTTGTTCTCAATATAACTTCTGGAGAAATATAACTATATTTCTAATTATACTCAAAAATTTCTGGGGTAAAACTTTCCCCTAATAATTACGTCATGCTTTCACTCCCCCAGTTTGTTTGTGTTTAAAATAATCAGTACCAAGTCATTAAAATTAATACTGGGTAATGCTTAGGTCTGTCCTCCAACTCCAAAGCAGTTATTAAAAATAATAAACACCACTTTCAGCTTACAGCTCTGCGGATCAGCTCTGACTAGAAGGTTCTGTTCTTCTGTCCCCCTTGTGTTTTGTTCTTTTATGACCCAGGATAAAGAAACAATTATGCCAGAGACACAGTTTCCTCCTTTCATATGGCAAAAAAAAAAAAATGGCAACAACAACGACAGGACAAGCTAAACAGTACAGTTATATTAAAGCCTCTGCTTGAACATGATCCAGTTATACTGTAGTGGCCTTAGCATTGTCTCATACCAAGTCTACCCAGTGGATGCGGAAATGTAACCCAGAGAAAGAGCTTGCTTCCTATAGCAGAGGCCATGGATATAAATATAAAACACTCTTACAGGGGAGAGAGCACATTTTGGGGGCATATAATAAAATCCCCTACATTTGTTTGATTTTAAATAGCACTTTGTTGAGAACTATCCTGTGGAAATAAGCCTAGTCTACACTAATCTACTGAAAACCCAACTTTGGTGCTAGTGGTTTGCAGATAAATTCAACCCACAGACATTTTTAAACCTGCTCACAAATATGCCCATAGTTGCATGCTTGCTATGCTCCCTACGTTTTTTTTTTTTTGTTTGTTTGTTTAAGAAGAGTGGACTCTGGTCATCCAAAGATGGATGATTTCAAAGGAGAAAATGAGGCAAATGGTGATATTAGTTCAAGAGGTATGAGTTCAGGAAACTTGTCCTTGACTGAGAAGTAAAGAAGTAATCTGGACACTGCAGAAAGTGGACTAAAAATAGTTCACTATAAAATAGTGATTATAATTGATTAGCATAACAAGTGCAAAATCTTAGGTTTGGTTTCATGATCTTAGAAACAAATTTACAATTACATTGGAGACTGGGATCAGAGTGACTTGAAGTGATGTTGTGTTATCTTGAAGTATAGGTAGAATCCAGTGAAGATAATTGTTTTCAGGTTTGTTTTTAGTATGAGAAATTAAGTTCTGAGTGCTGATTTGATGAATGCAGAAAATAGGAAATTTTAATGGTGCATAAAAAAATTGTACAAAAATTTCCTTGAAAAATATTCCTGCATTAGAAGGAGTGAAAGCTAGGATATTGCAGCAGTTTTGGTATTAGATACTAAATCATATGTTACCTTAGACAGATTTAGAATAATAGGACAAAGGGTATGGTACATGGACACAGAGACAGGTTGGTGAGTAGAAGTGATCATAGGAATTCAGAAAAACTTCGGTTGCCAAGCAGACAAACCCATTAATCACAACAATAAAAGTCCATTATTCACACTTAGTGTATATTAGTGTAATATGTACATAACACAACTAGAGCCCAAGATTCTTTTTTTTTTACCAATATCTGCTTTATTATTTTTTTTACATCATTTCAGTCCCTTGGGGTCACCCATCACCATCACCTCCCCTCCCCGCCCGCTCCAGCTGGTCCCCTCTCTCCCCTTGTGTAGTTTCATTTGGTTGACCATATATTAGTGAAACCATTTGGTTTCTGTCCCTTTCTATCTGGCTCATTTCTGCTAGAATGATTTCTTCTAGGTACATCCAGGTGTCTATAAATTCATCAAATGTGTCATTTTTAATTGATGAGTAATACTCCATTGTGTATATATACCACATCTTTTTCATCCACTCATCTGTTCTGGGGCATTTGGGTTGTTTCTATGTCCTTGCAATTATAAATAGTGCTGCAATAAATATCCGAGCACAGGTGTCCTTTTGTACCCACATTGAGGTCTCCTTTGGGTAGATTCCCAGAAGTGCGACTGCTGGGTCAAATGGTAATTCCATTTTCATGAGTTTGAGGGTCCTCCATACTGCTTTCCATAGTGGCTGGACGAGTTTACATTCCCACCAACAGTGTAGGAGTGTTCCTTTCTCTCCACATCCACACCAGCACTTGTCATTGCCTGTTTTTTTGATGTGGGCCATTCTTACTGGTGTAAAGTGGTATCTCATTGTGGTTTTGATTTGCATTTCTCTGATTGCTAGTGATATTGAGCAATTTTTCATGTGCCTGTTGGCCATTTGTATTTCCTCTTTGGAGAAGTGAGTGTCTTTTTAGTTCTTCTCCCCATTTTTTGATTGTAGAGCCCAAGATTCTTGATGCCAAAGGTGATATTTAGAATTTTGGGTAAAGGCAGGATCCATCCCCTCCATCCCCTCTCCTCCCAAGGGTCTTTTTATAATCTCCTCATCAATGGGAACATGTTATGTGAGTCATTTACTAAAATGAGTAGAGTTGTATATGAATCATGAGTACAGCTTAATATACATGAAAGAAACAATGAGAAAATTGGCTGTGTTCCTAGGGAAGGACCGTTGCTGTCATTCATGGGCTAAGACGGTGTCAAGACAAGTTGGAGTCACTAGGTTTCCTACAGGTTGTCACATGTTTGCTCTCGGGGACATCACTGCTTAGAGCTGTTGACAGACTTGCGGGTGATATAACAAGGATGCAAATACTGTAAGCAAAGAAAGACATGTATTGGCTTCTGTGATTTTTCTAAAGAGCCAAAGATTAATCACCCCCAAGCAAGCATTTTTCAGTAGCTTTCAATCCAGTATGGATTATTAAAGACATTTTCACAAAAGTCAGGAATATATTTCTTACTTTACTGCACAGTCAAAAGCAAGCCTGATATGGGAACAGATAGTTGTTTCCTTATCACATACTCTTTAGTTGCATCTATGCTTCCCATTAGTCATGAAACATACTGTCTTACTGTGGTACATTTAAGATATATTTTAAGCCATTTTATTTTCTCTTGGATGGAGTCTGACTTGCTTACCAGTCCCTTAATCAGTCAGAAGACCTTACAGTTTAGTCCATCTGCTCAGGGGAAAATAGTAGATAATCAGGAGATAATCTGAGTGAAAATTCAAGTAGTTTGTATCCTGCCTTGGGGAAAATTGGAATGCAGCTGTTAGACGTTGGAAATAAAGCAATCGTATATGTTGGTGGTGAAGAATATCTTTTAGGAGGAAATCATTGACTGAGGTTTAATATCTGACCATTAAACAGTTTTCAATCAGAGTGTCCCTAGTGGAAAATACATTAACTTACAAGTTGAAAAGGGCAGAAGAACAGTCTGTTATTAAATAAAAAGTGGTGTCACTGTGAAAAGCCCAACTCCATACTGCAATCTGATAGTCTCTTGGAGTGAATGACCAATAGAAGACTAAGAAGAAATGACAGGAACAGAAGCAGTGAAATATCACAGGCAAATCTGTGCTTATTATTTGCATCGCATACAACTAAAACCACAGAGAAGCTACTCTCAACAACCAGTGTTGCCAATTCTATGTTGTTGGTTTTTTTTATTTGTTTTCAGTTAATACATATTGATATATCTGTGCTAGTTTAAGTATACAAACATTGTTTCAGTTTCACTAATGAAAAGAATATATTAATTGACCTGCTTAAAATTGGCATTAGGATAATAAGGATTTGATGAAGTACAAATTGACTAAGGACCCAATAAAATTGTAGATGGAAAGATCCAAAAATTATTTTAGAAAAATCTTGCCACCATAGTTAGCAGAAAAAATAAGTGAGGGTTAATGTTTATTAAGTAATTTGCTAAGAACTATTCAATGTGTCAATTAATAAAAATAAGTTTAGAATGTGGTCATCTTACTGTATATATTTTATGCTTAAAGTGTTTGTTTTATATTTAGTTTATACTTATTCTGTGTTTAAAATTTTGTAGGTAAATATCAAATCTTAGCTAAAATTCTATGCACATACTCTATAAACATAAAAAATAAGTTATTCTATACACAGTATATATAAAAATAATAACGAATTATTTAAAATGCAGTTAAGCCTTTAAAAAGTAAATTTAAAACCTTAAAGCCAGTAAATCATTTTCTTTCATGAGGAGACCATAAAAGATTGGGAATGGCTGTGACAGGCAATATTGGAAGTCCATCCATTATTAAGAATGATATAGTTAAAATAGGTCAAGGACGTTAAGTAGTCAAATCACTAGCCGTGATTTTGTTCCCTTATGAGAAATGCTTATATAATATTCAAGTGAAATTTCCAATTGGTCACTATCTCTTTTGTGTCATATCTGGTTTTCCCTCAACAGTACTGCTTGCTACAAGAATGAGTTTCCTCACAGGAATTTGACTGTAGACCGGGAAAGACAAGATGGCCCCAGGGCATTTCATGAGACCCGGAAACAGTGAGGATTCCAAATATGTCTCATATGTCAAAATAAACAAAGTACCCAGATATAAAAGAAATTCCTATTTTTATGAAGGGGAAAATAGAATCACTTTAAGAATGAAAAGCAAAGATTTTAGTCATCTTCAGCAAAATAAACCATTTATGTAGCCTGATATTCTTGATGGTACAATGAGAAGGCAACAGGATGTTTCCTCTATCATTAGAATGTCCAAGTTCTCAATAACTTACATTGAAGGCCACACTGTATGTTAGTGAAAAAGCTCGTATTAGATTCTTTTACTTAAAGTTTGGCCAAGACACAATCGATTTATGCAACTTCTTGTTGCCCTCAGAGAATTTTAGCCTAAAATTAGTTGGTGCTGATGGTTTTGGACTCATGTGTTTTTGTTTTTTTGTTTTGTTTTGTTTTGTTTGAGAGTGGGAGAGGGAGGAGGAGAGAGGGAGAAAGAGTGTGCATGTGTTAAGCTTGGCCCTACATTCTGTCACACAGAGTCTCACCTTTTAAATGCCTGTGAAAACATGCATTTTTCCATGGTGTGAGAAACCAAAAATTGTCGTTGATCTTGGCTCAAAGATATACTGAGGGAATTGGTTAATATATAATAGATATTGTCATATATTCTAATAATTTAGAATGATTCACTCCTTGATTAATTTTTATTTATACTGCAGATTAAAATAGCCAATCCCAAGATAACTCAACTGCTTGAAATTCAACTTGTAGCTGGTGCTACAGCTCTTTATCAGTAAGCCTGTGTATTACATGTTTGAACATCTCATACCTAGGAATTATTTTGAGTGACAGTTTACTCGTTTAACAGAAACTATTAATCTGACCTCTATAAAGAAATTCTTGAGTAATTAGCATCAAGGTCAACAGATCTGTTTACTCACCATCTGTGCATCAGTATCTCAAGCTTCCTGGGCTATTTTCCAGGTCTGACTAGGGTTCACTGAAATCCATAGTAAATAACAATAAGTTGCTACAGGTCACTGACCCTTTCCTAAAGCACCACTAACTGACTTGACTTTTCTGAGTCTGAAAAAAAATATTTTGATAGTGATTTTGTTTCCTTATGAGAATTAATAGATCCTATTTGTTTAAACAAGAGGTGTTTGTTTGGGAATGTTTATTTTCATCAACTCAAGAATAAATTTAATACTCAGAGTTTGCAGGGAATGAAGATGAACTAAGGTGGTCCCCTAAATATTTAGCTGCCAACCCATAAGGAAACCTATTTCTATTCTTCTGATGAAAATATTAATAGAATTTAGAATTAATATGTAATAGACATCCTTTTCCTTAACATTGTCAAATAAGTTACAGGTTTCAATCCTAGCCATACACTGTTTTGTTTGTTTAAATCACAGTCACTTTCTAAGCAATCTTTCAATACATCTAAATTTTTAGTTTTAATTCTTTATCTCACGCAACAATAGTTTATGCTATTAATGATGCATCATTCCCATGCCCAAAAAGCACTGCTTAGAATAGTTACTTTTGTGTTGGCACTTTATATAGACTGAAACTTTTGGTAATTATCAAAAATACCAGTGGATTCATTTTTACACTGAAAAATTTCAAAGGGACCATTTCTCTTGTAACTAAACACAAAGCATCCTTACCGTCCAAATATGGCTCTACATGGTATATTGGCTATACCATAGACAGGTAAACTGGACATTGACTGATGATGCTGTAGGTATCTGAGCCTACAGGATACAGATGACACCTTTAAAACTGGCAAAAACCTAATTAATCTTGCATGAGATGTAGACCTTTTCTCCTTAACCTGATAACAATATGGAACAGTAGGAAACCCACAATTTTTGTGATAAGGGATCCCAAGCATGAAGGATTTGTATAAAAATATTCAAACAACAATACAATTCCTTTTTTCTCTACCCTAAAACAAGTGGAAATCATACCCTGTCATTCCTGGAGGTATTTTCAAAGGATGACACAGCAGGCTTTTAAAATACCGTAGTTGATCATACAATCACAGATCAAGTTAAGAAGCCTTGTATGAGTTTGTCTTTTTCAGTTGTTTCCTTCATCAACTTGACACATAAAGCCTATGGAGCTTAAATTGATGTTTACTTGAGCTGCTGCTGAGCGATCCTTCGATTCTTCTTCCACCCTCTAGGGAATCAACAACATTTTTAAAGCTTCTTGAGAAACTAATGTGCCTTCTCCAGTTTAAAACATGACCCTTGGCTCTCATCACACTAGCAGTTAATGGTAATATTTTTTAATGGTAAATTCACAATTCTCATACAAATAGAGACTAGGTATGTTAAAGTTTCTAACTATCCATTAGTGAGGAAAACGTTACAATGTGACCATTGGTTCCAAGGAGAACTCCAACAACTAGGCATACATTTGGTCCTCAGGTAGCTGGACTGAATTTACAAATATTATATGCAAAATGGATAGAGAGCCACAGGTAGCAGTGAGCTGCTTTCTGCTGAGCTTATTTGCATAATTATGGACAAAATCATTTGCAACATTATCAGTTCTTTACCACTTATGGTTTTGCAAAATATCTCAGAGAAAATGGAAGACAAAGACTGGAGACAGAGTGGAAGGCAGGGGACTATTCCATCTGTGGGCTATTCTCAGACTGGTCACATCATTAAAACAGCATCAGATGGGTCAGCAAAGTGAAAATCAAGATCCTTTCACAATGATTATGCTCATTCTGCTTTTGTTTTGGGGAGAAAAAGGTTTAAATCTTGAACTGAGGGATGAAGCAATAGGGCCTGAGGTCACAAAACAAGAAAGGGGACTTTCCATGACAAAGAGGGCATGACTTCATCTTTACTCTAAAGGGAAAGAGATGTTTTTCAGAGAGAGAGGACATGTTCACTAATGCCTGCATTCTCAAACACCTTTCTTGTAGGCCATTAGAAGGAGCAGTGAAATCTTCAGTTATGAGTAGGGTAAAGACAAAAAGCAAGATTTTTTTTTTTTTTTTTTTTTTTTGCCTCTGGGGCCTTTGTTGTATCAGATTAAAATTAACTACACGCCAAACAGGGTGTTTGGAGACTGACCATCTTGGGGTGGTAGAATTTAAGCATTTTCAACAGTTACAGAGTGATTTCTTTTATATATTTCAGAATTGTTCACAAATTATCCTGACTATAAAGTATTCAGAATAAATACTCAGAAACAACTTGTTATAGCTCACAAACAGGATAATTAGGCAGAATTTAAGTTTCCAAGCAAAATGTTTTAATCTAATTGTGATGAATATATTTTTGCAGAAAAATATAAAAAGGAAAGCTTCCATTTTATAGATTACTTATGTAATTTTATTTCTTGCACATACATAATTAATTTTAGACAACGGACAATTCCCAAATCTTCTTGCCAGTGTTGCAATTGAAAATTTCTCCATTAAATAATTCATAGATAATAATTTGGCAAGTACATGCTGGGGTGTTGATTTGATATTTTCTGAAAGGTTCCAGTAAATTTCTAAAGTGACCTAATTATGTTGCAAATTTACAAGGTTAGGAAAAATAAAGTCCATTTATGCTATCAGAGAGAGAGAGAGAGCGAGCGAGGGAGAGCGAGCAAGAAAGCTAGTGACCCTTTATTCACCCGGATATTGGAGTGAATTCTGCAACTCTTCTTAACCTCATTTGTGTATGTACACACACACACACACACACACACACACACACAGATCCAAGCTGCATTTTTTTCTCTTCCCTTTTAATCTTTATTCACCCAATGCTCTAAGACAATGAGTTGGTTTACAATTAATGACCTGGTTGCGATGCCCTCTGGCTTTCACTTTAATTTGCAATGATGTACCACAGTATCTCAGCATCTTCCTCCCAGTAAAAGCTGGGAGGAAGGGAGAAATTCAGGTCAGGGAGTTAGTACTGCTCTTACTTTCTATGGAAAAGTACTTCAGGATTACAATATCATTGGACCAAAGGTTGCTGTTCCTTTCAAGCCTGTCTCTTCTACAAACTTTACTTTGGGTTCTGGTAATTGCTTTTTTCCTTTGCTCCTTCTTGGAAGGGTCCCAGCTCCTCTGCTAACACTAGTTCAAAGATATCATAGAGTTCTTATAGTTCATGTCTCTACAACCATAAGTGCTTGTTTTTATGATAAAATTTCTTACAAAATTTAATTTGAATGACCCATATTTCCTGTTGGAATCATGACTACTATAGCACCTAGGTGTGTATTTACCTTCTGAGTCATTTGGTTAGCCAAAGAGGTGGAAACTCTCTAGGTAATAACCTAGGCTCGTGAGAAATTTGAAGTTCTCTCAAGCATTTAGTCTTAATTGCAGGTCAGCATGCATTCTCTGGAAAGGACCAGAGAGTAAATATTCTAAGCTCTGTGGGTCATGCTAATGGTGGCCACGACTGATGAGGAAGCTTGACTATGGCATTGTTCAATCAAACTTTATCAGAAATGAAAAAAAGGTGGCAATTTGGCTTTAAGGCAATCGTGTCCTGACCCTGGATGAGACCCCCATCATCCTACATAGGTTTCTAGGAACTGTGCATTTCTGGGTTTTTCGTATGGGGACCATTAATAACTAAGAAATTTTTTCAGAGTATTTGTTTTTCCTTATTGCTTCAGTTGTTGGGTTTGGAAACTGATTTTCACGGTAGTCATATATTTCTAATACATGGGGAGCTTCCTTGGGCCCTCATACTTTAGCTCAACACTAAGGCAAAGCTACTGTTGAGAATACAAACAGGAAAATCAAAAATTTACAAGGACTCTTAGACTCTGAGGATTTTATTAAAACAGTACTCCCCTCCTGGAGCAGTCTGTTTTGTTATGTAGTATTTGCCTACACAGCAATTATATGAAGACTCATGAATCTAACAAATAACTTGCTTTCTACACAGATGTGTTATTTTCTAATTTTTGGAGCGTTTGTGTTTTGTTAAGTATAATGGCCATTATATGCAGCATCTAGAATAAGATATTGTAGTGCTGATTTTTCCTCTTCCCAATTCTTTCTCCTTCATAGTTTTCTCTCCTATATACAAAGTCAGAGTCAATTTCCCAAACTACCTGATAATTTCATTATTTTACCTTTTTTAAGATAAGTAAATATGATCAGTATTCTTAATTTATACAGTAGCAAAGTTATCAAGTTTGTTGCATACTCCCAGAAATAAAAACTTAGACACTCCATGCTTCATTATCACAGAATTATTATAAGAAAAATTGTGTTTGTGCATACAAAATTGATAGTGTTTTCATTTACAGCTTGGTCAAAAATGGGTAAACAGGAAAATGGTAGCACTGCAAAAAAAGAAGGAAGATGAAAAAGGGGCAATAAGAGAAAAATGAAAGTAAGGAGGATGGCCATGGGTTAGGAAGGGTAGGAAGAAAGCAAACTATTCCAAGACTTGGCTTTGTTTTGGTTTGATTATTTTGGTTCAGGTCAAAATTTTTCTCTTTTTACTAATTAGGGACAGTTTAAAGGAAATAGAGCATGCTTAAAGGTACCTGAATAACATTAAAGGAACACATATACAAGTGAAGGAAGTGGTATGATAGCTAAATTTTAATTTTCTACAGAACAGCACAATCACAAACTTTGGGATTATTACATCCAGGGTACATACAAATGACAGCTTATTTTTCAGTATGCTAATTTCTAACTTCTTATGGTTGGAAAACATCAATCAAGTGGATATTTTATCTCTTGAGAGGATTAGATGACTGAGATGAATTTATTAAAAATTATACTGCAAAATATGGAGGAATCAATCTGTTTTCACTTGTTTATTTTCACATTTAGGTATTTTTATAAGAAAGCAAATGACTGTTTTTAAAAAGTGGGAGAAAATGGAAATAACTAAATAGTGTAGGCATTTTGGAGGTTAGCTGCCCCAAATTTCAACTGCCCAGTGCAAGACTAAGATAGGGGAACATAGGTCTTCTGAACAGAACTTACTATATTTTCAAAGATTTAATACTTAATTATATGAACAAAATGTATTCCTGCCTCTGAATACTCTTTATGTGAGAAAGTTTGCTGCCTCCTGTCACTGGCTATTAAACTTTTCTCTTATGATTTCTTATTTTGACCTAGTCATGTGGTAAATATTTCATACCTGTCATAAAATTATGCTCCAGTATTATTATCAGACAGCTATTTCTGTCTTACCACTATTTCTACCTTACTATTTGGATCTTAAAAAAAAATGAAGTGCCAGAGAGCTTGTTTCAGTTTCTTCAGCTTTTTACTGGGTATAATGAAGTAGTGAATTCTAAACTTCTTCTGTGCCAGTCTGAAAAGTAGAAGTCTCACTGAGATGTGTTTTTAACAATTACTACATTTTCCATATATATTGTTTAATCTTATGAATTTCCAAAAGGCACTAGTGAACCAACAGCTGTTTTGGTGTTGGTACACACTCCTAAAAAGTAATTTCTCAAATTTACTCTTTACCAAATGCCTGTTTGCTACAATTCAACAATTAATAAAGTTTGTCACATGAGGACTTGAGAATATAACTGCAGAGCAACACTCCATTTCAGAGACCTCAGGGCCAAGAATGGGCAATACTTTTCACTCAATAAGCCCACTCATTTATTGAGGCTCTATTTTTCTCATGTGCTACTGACCTCTGCAAACTCCCTCTTCTCGCCTGGATTTTCACCTACAAATCTTAACCCAGCTCTTAGGACAACATGTATTTTCAGCTAAACATATCCAGACTTCATATCACCAGAAATGTTTCTTTCTCATGAACTTAAAATATTTCAAGTCTCCCATCATCTGTTTAGTTACACAGCTGTGATTTGCTTATGTAGAAGACCATCATGCAGGGAGGGACGTCATACCACCTGGTGCTTATATGTGTATGTTTGGGCCACAGAGATGATAAGGCCACAATAAAGTCATCAGGTTAGAGGAAGGGTTTGGTCTCATTCATCTCTCAGGAAGCCAGATCTCTAGGGTGGCTGTCTAGGTAATGCATCGTTGTCAGCTCAGTCACCCAGGGTTAATGCTATGGATCACATACTCATTCATTCTCATCAAAAATTTTTGAAAGGATTCCAGTGTGTCAAGTTCTGAGATAAACTGTTGAACAGACTGAAAATGTAACCTTTTCAATGACCTACAGTTTTGGAAAAGGCAGAATCTGAATTAGTATCGAATGGTAAGTGATCCTTTTTGATATTAAAGGGACAATAATAGGGGAGACTTGTTTATAATATATGTAGAAAATTGGGGGAAAGTTTGAATGAAAATGAAACAGAAGAAAGGAAAAATAATAGTAGTGGAGAAAAATAAGTAAACAATGATACTAGAAATTATACATCTTTAGCAACTTTTAAAATACTTTTGCATTTAGCATCTCATTGATTTTCTTGCCAATTTTAGAAATAGGGGAGAAGGAAATGAATTAAATTGTTACCAAGCCAGCAGAGCTAGTAGAGATTGTGGATTTTTAAAAATGGTAATTAGGTATCAAGAAAAGAATGTTTGCCTATTTTCTCTTCTTAGTAGGGATAAATCCTGAACAAATTCCAAGTTATGCCAAAACAAATAGTTATAATCCATCCTTAGCAACTTGCTTTCTCTTATTTTCAATGCACATATATATATATATATATATCTTGTCTCGGTGTGTCTATTTTTTAATTCTCCTTTTCCCACATCCCATCTACTATTTTCCCCACTGACCTTATTATTTATATAACTTTAATTCTTTCCTTTATTCTTAGTGTATTATTAACACATATAAATAAATTACATATATAATATATAAGGTATGTATTTGTATAAGTAGTTGGTACAGTTAATTCACCTCCTCTTTCTAGAGGTTGATTCTTTTGACCAACCCAGCTTATAGACTGATTAATTTCTTTAATGATTTTTTTAATGTGAAAAGTTAAACCTGCCTTTATTAGTAAAGGCTAACAACTGGAATGCTGTGAGCACATCCTAACTAGGATTTTTGCCCTTGTTCTTGCCTTACAGAGAGCATCCCCTTCATTCTCATTAAACTGATCTTGCTAAAGGGCAATGTAGTGGAACAATTCCTTCAATCAAAAGTTATCACAATCAGTGTGAAAAGCAAATCCCTCAGTGTGATGTATAAGACCTGTCTGCAGCACAAATCTTTTCTTTGCCATAGCTATCCCTTGCTCAAACAGTACAAAATGACTGAGAGGTCTCAGAATAGCCAAGGTTTTCTAACTCATCTGCCATCGTACAAACTGCTCCTCTCTCTGAAGTGTTTTCTCTCCATTTGATCAAGAAACTTAAAAAAGAAAAAAAAAAAAAAACCTTTATCTTACATCCTTATCTATCCTGGGGTTCTCCGGCCACCTTATTATCTGTGAACCATTTTCTTAGTCTTTTGTGACCTTTCTACCCCCTATTTATCCCCTCCCCCCTTACACTGTTTCAATTTTGCTAAATATTAATTTTAAAAATTTCTTGTCTGTGTTTGTTTTCCATCTGTTCCTCATATAAGTAAGGCCATCCTGTATTTCTCTTTTTCTTTCTGGCTTATTTCTGCTAACATGATTCCTTCTAGCTCCATCCATATTGCTGCAAATGACTCTGGTTGGTGCTTGTCAATCAAACATCATCTCCTCAGGGAAACTCCCTAAAAACTCCCCTGCACTTTTTCTCTGGTTAGAAGTGTTTCCATCTGCCCTACCACATATTATGATTGTTCATTTTATTAACTAAATTAGTTTGCTTATTCTATGCTTGCAATAAATACAGAAAATCAAGTATATTTAAAACAGTATTCTCAGGCAATAACACAAGAATAAGCAAATCAGACATTTTTCCCTACAAAAGATTACAGTGAGAGAGGGAAGAGGTTAAAAGGCAACTAAATGTCAACATAATATGACATAAAGAACAGTGTACTGTCATGATAGTGTTTGTGTTTATCTAGCAAAAGTCTTAGTGTCCTTAAGTAGAAAACAGAAACTATATTACATTTTCAGTGCAAGTGTCACTATATTCACAAAGCTGAAGTTCAAAACATTCCTATGGGGTGGGTGGATGGGTGGGTGGGTGGGTGGGTAGAAATTAAAAATGTGATCTGAAGGGTATGCAATATCCTACTCCTTACTGTGAATGCTTATCACTGAAATGTTTTTGTATCAAGTTTCAATTTAGATTTCAACATAAAAGAAATACCTCTTATGGTTGCACAGAAGACTGTCTAGTTCCTTTCAATGTTTGGAGGCTGTTGTTAGACCCCTGGGGACTTGAGTGTGGTAATTTGGTGAGATGAATCGTAAAGTGTGGAACATCCCTCTTTCTAGCTATGTCACTTAGTCCCTCTGGTTTTCGTCAAACCTGTCAGGTTTGCAGCTCAGCTCCCTAACATTTGCTAATGCATCTAAGGAACACACTTCTTGATTAAAAAATAGATTAGTTTCCTTGACTTCTCAGTATGTCTTCCTTAAATATCGTGCTCTAGTGCTCATACCATTCCCTCTATTCCTATAACTTGTCACATTTTTCTCCATTGCACATCACATGTTTATTTGTTCATTTATTGATTTATTTTTGTATCTACCACTTGAATGTAGTCAGTTCCATGTATGCAGAGCTGTTTCTTCATCAGTGTTTCATTGCCAGTAACCAAAAAGCATGGCACATGTTCAATTAGCAGTTGTTGAATTATGAAATCATGACTTTTCTAGAGGGAAAACTGGTGAAGGAGGATTTGGTAGATATTTGGAACTGAAAATCTAAGAGACAGAAAAGCAAGGGAGATAGAAAAGAATAAACATGTTATGTTCTTTGGACAGGAAATGTGTATCTGGAATCAGTGATGCAACAAACTGATGTATATGGAGTCAGTGAGTACTTAGGGATCACTACGGGTTGATTCTCTATTAGGATGCTGCTGCCTTTGCTCTTCAAACTATCTCATTGGTTCATGATATTTGGTTCACAGAGTTTGATTAAATTTACATGTAAAAATTTAGGCTTCTCTGAATGAAATCATCTCCATTCCATCCTCATAATTTTTCATAATTCAAAATATTATTTTCAAATTTCTATCATTTTTTAAAATTTAGCATGATTAAAAAAAACCAAATTAGTTGATTTTAAGATATCAACTACAAGAACTTTTACAATTGTTTAGTCAGGATGTGACAAAAAGATTATTAGGTCATTTGAATGTATACCTATGGTATATAAAGGAATCTGGAATTTCCATCTCCTTGAGTTTTGAGCTGTTAATGAAATTAGGACTCATTGTTGATGCTGGTTTTTTTTTTAATGTTGCTGGGTTCAATAAATCATATTGGATCATTTATCATAATAAAATAAAAAGAAAACACATTATTCTGATAACCTTGAATGTTTTTCATTAAGAGAACCATTTAACAGCATGCCTTGCATTATTTAATGTTTGCTTTAAAAAAAATAACTTATTTCATGAGATGAGAAGCTTATCATTTCAGTTATAAATTAGTTTCTGGAATAATATGATGGTTATTTTATTTCTTACAAGTCTCAGAACAAGGAAAATAATATTTGAATTCAGCGAATGTAAAAATGATTTTTTTAGCTTCACTTGTTCTAAAAAAGTACTTTTAATTTTCCACAGTCTGATAGATTGTGAGGGTGACCTGCATAGTCTCACTGTGTTGATCAGTTTACTAAAACTAATATTAAAAGCTACTGTTAATATCCTTCTTATCTTATTGCCATCTATCTATGAAGGGCATCAGTCAAGTATTCCTGTATGAAGGATTGATCGCTAGTAGTGACTTATAATTGAAGATATATAGTTTCTGTGAATTCATGTGTTTAAGTTGTGCTGTTATAAATGACAAAATAGGTGATAAAATCTATTAGAAGATTTAAGTTAGTCACCTAATTATTTGTTACTTAAAGAAGTAGACAATGTTAAGAATGGAATTTTCTTGCATCATCCATTTCTTAGAAAGAATTAAAACTATGACTTTATCATTCTTACCGGGTCAGTTCTTTTCTTTGTCCTCCATTAATTTGTCAGATAGAGAATATGCTTGGAAAATGCTGGCGGTCAGAGATTTGGGTCAGATTAAAGGGACGAGTTGGCATCTGGTATAAAGGAGAGAAAAGCTAAACCTTGAATCACTCACTTTTATGTTTTGGTGTCTCCGCATCCACATGAATGTGGACAAAGAAATGTTTCCTAAAAACACTATTTTCCCTTATTTTAGATATAAAGGATAATAGTAATATCTTACACTAAAAATGTGTTTAGAAAATTCCTCTTCATTATTTGTAAGAGAGCCTATTTTCATCTCTTATTTCCCTTGCATTAACATATTCTTGTAATTATTCTTGTAAGTATTCTTGTAATATTATTTTCCATTATTGATTTGAACTTGGATGATAAAATGACTTCCTTATTTCAACAATTCTTAAGTAAACTTGATTACCAATTGCTTAAAATAAAGTTGTGTGGGTAGTTTTTACTCTAGCAGATTGACATATACAATGTCTAATTTGCCCTTGTTTATTGGACCGATCATCAATCTCTTTGTCTATTAATCAACAAATTATCTTGATTTATTATCATGAACTGGTGATGTCAGCCTCCTGACATCATCTGAGATAAAGAATATCCCATATTTATATAGGTGACCTTCACTTAGCAATAGTATTAAAGTAGCTTAGACATTATAGGGCTCCAGTTGCCAAGTTGAAGGAATTGTGAATTTTCATATTCACACAAGTACTTTACTGCTTGCTTTTGAGCTGTCTCAGCCATGCCTGCGTTTCATGTAGCTTTTCTTAAGGCAAAAAAAAAAAAAAAGTCTATGTGGAAAATCACAATATATCCTTGCCTATTAAAATTAATTAAATGCGGTCAATGAATAACAATAGACTGAGGCCATGATCCGGTGGATAGAGAAAATATTTTTGAAACTCCAATATCACTTGACAAGAACCCGGTCTAAATGGAAACATGCAAGTGCAGAACAATGAAAGAAATATGCTGGTTTTCTCGATTAAGAACACCCACAGTCATTCATAGAATACCCACAGGAAGTCCAGAAACATAATGGGAAAAGTGCAAACTCTATCGAGTGCTTTATTGGCTCAGTTGTTCTCTGAATGGCAGAAGATATAAATACTCTCCTTGGCCTTAGGCCTGCCGTCAAAAATGCTTGTCTGTATCAACTTGGATTGCGAAAGAAGTCAGTGACTGTGTTAAGCTACTCCAGGCAGAGACTGAAAAATGGAGCAATCATATTCTAAGTAGTTGACCAAGATCAGAGCTGTGAAGAGGGAACGACAGGTAATATAGGCATCCCGAGGCCTTGACTCGCTAAATTCTGAATGGCAGTTCCTCTACCTAGGTTAATAATCACAGCAGTCTCATTGTGGGAAACACTTATTTCTGATCTTGGTTTCTGTTAAGGAGAAATCAGTTTAAGAATCATATGAAGAAATTTAAATGATTAAATTGTACTCTCATGATTTAGAAACATGTTGTTAAAATAGAAAGCTGTGATATCAGCACACTTTTCTATACACCAACAGCTTACCAACATTAAGATTTTAGCACAGGTTGGTGTGGGGCGGTGTAAGTCTGTGTAAAGGTGTTATCTAGTACTGAAGTCTCAACTCTCGGAGCAGCAGGCAGTCATGAATTTCCAGTTCTATATTTATTTTTATCTCCTAGTATATAATCTTTGTTAAATAAATAAAAAGAATGACTGAAAAGGTGAACAATGCTAATGATAAAAATAAGCATCTTTCCTGACTTTGGGGGGGGAGGGGATAGTCTGTGGGCATAATCTTGATAAAGGTTATCACAGGACTCAGTGAGGTTTCAAATTTAATTTGAAGACATAACCCCGTTTTGACAAGCTCACCGGGCCATAAACTGCTGGGATTGCAGTTTCAGAGTGGCTGAAGGAGTGAAGATAAGAATGAGTCAGCTGGGGGTGGGGAAGTATGTAATATGCTAGGAAAAAAATGGATGGAGAAACTTTCCTTAATTTCAGTTGTTTTAAGGTCCATACAATATTTCTGAAGATTTAATAAAGAAAGATGTGAATTCACTCTTCAGATTGATGACTTGTCAACTACAGCAAGTATGTTTAGCAGGGTCTGTGTAGGTTTGAATCCTTGCTCCAAATTCCAATGAATCAAAGAACCATGATATTTTCATGGGAAAAAATACCTATCTCTACTTAGGAAAACAGTGTCAGTTTGCACAGAAGTCTCTGAGCAAGTATGCAACAGATTTCTCGCTTACACTAACCTGAGATTCCTTCCAGTGAGTTGATAAATTGCCACTCAGTTATATCACTGCTGAACCTGGAGGGCAGCTAGAACTTTGAACAATGTCATCCTCCTCCTTAGTATCATCCACCCCATCCTGCCTCTCAGTGGAAACAAGCTATGCTCATGCTGTAGGTTGCATTCTTGATCTTGTACATATTCATTGTAGGTTATGTGATCAATGGGTGAATAGCAGATGTGTTCCTGATGTATTTTTGTCAACAACACTGACTTCAAATATTTTTTCTTTTCAGAGAAATTCAATTGCATGACTTCTTTTTTTTTTCTTTGATCATATTGATCATGTGGTATTTCACTCGAGCCCAGCATACCTAGAATAGTGATGATTTAGAACCCTTCCTTTTCTTTCCCTTCCATGTGAATCGACCATGTTGTCCACCACAGAGTCCTCAGTATTTGATATATTCAAATATATAAGCAGTAGCAAATAAATATCATTTGAACAGACATAAGCTGTAGCAAATAAATATCAGTTGAACAGATCATTGCAGTTTGCTTTTTTCTTGCATAGGGATAATGCTTGACTTATCAAAAGAACTAAGACTATACTTAGACATATCTGAAATTTCCACTGATGTCCCTTTGGTAAAGCAGATCTAGCTAGTCTGGTTGTCCTCTAATAAACACATAAGTACTAAAATGATTGTGGTGAGTGGTGACCATCTTGACATTCAGCTAACTTTTCCCTGTTCATATTTGCTCATGTAACCTGGGGTTAGATTTCAGATCTTGAACTAAGGCAGTACTGCTGATTCATGTCATATATTCATCCTTTACCTCTTTTCCCACCTCTCAGAGTAGGTGGAAAGAATAATCTCACAAGAGCTGCAAAGTGTTAATAGGCTTAGAGGATGTAACACAAGTGGTAGCATTTGGGTCCATTCAGAGCATTAGGAATTGCTAAGAGTGAGACACCTAACAGAAGAATCAGCACCATCAGCATCAGTAAATTAAGATGGGAAGGATGAGACACTACCATCAGAGTTGAGCTGAGTGTCAACCCCACTTGCAAATATGCAATCTCTTTACAGTTTATATGGAGACTATTCAAAATTGATTCAGAAGAACCTCATTATGAACAGAGCATTATTGTCAAATGGGTCTCTAGAGTATTTTTCCTGACAGTCTCTGATGTTTTTGAAAACTTAATGGATTTAACACAGCCTCCTCTTCTCCCATTTATTAGCATCATTCACATTTTGAGCAATTAAGTTTTCTGTGTTGTCTCTTTCTTCAGAGATGATGAGTTGAAAAATGATCAGTTCAAAGGCAGATACTGAGAGAAAGCAAATGCCTTGAGAATAAAGATTAATCATTGGAAAGACATCTTACCTAGTGATTCCTGCCATTTTTCTCTAATGACTGACAAGTGTTGATAACAGAAATCGCAAATAAAGATTGTGAATATAAGGATAATATGAACACAATTTTATTATGACAAGTTTATTTGTTTTTTAATTTTGCTTATACAAAATAAGTTGGAGAGGAGCCTGTTTAAGAAAATAGTGATTGCAAAAGAAATGTATAGACTCATTTATGTTATAAGAAAGAAATCATGTTTTATTAGAAAGTAGGGAAAAGACTAATGTATCTGAAATTTTAAAAGCAAATTAACAAAAAATTCTCAAAGATTACTCTAAATTCTATAAGGTCACTTGGTGTATTTGCATGGGAGGGGACTGGAAAGATGCTATTATAAGGTAAAAGGAAATAATTTTGCAGTTAGACAATATTATTTAATTCACATCAACTCATAGAATGTTGCTTCTATCATGTGTTGAAAGACCTACTTGAAACTCATTAATTAAAAGATCAACAAGTATATATAGAAAATATGAAAAGATTCAAATAATCCCCAAATCCTTGACTACTGGTTTCATCTACTTATGATGGTTAGGGCAGGGGTAGAAGCTGGATATGAAAGGGTGATTATTCTAAACAAATTTATTATTAGTGAATTGTATTTTGCCCTGTGTTTAAAATATTTAATATTGCCCTGGCATTCTCATGAAATACCTGCAGTCTACAACTACCATTTTATAAGAAATTGCTTGAAAATAATTATTTTTTCTTAGCTTAGTCCTTACAAAAGGAAAAGGTGAGAACAACCCCAATTGGTGAATTGCTTAGTCCTTGCAAAAGGAAAAGGTGAGAACAGCCCCAATTGGTGAATTAAAATTGAAGGCTGCACATCAGCATGAGCAGATGATCAAAATAAATCATTAGATCACGTCAGTGCACCAGTGACATAGTCAGAGGAAATACCAGAATTTCCCTTATTTCTGAAATACAAATAGTGATATTAAAGGCAGCAGTTGTTTTCGTTATGCATAAAAACATAGCTAATATTTGAGCTGAACAGAAAATTTCACAGACACTTAATTTTCAGTTCTAGTTGGTTTGTATTCAAAGATTCATGAACCAGGAAGCATACAGTCTAGAAGAGAAATAGAAAATAACTCCAAAGTTATTTTTACAAAGTCAGTAGGTTCTAGAGATCAAAGTAAGTGGCAGTAATGAAGTTCTCTGGGCATTGTCTGATGGGTTAAAACCGATCATTCTCCTTAAGTGGAACAGAATAAGTCTGGTACTGGACAGTTAAAGCGTATTGAGCAGACATCGGTGATTGATCTTGCCCTGCCTTCTCTGAGTGTTGTTTAAATTTGACATATGGTACTTAGCATATCAACTCCACCTGGAGCCAAGTCTGGGCATTTCAACAGTATAATTTTTTTGTCTGACAAGGAGAAAAGAAGCCAGTGATTGCATATAAGGATTTTAATCTAGAAAATCAGTCAATTCTACCTACACCTACAACAAGTGTCAAATAAAACACAAATTAAAAAAATAACCCAGGCAAGTAATAGGTGGAAAAGGCAAACTTTAGCAACCTACATATGGGGACTATATATATGGGGACCATATATACTGTCAGTTCTTACATTAACAAGTGTTAATCAGGTGCGACCCTGCTTAGAATTGGAGATGAGGTGAAGTCAGGCACATTCAAAGTGGACTTTAGTTTGGTAGTTAGCTTGTTTTGACTTCTCCTCCTGGCCTTTTGTTTGTTTTCTCTATGTCCCATATATTAGTAAAACCATTTGGTTTCTGTCTTTTTCTTTCTGACTTTGTTTCTGTTAATATTATTCCTTCTAAGTCCATCCATGTTCTCTCAAATGCATCAAATTTGTCGTTTCTAATTGATGAGTAATATTCCTGTGTGTGTGTGTGTGTGTGTACATCTTTTTCATCCATTTGCTTGTGTTAGGACATTGGGGTTGTTTCTATGTCCTTGTAATTATAAATAGTACTGCACTATATATCCAAGTACAGATGTCCCTTTGTATAAGCATTATGGTCTCCTTTGGGTAGATTCCCAAAAGAACAATCGGTAGGTCAAATGGTAGTTTCATTTTCATTAGTTTGAGTGTCCCCCCCCCACAGCTTTCCATAGTGGCTGGACCAGTTTACATTTCCACCAGAAGTGTAAGAGTGTTCCTTTCTCTCCACATCCACCCCAGCACTTGTTGCCCGTTTTGATGACGTGGTTGAAGAAAAATGGCTGAAGTTTGAGGATGGATGGATGGATGGATGGATGGATGGATGGATGGATGGATGGATGGATGGATGGATGGATGGAGTCATTTAAAAAGATATACCATTAGCTGCAGACATGACTTTTCTTCACTTCATAAATAAATTCCTTTTTGAAGAAAACTCCTTATCAATCAATGCTTCTTTTTTCCTACCTAAATTTAGCAGACCAAATGATGTCAAATGTTTGAATTATGTATTTACATTATTTGCAATAGCCTAATATATGTCAGCTATCTGCACAGAATTATTTTAAATAACCCATTTAACAAATAAGAGAAACAGTATTATGGTACCTGAATAATTCAGAAATAAAGAAGAAAATTCATATAAAGCAGTGGATAAAATAACTGCTATTATTAAGTAAACTTTTTCTTCTGGAAGGTCAGGCTGCACTTGCCCACAATTCTGCTTTACAAACCATGTGTGAAATTCATTAAATAGTCATTAATTTTTTATATTAATATGTTATTTAGAGATGCTAATTAGCTTATCCATGAAGAATAAGCAGGGATTTTATATTCACAAAGTTTGGGGGTTTTATTTTCCCTTCTATGAAAAAAAAGCCCATTGTTACTAAATTAGGCATTTCATCCTTTGTATATAAAACAGATAAAAGGAAAATTGGATCTTTTTTTGGGAATAAAATCAAACATGTACTCAGTAAAAAAATTAGAGAACATTTGACAGTAAAATGACTGGGTACCTTGGAGTATTAAGTATCATATTTTCAACATCTGTTAATAAAAAATAAGAAATTATAAAAAGATGAGTATAATTTTATGTATAAATGTGCTATATCATGTAAAGCAAATTGCAAAGTAAAACTTAGATATGGGCAGAAGCTATGTAAATTTGCATATAAAATTAGGTATGATGAGAAAAGAACAGATGATTGTTTTCTGTTTTGATTTTAAATGTTTGCAAATGTGCAACTCTATATTCTTATTTTTTATGTATTTTCAATGGACTTACACTAATAAATAATCTAATGAGAACATCTAATGAAAGTAAAAGAAAGTCTAATTTTCAAAGTGTCAACCTGTTTATGCAGTATAAATATTCAACATGAATTATTATGCCTAAACATTCATATTTGAGAAAATATAGGTTTAGATGCATTTTCCCTTGATGTTAGAATTTATTCTTTGTATTCATTCCATGGTTCTAAACAGTGTATTAATTAATTTGCTTTACAAACATTGGCTGGGCTCCTACCATATGACGGACAAGTGCTAGAAAATCTTTTGAAAGAAATAAACGTAGAGGAACAATCAAGAGACAATAGAGATTGACTAAATTGTTATGGATGTGTAAATTATGGATAGAAGGATGGGTGGATGAGTGGGTAGATGGGTGGATAAATTGAGGGTCTGATGAAAACACATTTTTCTGTGATTTTTGATGCATAATACTACATTCAGTTTTTCCCAATAATGACAATGACATTTACTACCAGCAATGGACCTATGTATGACCTTTATAGGTTTACTCTTTGTACATAGCATTTGAAGTTCCTGCAAATTATATGCATTCAATAATACATTAACTAATCATTCATTTATTCTCTAAATAAATTAATTTATTCTCTAAATATTCATTAGCCTCTGTGTCCAGAAAATTTCCTGGGTCTTTGGCTCAGAGAATTTAGTAAAAACACATATTGACCAGATAATGGGAAATGTAGTATTGAAGAGATATTTGCATACTTCAAAACTTAAGGTTAAGTAGATGGAAAAACAAAATAAGAGCTAATTTTAAAAATTGGAGTTAGCCAGAGGACACTAGTATGTGTTGGTGTTGATTAATGTTGTGAGAACTTTCCAAAGATCATCACATTTAAAAGGTTGAAAGTGTAAGATGTAGGGAAAATAATTTTCCTTCATCCTTCTAGGTTCTTGGCTGACTTCCCCTCTCTTCCTATAGTAAGATATTCAAGAACCAGGAAAACTGAGTCAGCTCTCTAAAATGGCTCAAGGCACCAGATTAAATACCATTTCCAGATAAAGACAGAAGATGATTATGGAAGGGAAGGCATTGGAGAGGTTATCCAGTATAGCGAAGGGGGTACGGTTGTATTACTGGTTTAAGTTGTTGCTTTCTACATTGGTAGAGTTTCTAGAGATTTAGTCATCATCTCTCTGGTAGAGAGAGGCACTCCTAGAAATGAAGATTTCCCTGTAAATGTAAATGTCTCTTTCAAAAGGGCAACTTCTACTTGGTTTACCTCTCACCATCTGCTGTCTTTAAAAAAATAAATAACCAGCCCAAAATAATTATACTTAAGAGAGATATTTTAGCGTGGCAAATTTTCCTCCTCTTCAGAAGCCAGGAAAAAGGAGAATCTGTAATATTAATTTATGTACAGTATTGAGTAAAAGCGAAGTGGATAAGAAAGGAGAAGGAAGGCTGGAATCAGGACATCAGAAGTACCCACACTGCCACTTTTCCAACATGGCATCCTGAATTCCATGATGAACGGACATGCCTGTCTTGATTCCTATTGTATCCCCATTTGCCTAGAATACTCCTTGGCAAATGACAAGAGCTTGGAAAATACCTTCCACTTTATAAACTTTCAGTACTAATTGAGTCAAGAAACTATTTGTAAATTGAAATACTTGTTGCAAGTCTATTTTTAGTCATACATGGTATGTCTACAAATACTGGTGTTGATATTTTGTTTCTGTTAGTATTCAGGTATCTACTTTTACCTGAAAGTTGTTATATCACTATAGTAACTCTTAAATTAGGATGTTTGCCTTATTTTTTTTGTTATATATAAAATCATCAAAAATTGGATGCAGATGTGTTTATAGAAGTTACTTAAAATATACCAAAATGTCTCTTAAGTTATAGACATGTTAATAGTTTGCCCCCAATCATTATCAATTTTAAGATGAAAATTATTCTCCAAGAAACAGTACCCCCTCTATATTTTAAAGCTGTGTCATTTGTTGTTCCCCATCATAAAACCTGAACATATACTTTACCTCTGAAATGCTCAATCTATTTATTTTGAATATTCATTTTTTGGACACATTTCATTTTGCTTATTTTCACAACGTCTTATTTATGGTTGTAGAAATACTTGTTTCATTACAGAGTTATTAATAGCTTGTCATTATTGCCAGAATTTAAATGATTGAATTCCTTCCTGGACTTCAGAGTGTGAGTGATTTCCAGGATATTGTTTATAACATGGTAAGGGTTTCTATGTGCTGTTGTGTATGACCAGTTGGGAAAGTTACTTTGTCTTCTATCCTATTCTCCAATAGGTCTATCACCTTTCTCACAAAGGTTAAGAACCACTGCTGTAAATATAAATACGTTTCTCTATGGTTTTCCAAATGCACAAAACTGCCTTAGAAGAGAATGTTTTTTTTCTTTCTGTGTTTTTTCAGCCCATTTTCTCTTGACGACCTAGTGAAGCAACATCAGACCATATTACCACAGTACATCTTCCATTTTGGAGAGGCCATTTATTATTATGCTTTGGTAATATATAAACACTGATCCCTTTGGTTTTTAATTAATATTATATTCCGATTCAGTCAGAGAAGAATGATCTTTAACCACATGTTTTTAGACAAATGACTTGCATCAGCTTATCCATATTCCCCACGAGGCCATAACCACGAGAATGTCATTAGTAATTACCTGTCAGGTCCACTTAGGGCAGTCTTAAATAATTAGCACATTATCACTTTTGCAGACTTGTCTCTTTAGTGTCTGGATAACCATATTAGTACTCCCAGTTTGTTCTTTTTCTCTCTTTCAATTATTGAGACCGCTTTTTTCCCCCTTATACATAATGGTAGGCACCCTGCTACTATCCTTTTTAGGAAAGGCTTTCAAACCTTTTAGAAAACTGCATGGCTGTCTATTAACTGCAGAGCTGTTTTGTGCTGCCTGCATGTACAAAGTGAGTTTGAGAACTGAGCATAGGAAGAGAACAAAGGGCACTTTTGCCTCTTCCACATTTCTAGGGTATTCAACCTTAAACCCTGTGGAGACAAAGTAAAGACATTTAGGCATATTATACATAATATGTGTAAATACATGCTAATATGATTTTCAAATCATCATATAGTAGTAGGATTTCAGCTGTTTGAAGTATTTTTATAAACAAAAATTACCTGTTAGCACTAGGATCTGAAAACCTACAGTCTCCATTGCTGATTTCATGGGGTTTATTAGAAGCTAAAGTGTTTACTCATAAAGATTCTGCAAAGCAATGAGGGCCTACCAGCCTATTTGCCAAGACATTGCAACGATTATTCAGTTAAATATTAAACAGAATTGTTTGAATTCCTTGTTTCCTACATAAAATATGTAGATGTGAAAGCAAAGAAGTGGACAATGAGATCAAATCAATAACTTTGTAATGGTATATATATATATATATATATATATATATATATATGTGTGTGTGTGTGTGTGTGTGTGTGTGTGTGTGTGTGATTTTTCACATATAATCTTTGAATATTTGGCATACCTTTATATATATATCTCATAATAATCTCTATAATCTCATAAATAAATATATATTCTCATTATAATTATATAATTATAATCTCATGAATAAATCTCTATAATGTCATATAATCTTTGAATATTTGGCAGACCTTTCTCTTTGAATGTGAACATTTTTAAGAACTAAAAGTAAAAGAAAATAAAACTAATATATTGTACCAGCAATGAGGGAAAATTCCCCCCACCCATTGGGTTCTTGGTGGGTTGGTTGAATAATCAAAATAGGACTGAACAAATTCACAGGAGAGTACTTATGTAATTATATATGTATAGGAGATCTACATGGACAATGGAATTCCAAAGGCAATGATGGAAAATGGTGATTTTCTGAGATGAGATAAAACAGGGGCCTAGAGTTTCAAGGCAAGAGGAAGGGAAACACATGTTGAGGAGAGGGTGACTCCTATTGACAAAAAACAAACCAAGAAAAAAACAAAAAACAGTTGTTTATCTTGACTTATAGACAGGTTTCTATAATAGAAAGGTTATTTCTGCTCATAACCCTAATTATGGGTATTTTACTACAATTATTATTACTCTAAGTAGATAAGGGAATGGTAAAGGTTCCTCATGAGTCTGCAGCACAGATATTGACCTCAGTTTGAAATAATCTGCATGCTAAAGTGTCTTGGGAAAACCTATACTGAACACCTTAGAGTTGTTTTGACCAACTAGAATGAAAGAGTTTATTATGAGTATATATGTAATATACATACATACATATATACACACATTATATATAGATATATGTAAAAAACACTCCCAGGCTGAATATTTATTAATTTTTGTGTTTTATTTTTAAAAATGATATCACACTAAACATTAATTTTGCTTTTTTATAAACTTTATCTTTGGAACATTTTTAGACATCAGAAAAATTAAAAGATTTAACATAAACTCCACATCCATTTCCCCCTAATATTAATGTTTTACATCACTATAGTATATTTATTACAATCAATGAGTAGATATTGATACTTTATTATTGACTAAAATTCACACATTTTTCAAATTTAATTAGGTTTTATCTGAAGTTATTTCACTTTATCCATGATTCCATGCAGAATGTCACATTACATGTAGTTATGTAGTTCTGCTTCTGGTTATGGCTGGCTCATGAACTTTCCTTATCTTGGATACCTTGACAATTTTTAAGAAACACTATAGGATTTTGTAAAACATTTCTGTATTGAGAACTGACAAGACAGTTTGGAATGGGATTATAAGTTTGATGAAGAATTAGTGGTAGAGTACCATTTGTATCACATCAAGATCACAAAATCACTATGACATTACTAAATGACATTGACCCTGACCATGTGGGAGACTAATTATCAGGTTTTCCACTGTGAAGTTATTTTTGTAAAACTTTAGTTTTAATGTAGTGAGGTTGTTTTCTTCAAGTGGGAGATATTTTTTTCTTGGAGGAAAAGGTTTAAAAAACATTGTCCTTTCCTATGTAGGCTACAAAGTTTTAATAAATTTTTCACTGAGTTAAAAAATTAGTGCAGATGTTTAAAACACCTAGAACGTATTATGTCTAATTGAATAAGATATGAGGTTAGAATAAAGTTATTTTTTAGTATAGAAATTCAATTGTCTCAGTACTATTTATTTTATAATTGTTTTCCTCTGTATGCCTATGCTAATTATGATTATACCAAGTTTCCAAGTACACATTTGTCTGTTTGGGGATATTTTGTATGCTCCATCAATATATTTGCCTATTGCTGCAATACAAATAATTTTAATTATTGAAGTTTTACAATAAATCTAAATAACTGGAATGTTTTCCCTTCTAATTATCTTACCTATTTCTATCTCTTCATTTTATTTCAATGAATTAATATTGTCTAATACAACTAATTTATATACTTGTCTTTTTATTGGGACCGCAATCTAATTGCTACATTTAGATGGAAATTTCTTTCTTAAATTGTTATCTGTTATTTATTGCTGCATAACACATGACAATAAAGAACATATCACTATATTTGCTTATAGTTCTGTAGTTCAGAAGCCAGCAGGGCATGATTAGTTTCCCTGTTCAAGCCATTTCAAGGCTGAAATCAAGATGTTAACTTGTGAACTTTTTTTTTTTTTTTTTTGAGGCTCTGGGGGGGGGAAATCTGTTTCTGAGTTTATTCTTGTTGGAAGAGATAAGTTCCTTGAGATTATAATAACATGGAAGTTCCTGTTTATTTATTTATTTAGTGGGAGCTGCTTTCAGATCTTGGAGTGATCTGCCCCCTTATCACATAGCACTCACTATATTCAAGAAATAATGGGTATATCAAAACTTTCAAATCCTTTATGTTAATGACTTTTTGGTTGAGGTCTCTGGACCCAGATTTTAAAAGTCCATGTGATTAGCTCATGTGAAAAAATTCCTGTCTCAAGGTCATTTCATTGCAGTCATGTTTGCATCTGAAAAACCCTCACATTACTCTCATGGAATTATTGTAATTTAAATATGAGTCCAAGTTGTCACTAGAATGACTTGAGTCAACAGTTCCACAAGTTTAGTTCAATACATTATCTGATAACTTACAGTGACATGAATACTCAACTGTGGAAGCAAGTATATGTGTGCATATGCACACACATATATACCTCTGAAACCTTAGAGGAGTGTCTATTTACTATTAGAATGTCATTAGCATGACCTACTTGTTTGTTCTTTTTTCTCAATACACAAGGGCGGTTATTTCAAAAAGCAATTGCTGCTCCATTGGATATATGCTCTAAATACTCAGTTGTCCTTTTTCAAGTATTTCTTTATTCTCTCTCATCTCTTTGGCACCCAAGAAAAGGGAACATGAGGAAGTAATATAAATCTGGAAAGGAGACATATGTGAAAGGTCACGTCTTCCTTCTGTTTATCAATTTGATTCTCTCATGTATTTGACAATTAGACCATATCATGTATCAGAGGGTAAATAATGTAACCTGAAGGCATTGTTTTCCCCTGGCTATCAACTTCGGTTCTTGCCTGACTGACTATACTTAATACATTTATGCTGTCTCTTATAGAACTTCACTTCCGAACCCAGATATTAAGATTCATGGACATAATACCAATGGTCATTACTTTAGTGTGGGTACAAAATAAGTGAATTCCAACTACTGATATGGTAGGTGGGTAAAGAATAGCTTCATTTGCCTTCCCCTTCCAAATTTCTCAATTACTTTCTGGTCTTGATGTGAAAAATCAAGTTTTGTCTAACATAGTCATCACAGCACTATATAATATCAGGCATGCTATTATTCCATTATTGGGAGAACTTCAGGTATTCGTATTAGCCTTCCTTTTCCTAGGGAGCCATCAAGTACCATACAGCTGTGTTGGGCTGAGATGCCCAGAGTCCACCAACTCATAAATGGACAATTGACTGAAAGGCAATGGTTAATTTATTAAAACACTTCCCTTGCAGCATGGTCTCTGTGAAAAAGGTTTGGCCTTTTACTGAGGAGAATAATTTTGCAACTCAAACCTTCTTTATAGAAATGAGTAATAGACCAGTGCTGGTGTCACTGAATCCTAGTGGAGTGCTGACACTGCAGATCTGGCCTGGATATGAAAATGCGTTCATGTTATAATACAGCTGCAACCTCAAGAGTTGCATTCCAAGTAACCACCCCAATCATGCTGCTGAAGTGAAGGAACAGAAGGGAAGCCAAACTGTCTCCACCATGCAGCTGTGACTATAAAGAGCAGAGCTAGTACAAGGGTTGGTCAGCCAAGGGACTGTCTGTGCTAGCCAGAGTTGGGCAGTTTATAAAAACCCCATGACCCAATGTCCTTCTAAGTTCTGACATAGATTGTGAAAGAGTCCAAATTTAAAGCCTGTTTCCTTTGGACTTTTTTGAAAGCAAAGTATGGAGAATGGAAACCATACACCTATTGCTTCTGTTTTGATAGCTTTTCTGTTGTCAGGTCCCACATTCTGCTTAAAAACTTGATACATGGTTATTTCATGTGGGATTTTTTTTCATTTATCTTCACATTATTTCTTATACAGTCTTTATCAGATGTTATTGTCCTAATAGGTTATTGACATGAATTGTGTAGCTATCCCAATTTTCCCTACATCTAGAAAAATCTGATGAGAAAAATTAGTGATCTGAATATTTTTACCAAAACCCTGAAAATACCATCAGGCCTCATGACATTATTCTAAATTGCTATATTTTGGAATAATTTATTTTCAGTAAGTACTTCCTCTGTTTTAAAATTATCAAAAGTTGCTTCAAAGTGTTTTATTGTGTTGTTTATTGTTATTTCCATTCTTTGAGTCAAAGGCTAGTTCCTCCACCTGGAAGTACCTTTTTTCTCATCATACACTTCATTCTTTACAACTTTTAGACCAATTTATCTCCTTTTTTGCTTAATGCTAAATTTCTTTGTACAAAACTTCCTCCCCCAATCACAGTATCAGTTTTGTTTATCTAATGATACCATGACACTTTGAACTTCTTCATCAAAGTCCTCATGCCTCTAATTCCCTATTTATCTACAATATATTTCTACACCAAGCTATGTGATCCATGTGGCAAGAATTCATTATCCATTGGCCAATGCCCAGCCTGGCATATAGTAGGTGATGTGCAAATAAGAGATGGATAAGCAGTAAATAGTTTTCAAAGTTAGATGCATTGTCTGAAGTCAGGGTAGGGGATGCAGAGATTTCAGATGGTAGAAAGAGCAAGTGTCACAGTTGGCAAAGTGGCTAGGCTTCTTATTACAAGTAACATAAAATTTATTCCTATACATTATGGGTGTTAGGTACATACATTTATATGTACACATATATTTCAAGTAGATAAAAATTTTCACCTGTTATAGCATATATAAATATACAAGCATATATCTATTAGATGTGAAAAACAGAAGCAGAAAGTACAGAGACAGGAACAAAAAAGGAGGGAAGGAGAGACAAGAAAAAGAGAACTTTTTTAGCCAAAAGGTGATTAAATTAAGCCTATATTTCCATGAAACTAAATTTAGCAATTTATGATAATTTGATCAAAATATACTAAGATGTCATGATATTGACCAATGACAAATCATTTTCTAGAAGTTTGAACATTTTGCAGATTCATTAGCAGTAAGTGATGAGATCCCCAAATGAGACCTGTACTTTAATTTTTTACCTCTAAAATGGTTGCTTTCAATGAGTGGGTATAGTAAGTACTATAAATAGTACTTTGTTCTTACTTTAAAAGTTATAACTTGGTGAATTGGAGGGTGAACACATCTGTTAGAGATTTCTACTTTGAGAAAGGTCTCATTCTAATTTTTTTTAAACTTTTGGATGCTTGTTATTTCTAATCATTAAGAGACTTTATTAAGGCTATCTTTATCCTTATATCTGTTATTCACATCTCAATTTTCTTAATTTTTGTTAAAATGTGTTTCTACTGTTAGTCTTTTTAAATTTTAAATTTTTAAATTTTAAAAGTCCTTTACCCATTTTTACATTAGAACAAGAATTCCTAATTCAAGGCTAAATATTTATCTTTCTTTTTAATGTTCCAGTTTATACATTTGGCTTTCATAACATATAAAAACAGTGAAAAACAATGACAATGCTATTAAGATTAGGAATTTGAATGTTGGTATGGATCAGTGAGCAAAGTGTATATTGTTCCTCGTAAAATATATTGAGAAAACCCTGATGTTGGAGGTGAATCTGAGTTCTTAAATAATATCAAGAAAATTAATGTACTATTTATGGTATAGGTAACAAGGATTCAAAATGAAGCTGATCGTTCCAAGCAGAGGAATTCTGTAGATGTGAAGGTGGATTTATTACACCCATATCTTTGAACAACTACCTACATTCTTCTTTAGTTTATCTTTTTCATTACTAAATATATTTCTCAGCTTATCACTTGCTTTTAGATGGAAGGCATTCAAGTAAGAAATAGAGAAACATTCAGTTATTTGTTGGTAAATGTAGAAAGAAGATGCTTGGCTATTTTGAAACATGATAAAAGTCACTTTAAAATTCAAGGACAAAAATGGCTAGAAATCCGAAATTCTTCAGATGCCTTTGGATTAATCTTTGTTTTTACTTTGTTCTGAAAGAATATGGAGTTTAAACATGCAAATGATAAATTTAAAAGTAATTATTAAAAAGGCAATTAGAATGTTGTATAATGATTGGAATTTCTAAGAAAACTTCATACCCACCTTACCTCTCTTATGACCTCTTTATTTGCCAGTTCTTCAGAATGTTATGAATTATTATGACTGTCTTATTCAAAATAATAAATTCAGTTTATCTGGTAAAAGCAGATGCTAAGCTAGATCCAGTAATTATCACATAAAATGGAGCTATACATATGTATGACTTTATCAGGTAATACCAGGTACTGAATATTTATCCCTCAAGCCACAATGGCTTCATATTATAAATTTATGACTTCTTGATATCCACTACACAGGATGCTTCTAGCATTCTCAAATGGGCAAATCGTACCTTCCCTTTTCTTTTGGGGTTATGATGGATACTTAAATATATGCGTTCACATTCACATATATTTATATACATGACTTTCGGTATGTAAAGTAAAACTAATCAGAGGATGGTGATTCTGCATGGGAAAAAAAATCTGTTCTCTAAAACTATTTAAAATTGAAGATATTCCTGCTAAAGGAGCACTGTTTTGGGAGGTTAACAAACATGCAAATTAAAAATGCTGAATGGAGGCACACAGCACCTCCACATGAAATAAGAATGCTCAGTGGTGACCTTGAGGCATAGCATTTTAAATATTTCATGCACTTTTCTTCAAGAGGATCAACTTAGGTAAAACTTGTAGAATCTTATATAAAATCTGTGAGGGTGTTTTTATAATTACAAAGGGAAAAGCAGCTTTGCTTCTTTAAATTTGTTTTTAGTGCAAACATAAGCAGTCCTGCTTTACACCTCATTTTGGAATGTATTCTGTGAAGAGTGAATATACTTAGTAAATTGAAGCAGACTTACAAACGTTTGGGAGAGATTTTCAGTGCAAAAGCCATTCTTTGTACTGACTGGATAAATTCCATTTTGGTTCTAACCAGATGAATGATGGTAATTGCTCATTTCCTCTCTCCTTAAAATTCTGACCTCTTCCCACCCTGCTTTCAGATATGACTTCATATCCTATCTCGCTGAGAAAGCTGAAGCAAGCAGGTACCAAGCAGCAAAAGCTGTCACCTCACATCCCAACAGCCCCATTCTGTGTTCTCATTCTCTGCTCTCCTGTCCCAGGGAACCCAGACCACATTCCCTCAGACACTGTCCTCTAGGCCCTACATCAAGCTTTCTCTTTTTTATAATTCTTTTCAACACACTGTTATTTCTCTTGTCAACATTCATATCTAGAATTTTACCTAAATGAGTTCTAAGGTGGGGAAACTAGAGGGTATGGTACAAGCAAAGATCAGCAAACCATGGAGCCCAGAACAAGTTGGGTTCTCTCCGTTTCTTTAACCTGAGAGGGTGCTATGTCTGAGGGCAAATAAGTAAGGTGTCCAAAGAGAGAAGCTAGAGGGGCTGTGGTCATGAATGATCTTTCTGCCATTTCTTCTGTTGTTACTGATTAAATCCTGTTTGTGGCTTTACTGCTGGTTACCATTTTGGAGTCAACATGTCCATCTTAAAGAGTCTCTCTACCCTATTTCTAGCAACATCTTCAGCTTTTCTTTGCTCCTTCCATGTATAGCGCATTATTGTGCTCTTCCCCAGTTCTTACTGCATTCTCTTCTCAAGTCACTCTGGCTAGATAGTTGCTTACACTCTAGTAGAGTCTGATTCCATATTTTAATGCTTGCAGACAGCTTCTAAATGTCACTCCCCTTTCTTAGGAGGTGTGTGGGGAGAGATTTCCCCATAGCTCTAGGTTCTTCTTAGGCTGTTCATGCAAACAAGCAAACATCAGATTAGTAGCAGAAATAAAACCACTTTAATCACGCATGTATGAAGAATTGACATGGCATAATTTTAGAATAAATGGCATCATTTTATTGTAAGTGAGGAGGTTGGGTAGGGATCTGGGGCATCAGGAGAGGGACTATGGTGTTACAAATCTAGGAGTGGGTGGCCCATAATATAAAGATACTCTAAATGTGCAGCCTGTCTTAAGATTTGTTTGTCTGATAAAAATGATGATTTCTGGAGATGAACCTAATTCTCGGTAATCTTCATTCTTTGAGGTAATTGTAATGTGACATGTACTAGAAAACCCCTGTTCTGGAGATCTTGGATAAAATCTATTCAACATTTATTGGGAGGCCTGCCTTTCAATTATTTTAAGAAAACTGGTAAAAAAAAAAACCCACTCACTTATCTTATAGTAATAAAAATTTCAAGGTCTATAAAGCCTTGGGAATTCTCACCTGCCCCCACATAAAAATCACAAACCAATCTATTTTCTTTGATCTCAGGTAACTTCCAAGCAAATAGGGGGGGTAGGGGGGGATCTGTTAAACTCTACCCAAGAACCTTATTCTGGGATAACACTCTTTCAAAACCTCCTGATATGCGTGGAGGGTCATCAGAATATTACACTTCCCCATTTTCCTCTATCCACTGATCCTTTCTGGGTGTCTCCTTGCCTCGTTTTCTTTCAGTACCTTCAGCTTACCATGGCAGGTGATGGAGGGCTTAGTCATTGCTTGGCTTATCTCTTTTATCAATTTTCATCTCTGTATGATCTCATTCAGACTTAATAAAAAGCAACCATGCTGATGACTCTCAAATCTATTACTCTATTCCATATCTCTCTCCCAAGAGTCAAACTCGGATCCCATGGCTTCAAATATCATACATAAAACTTGATGCTTCTTAAATTTTTGTGCTCAACTTGAACTTCTGTCTTGGATTCCAAACTGACCATTTTGCATCCCATACCTTATAGAACATAAAGATAACATGTTCACCGCTTACTTTTGTTTGTTTAAACATGCTCTTCTGTAGCCTTTCCCAAGTTGATAGATGAGTCCCAATCTTTCCAGTTGTTTAGATCAAAACATTTGAAAATTTTCTAAATCCCCCTTTTTTTTTCATGCCCTAATTCCTGCCTATTCCATTTTTCCCTATATAGGGGCACAGAAGGAAAATTCTCCATTCTTCTTGGTTCCTCTCAGACTAGTTGAGCAACCAAATGAATATCAGACATATTAGTAGTGATTCTAATAAATCATGTCAGCTCTGCTTTCAACAGATAGAGGGGAATCCAGGTTTTGCAGTACTAGACATTTTGCTTTAGACTGGCTATTTTAAGAAACAAAATATGATATAGAAAACAAATTAGGAATAAATTGTAGTGGTTCTATTGTGCTCCCTGGAAATTATAAGTGCAGAATTCAATTCTTAATTTCTTTTAATGATGCTAAATCTCACAACTCCCACTGTCATTCAGGTGGAGAGATAGCAAAAGAAAACATTTATAGTTATGATACATATGTATAAAATCTATACAGTTTAGGTTATTTTGGAAAATGCTATTTCCTTTTAAAAGGTATCCCAGTATATTTCAATAATTAAGGGTTTTCATTTTGATCCTGGAACACTGAAAAATTACAAGATGCAATTTAAATATAAGTCCTTATCTGAATCACAAAATTATTTTATAATACCCATAACTATAACCTCACAATAATGTAATGATCTAAAAGCAATAAGTGGAATTGAATTTATTTGAGGAATGATACTTTCATTTTATCTCAAAGTTGGTAAAAAAAAAGTACATTTTCTCAAAATGTACATTTTCAAAATAGCTCTGTTGGTTCATAAAAATAAAAATTAAATTTAAGTGCACAAATACTGCTTCCACATCTCAATAGTACTTTCAGTGAGTACTTTATATAATGTGTTTATTTCTTGGTTTAGTCATTCAAAGTCCTATTCATCCATTAAACCCCAATTCCAAACCTACTTTTAGAAAAGATTTTCTCTGACTCAATATGATTTCCCCCTCTAAACCTCTTGGAAGAGTCACAGTTATTATATTTATACAATTTTATTAAACAACTCATATTAATTTATGATCTATCTTGTAACTGTTTGGAATGTTATGATGATAATAAGAATGGGATGTTAATGATAAAAGTTTCCCCAGGATAAGAAAACATGTTTCTTGGGACTTAGGTTTACATATTAATTCAAGTTATGTCGATGCGTGGAAACATTTCATCACAGATATTTTACATTTGAGACATATACATAATTATTAGAAATGCTTTGCTAATAACGCTTGGTGCTATTGTAGCTTATTCCTGTGTTTCAGGAGAAACAATCCACCCATATAAAAGGAAATCTCATCAATACCACTCACATGAGGCCATGTAATGTTTAAAGTCAATCTCAAAGGTTTACACTTGTTTTTATTAGTGATTATATTTTTTATATTTATCACTATTGAGGAACACTGTGGCAGCCATACAATTATAGCTCAATAAATGTTTATTGAATACTCATTAAGTGAATACATATTTAATGCATATGAATTAAGTGAATACATATTTTATGTATATGAATTAAGTGAATAAATATTTAATGAATGAATGAGTGAATGCAGTCAATTTTGAATATCATTCCTTAGTGCTCACCCAATTGCCATAACAATCCTCATACCATCATGGACATATAAGGCTGTTGTTACAGACAGGAGTAGTCCTTGACATTTTCCAATTTTATTTTTGTTGTTTTCTTTTTAAAGAATTTCTTCCCATTCTCTTTCAGTTTTTTAATAGTTGAATTTTACCTGCATTGCTGGAGTATCATCAGTACACATATTTTACTCTCTCTGTTCTTAGCTTCATTCAGTTTAGCTGCTCATGTTAACTACCCTAAAGTGTTCCTTCCCAGTGCTAGGTTACTGTGTCTGGTATATTCCTTAGGGCAGATTCAGAGGAATAGAAGTCTCTGTATTCTTTCATGTTCATAACATTTTGCCTGTGTTCTTAACACTTGAAAATCAGTTTGTTCCCCTGTATTCAAAATGCCTGGATCATATTTTTTACTGAGTTCTTAAATATGCTATTTGTTTTTCTTGCTCATATAAATATTCCTATAAAAATCTAGTTTTGATTCTCCTTATTGCTTACTGATCTTTTTGCCTAAAAGGGGAACTATTTTCTTAGCTTTAAATTTCACCAATATTGTGTGAATATGCATTGTGCTTAGTCAGCTTCTTAGTATGGGAATGCTTAAAATATGTACTTTTATTTTAAAATTTTATTTATGAAAAATTTATTTTACTCAAGAATTTGATGGTTCCTTATTTTGGTTTTCACTTTTCAGTATTCCTATTTATGTTAGTTAATATTATTTGTCTAATTTAAATATCTGGCATTTTTCCTCAAAATTATTTATCACTTATTTATCTATTTTGACTTTTTTCAACTATTATTTCTCTTAAATAGCCAAATGCTAGAATTATTCTGTTTCTACTAATTTAGTTTTTATTTTTGTGATTTTATATATCTAATTCTAAGTTATTTTAACTGTTTTACTATTCGTTGTCTTTTTTTTTCTTTTCCAGGTTGGCATTCCTTCATGTTTTCAGCTAGCTTCAAAAAGTAAGTTATATTTTTGATAGGTTTTCTGGGTGTTACTTTCTGGCTTATTTGTAAGGTCACAGAGGCTTTGTTTTTGCTCTTTTGTTCTTCATTTGAGGTTGTTTTTTTTTTTTTTAATACTGCATATGATTTGAACTTGATACTTCTCTGGTTTTTGTTTGTTTTCATTTTTTCTTTTTTTAACTTTTATCAGTGGTTGTATTTCCAAACTTTTGGAATGGTTTAGTTAGAAGTGTGGTACAGAAATCAGATAATCTATATTCATGGAGGTTTTGTTTCGTTAGTTTTCTTTAGAGTTTTATAAAACTGGTGATCTAAAATTGAGAAATTCCCACTGTTTCCATCCTACACTTGTATTTCCACATTCCCTTAGACTCTTTTCTTTCCCTCACTTCTGATTCTTTTCCCAGCAACTTCTCCTCTGTGAATGTCTGCAGCAGGAAATCCTTGATTGGTCAGTGTCAAAATTACATGTGGCTGCACATCACCTGTCCCTTCAAAATTTTACTTTGGGATGCGACAACCCTTAGTTTCAGTTGCTATTTACAAAATGACCATGTGCGTACAAGAGGGACTGGTCATCACAGATTGTCAGTTTGTTCTAGAATCAAGGAGCCAGTTAATAGTGATGTATAGATTTTTCTATATCAAAATTGGATTTCACTTGTTTTTTTTAGTAATTTGATAGTTATGCAAAAGTTTTGTGAAAGTGAACTTCCTTTAATGATTAGGATACAATTTTCTGGTGTCTTCTGTGCACTGAATCAGTTCCTCATCCTTAGTTACCTAAAGAAAACAAAATGGTGTCAAGTTTATCTTAAACACTTATTTGTACAATTTTGAAAAGTAAGATTTCTATCATTACCTTTATTTATATCTGTTTTTCTAATTTTTGTTATTTAATATATTTTTCTCTTCAGAAATGTTTATTCCATATTAGATATACAACAGTTCAAGTAATATTTGTGGAAAATCTGTCTTATATAAGGGGATGTAAAAGCTAAAGACAATTTGATGGGGGATAGGCAACAAGAACTTAATGTGGTGTAGTGGAGACTATTCAAGAAATGGGAAACTGATATATTTACCATAAAGAGCAATTATGTTCCTCTCATTAAAAAAAATTGTTTCAGTTGAATGAGCAGAAAATTTGGAAAGAATTAATGAAGAAGATACAAACACACACACATATAGATATATATTTCATATGTATCTCAGCCATCATGTATCATAAAATATAGTCAGAATTAAAATTATCAGAATAATACTGAACACAAGCATATGTGCATTCACCAATAAGATCCCATGCGAGTAGAAATGAAGTTGAGAACATTTAATACGAATTTGTTACTAAGCTTTCTACAGAATGCAATTTTATATTTTCTTCATTTGAGGAGAGTATTATATACATACTTGTACTTAACCAAGTAGTATCTGAAGTCTCAAATTGTTACATAAGTAGGGAGATGGGAGATCCTTCTTTCAACTTGGGGGATGGAGGAGGTTTTTTAAAAGAAGTTGGGGAATGAGGAAAGGCTGAATATTTACAGAAGATTTTCACGGGAAGACAGGAACTAGCAATTTAGGGAGAGGGAACAAGCAGAAGGTGATGACCTTTAGGAGAGACAAAGTCGATGTGATTGAGACATGTAAATTTAGGAAGTGCCAGTATATATAAAAGTAGTGTGCGCCGTGTATATGCATGTGTGTGTTCTGTGAAAGACAAGGGAGGATGTACTATCATTAGTTACTGTGAAGTGTGTGCACAAGAGTACATTGAGTTGCAGGAGGAAAGTATTAGATCTCCTGTTAATTGAAAAGATGCTGGGCTTTGAATTTTACTACTATTTAACATAATTTTAATCAAGCACCTTTCATACTTTCTCTGTCGAGATAATAGACCAGTGAGAAGACATGGGGCGTCCTGAGGGAAGAGTATGCACTCTGTAAGGAGCCCTCGATGGCACCTAGATTCATGACTTTTTTCCTGGTTATTGTGGCATAATTCAATAAAGATGTAGCTCATTAAAATGAATGTATGAATTTTGCTAGTTGATCTGGTTTCGACTAATGTTATAAAAAATGACATGTGGCATAAGTATATCACTGTGTTATAAAAAAGCAACTAAAATTAGTCTTGATTGGAAATTAAGATAAACAAGAAGAAAATGAACTATCTTCCATACCCAGGAGGATGCTTATGAAATATTTTAATCATGATCAATTCACATTTGAATGTTTGTGGGTAAAATATAAAAATGGGGTCATCTATAAGATTGTTGGAAATCACTGCCTTTAGCAGTTATAAATGTGTCCTGGTTATGGTGTCAGATAAGATGGGTTAAAGCTACTATGACGCCATCACAACTAGCATAACATTCAACACTAAGCAACCAGTCTAAAGACAGACATCTCTAATATTTTTTAGTGACATTTAAAGTCATGCTATACTTACTTTAGCTCTTTATAAAGATTCACTAAAGTGAATAATCAATAGTTAAGGTCTTCTGTAGTATCTGTTAAAAAACACTATTGAGACAAATGTATTCTTGTGGAGAAAAAATGGTTGATATGATAAAAGCACACAGCATCACCCCATAAAAAAAGAAATGATAATCAGCAAACAAATGAAATGCACTTACTGTTTGATCATTTTGCTAGACGTTATTAAAAATACAGAAGGTGCCCAATTTAGGATGACTCAATTTATAGTTTTAAACTTGACCCTTGTGTGAAGGCCAGGTGAATTTAGTAGGAACCAAACTTCAAACTTTGAATTCTGATCTTTTATGGGGTTGGTGACATGGGACACTGACTTTATTGTGATGCTAGGTGGTGACTGGAGCCCCAGTTCCCTGTCAGCCAAGTGACTGCAATGGTAAACAACTGCAATCCACAGTAAACTGTGTTGTCTGAATTTTATGGAAATTGTGTTTTGTGCTTTTGCATTCCATCATGTCTAACTGATAACTGTTTAAACATATTTTTCTAAGGTAGATGAGAATATGTTTTTTGTTCAGTAGATTAGGTATATTAAATACATTTGACTTATAATATTTTCAGCTTACAGAGAGTTTATTGGAATATAACCTCAGTAAGAGAACTGGAAACAAATTGATTTGGAAACAAATAAAAAATTAATACCATATGGAAAGAGTATACATAAACTGATGGAAATACATGTTTTTAACATATCTTACAATATATTTTGTATTCTGTTACAATATGGAAAACTTCTAATTCATGAATCACTGAGAAATTTTTAGCAATAAATTACTTAATTAAAATATTTTGGATTAGTAACATGGTATACTTTATGCAATTTGCTCATTTGAGTGAAATATAGGGAAGAGTTAAGAATACATTTACATTGTTAGTGGCACATTTTAAGTCTACATTCTGATTGTTTCACAGGTAGACTTGTAAAATGGATCACAAAGCTAATAAAGTAGCAGATTTAGATAATTTTTTAGAACCAGTACCTATAAATATAGTAGTCATAAAAATAATTTGCAATGATGAAAGTTGCAAATGGAAATATTTTTACCACAGAAAAAGCTTTCAGTAATTTTTAATAAAATAGTTATAGGAATTAGTACACTTCAAGATTAGATGTTTTTCTATAATAGACATGTGTTTTGAACTTGACTTTCTACAATATAAAACTGAAGCATCTACAATATTTCAATAAAAATATACTATTTTATGGGTGTTGGTAAATAAGTTCTAGGTTTTACATGGAAAGGTTGATGACCCACAATAGCCAACACAGTGCTAAAGAACAAACTTCAAAAGAATGACATTACCAACCTCTGACTTACTATAAAACCACTGAAATCAAAATAGTTTGATTCTGATGAAAGAATTGGCAAATAAATTAATGGAAAAGAATACAGAGCCCCAAAATAGACCCTCACAAATATACTCTGTCGGTTTTTGACAGAGGTAAACATCATATGAAAATGGTGCAGGAAGTGAACATTCACTTACTCCCACCCCAAAAGAAAAAAAATGTAGAATGCTCCCCCACCCCCCAAAAAGTGTGTAGAATGCCAGCTTATCTGTTATTCAGTTACACTGTGATGAGGCAGGTGATTTGGTGTTATTTGGTAGCCACTTAAACCTTAGCTTCTGATACAGTGACCAGAAACAGAAAAGAAGCAAAATTTGATGCTCAAATTAATGCTTGGAAAGTCACCCTATTTGGGGACCTGAAAAGTGGTTGGAGTCATGAGTAAAATAGGTCAACTAATACTGAACTTGGATATGTTATTATGACTTTTCTGAGGGTGAGTGGCTTTTTAATGAATCAACAAGGATGTTTCTAACACTCAAGTTTATTCAATACAGACAAGTAGGGGGTCTTAGTAGACAGGTACACAGCTTCCTACACATGAGTGGGCAGCTGGGGCAGTTACAGGGCTCTAACACCATCACCTGGTACTGAAGCAGTGGGATGGACACTGCAAGGGCAGATAAGGAGTAGTTTTGTCTGGGTTGTTGGCTTTGTCTTTATTGAGTTGTGCAGTGCTTCATAGATCTTTGTGATCAGTCCCTTATCTGTCATAGAACTAAAAGATACAGTGAGAGGAGGAGTGGAGGGCAGCAAACATGAGAAAGATGAACACAAGGGAAATAATGACAGTTCATGGGTGAAATAGTGTTGAGAAAATTACAGGGACTACCATAATGTAAGAAATAAATTAAAAAATAGAAAAGGTAGAAAAGAGCAGTTTTGAGAGCAGTTATTTCAAAGGCAAAATCTCAGTATCATTTTAAAATTGCTCTATTCAGCAAAATCTTCAAAATAACTGATTTTAATGTAGCTTAAAACACATGCAAGGATGATGCTATCACCTTAAATTGCTAGTGACAGACATAGGAAGGCTGTGATAATATGGCCACCTGAAGTCCTGTTAAATGTTCTTGGATGGAACAGACCATCTGAGAGGGTCTCCCATTTTGGCTATATTTTTGAGGTTTACATTGTTTTACATTGTTTTTTTTTTTCTCTCTCACCATTTTCCTAATTTGCATCATTTTGTAAGTATTGCTGATGTGATTTTACAGTATGCAGGAGGAACCATTTTAAAAATGCTCGAGCACTTTAAGCACACCACTGAAATACATGTGTGCACACACATCCACACACTCAACCTATAAATATTTAATAATCTTAAACAGCCCATTTAGACCTAGCCTATTATTCTTTGTAGGGTCTCAAAACTTTTAGCAAAGCTGCTGTCTCAGCTTTTTGGGGAACTGCCAGACAACTCTTTGGTTGGTGTTCCACGACTGAGATAAATGTTAAGCTGCAAATGCGAATGCGGTTAAGAGGTAATTTGAGTTGATATTACCAGCTGGGATTTTGCAGTTGAGGTTGTTCTGTTCAACTCTCTATGAAATAGTATAATTGAATTGACTCTTACAGAGCTTATCTGAAGAGCTTCAAGTGACTTTCCACTGTAAAGGTGTAGTAAGTTGCTATAGTCAACCTTGTTTCTTAGGGCAGACCTTAATGAGTTAATGTCCTTATTCCATGTACATCCTGTCATTATATACTGGTCACATTTTTCCCTCTGCACTTTAAGATATGACAGCTTTTGTGATAAGTAGCTTGTAATAGCACATGGGAAAGGATTCTCTTCAAAAGGCTGGAGTCTACCAAGGTTTTATAATATTTGGCTTCCAAGTTTGGGGTATTGGCATGATTTTGTTTAGATTTCCTAAACTCATTTCAGGCACACTGAAATAAAAATACCATCGACGGGATTCAATCCCAAGAAGGATACAAAAGCATCTCAGAACATTTTTTTTACTACTTTCAGGAATCTTATCTCTCTCTCTGCTCCGACAAAGAAAGCTTAATGAACAACAAAATGATAACCCAAAAACCTCAGAAAGTTTTGTTTTTAGATAATGGATATCTAATCAGACAGAGCAGAAACTTTAATGAGAAAAATAAAATGAGGAGTGATAGCTGAACGTACATGCTTTCTTTACTAGAATTTGCTTTGTGTTTATTTTTCAAAGTTTCGATAATGTATCACGTGTACTTTATATCATACCAGCTACCTCATACTTATTGGGAAGGTATGCATGTACTGCGTTGTGTCAACCTGCTTCTTATAGTCCAGTTCTTTTGAGGCTAATGATACTGCTTTAGTCAGAGGTTGGTATTATTCTCAATGTCCAAATTCAGGCCAGGTGACCAAGCAAACTTGTATTTGTTACTTTATATTTAAATGTAAATGTCAGGTTTTGTGTATTTAATTTATATAAAATAAACACATATATATGCAAGCATACACATATGTTTATTTGTACGTGAGGGATATTTGCTGCACTTATAATGGTTGTAATTATGTTTTCTGGAAGGTAAAAACTGTTCAAACACTTAGAGCACACCTTGTATGTAATATATAGGCAGTAAATGCTCTTTGAAAGAGAAGCTGAAAATATGTTAATGTATCATGCCTTTTCATAGTATTTTACCTGCTCCAATTAATTTAAACAAAAAAAGGTTAAAGCTCATATGAAAGAGATGTGATTGGGTGTGTGTGTGTGTGTGTGTGTGTGTGTGTGTGTTTACACTTAGTGTCCACAAAACCTCTAATAAGAACTATTTCCTTGTTGTTCAAATAATTCAACATACTCATTCATTCCTCTTTATAAAATGTTCCCTTGGTTGAGTCCCTCTGACCTGAAAATGCTCATTTTCTTTTCCAGTTTTGTTACTGTCTCCTCTACTACAACACATCAGCTTTATGCCACTGTTAACTTTGCAAATAAGGAAAGAGGGAGGGGAGACTTCCAGGAGAGGGTATGATTTCCCCATATTCCCCTGAGTGTGCACCTTTATTATAATCATAGTTAATTGGTTAAGGCAGTAATTAACAAAGATGAATATTAATTCTTTGATTCTTCACTCTGATGTAGTTTTAGAGAAGTTCAAATAAATCATTTTTGATTCTTTAAAATCAGTGAAGAGCAAGAAGTATAAGAATACTCCCTTTGGTCTTTTTTTGGTGGTATTCAAGTGTAGGTTTTAATTTTCTCTTAAGAAATCCAAATCTTGGTAGCATTTTCCTTCTTAACACGCAAAACACTATTTTAATAAAAGTTTGAAAAATAATTATGGAAAGGGTTATCTTTGTGTGCTGTTTGCACAGAAAGTCACACACATAGTAGCAGTACACACACAACCATACACATATCACCATCACACACATGCACACAGGAAGCAATTAAATGTAAAGGAATTTATGCTATTAGTTTATAAATTGATCTTTTTCCATTCATTTTTTAAAACCTTTTCTCCCACAAATGTATTAATGATAAGGCTCTAATAATATAAGCTATAAACTTGGCATTTTATTTGATTATTATTTAAGCTTTGATTTTTCAAGTTCACAAAGGATAGATCCAATGAGGAGAAAATATAATACAAGAATTAGTTTCCCATCCAAACTGAATTACATGTAAACTAACTTTGGCCCCACCATTTAACATTCAAAAAATATTGCCATTTGTGGCAAAATTTAAAAATGACACAACTTCAATATTTTTTTCTCAAGTGTATATGGCAGGGTGTCAATGCTATCTTTCTACATATGATAAATTGATTCTGATTGAATTCGAGCATTTTACCTTCACATCAAGAAGGAAACTGTGTTAGGATAGATATTTGAAAAGTTAGGGATAATTACATTAGCGAAAAGACTTCACAGAATTTTCCTGGGTAACACCCACTATGTAAACTTTGGCACTTTATTTTTATCTGTAAATAGGGATATAACTCATGTTTTCTTAGGATTCATATTGAACACTTTTTATTCTTAGGAATCTTATTTTTAAGAACCAATGTGATCATATATATATATATATCACAGGAGTTGGCACATGCTAATAAGCATTTAACACAGTTACACTATTTGGTTTCATAACAAACAGACTATTCATCCTATGTTCTCTGCCAATCAACAGATGGAAGGAATATTGAAAACCCAAGGATGTTGTAATAGTGACCATAAAACCAGTGATTGTTATATTTATAGATGTTATTATGTTCTTCCAAATCTAATTTTCTGGTCCATATAAGCTATTAACATATGGACATATTAGAAAACAAATACAAATCTCAAAAATGTGTAGTAATTGCTTCTTAATGATAAAAATGGTCTGCATTATGTCATCGTTGTAAAAGGAATTTAGTTAAATTATCTTCAGTCATCTGCAATAACTTTAACTAGCAACACTGTCCAAGAGCTTGTTAAGAGGGCTCATAATAACTTGGTACTTAAGCCTTAAAAGAAGTTCAAGTATGTTTTTAATGAGCATATTAATGTTATGTGCTAATCAAGTACTTTAAAAGTTATGAAGTTATTTTAAATATTCTTTTTGAGAGTAATAGATACATTTGATTTGAAAAGTGTTTGGTAGTAATGAAGAGATACCAACATGTTTCTGTGTAACTCTCCATGAAATAACAATGATACAACAAAAATAATTATATCTCAATTCTAAAGGAAAATACAAATTCCAGATTCTTTCGCAAGTGAAATTTTCTAATTCTTTTTATAACCATGCAAAATAACATTATTTACTGATGTGTGATTTAAAAGTTTCATATACTGTTGAAATGGCAAACATCAAATCCAGTGTACCGATTATTATTTCTGGGAATGTATAATAGGGATAAGATAGAAGAGATATCCACAGAGAATATCAACTATCTCTGTGATGGTTGTGTTTTATTTTAAATTTAATTTAATTTTTTAAAATTTGCATATATATGTGTACTTATATTTATATTACATTATTGTGTACCCTGGGGCTTTTCCACTTCCTAACACCTGTTAACCATGCTACTCTTTTGTGCCCTTCACTTCCCTCACCTTCTTTCCCCTCCTCCTCTCTCACTATAATTGGTTGTTTTTATTTTTTCTTATCCGTTTGTTTGTTTTTCCCTATATCCATCATATAAGTGAGACCACCCTGTATTTTTTTTCTTTTTCTTTTTGGTTTATTTCTGCTAATATGAGTCTTTCTAGTTCAATCCATGTTGATGCGAATGATATATGTTTGTCTTCCTTGATTGATGCATAGTATTCCATCATGTACATATACCACATATTTTTCAGCCTATTGTCGGTTTTGGGGCATTTGGTTTGTTTCCAAGTCTTGGCAATTGTAAACAAAGCTGCAATGAACATGCACATACAGGTGCCTTTTTTAATTAGTGTTTTCATGTTCTGGGTAGATTCCCAGTAGTGGGATTGCTGGACCAAATGCTCAGTCCACTATCAATTGTTTGAGGGTCCTCCACACAGTCTTCCATAGTGGCTGGACCAGTTTACACTCCCACTAGCATTGTAAGAGAGTTCCTTTTTCTCCACATCCAGGACAACACTTGTTGTTGTCCATTTTATTTACATGGCCATTCTTACTACTGTAAGATGGTATCTCAGTGTGGTTTTAATTTGCATTTCCCTGATTATTAGTGATGTGGAGCACTCTTTCATATGCCTAGTAGCCATCTGTATCTCCTCTTGGGTGAAGTGTCTTTTCAGTTCTCCCCATTTTTTGACTGGGTTTTTTGCTTTGTTTTTGTTCAACTGTAGGAGCTCTTTGTGGATCTTTATCAGACCCTTGTCACTTGGCTGGAAGTTAAAAATTTTCTCCCAGTCGGTTGGGTTTTTTTTTTTTTGTTTGGTTTATTGTCTCTTTTTGCTGTACAGAAATTTTTTAGTTTGATATAGTCCCAGCAGCTATGTTTCCTTCACTTTTTTGCCGGCCATAGTTGTTTCCCAAAATGGATTTCTGAGGTGAAATTCATGAAGGGTTTTACCCAGTTTTCTTCTATGTAATTTATGGTTGCAGGTATCACTTCCAGGTCCTTTATCCTGTTTGAGTTGATTTTTGTACAGGGTATGACGGTGTTGTCCTGGTCCATTTTTTTTCACGTCTTGATTCAGTTTTCCCAGCACCATTTCCTGAAGAGGCTATCCCTGTTCCAAGGTATGCTTTTTGCCCCTTTGTCAAAGATTAGTTGATCATATATGTGTGGTTTTATTTCTGGGCATTTGATTCTGATCCATTGGTCTGTTTGACTGTTTTTGTACCAGTACCATGCTGTTTTAAGTATTATGTCTTTGTAGTATAGTTTGGAGTCTGGAGTAGTAATAACTCCGTTTTCTCTTCTGTTTGTCAAAAGGGTTTTGGCTATTCAGGGTCGTTTGTTGTTCCGTATGAATTTCAGTAATTTTTGTTCTATCTCTTTAAAATATGTCATTGGGATCTTTATTGGAATTGCACTGAATCTGTAGATTTCCTTTGTAGTATGGACATTTTGATAATATCAATTCTGATCCATGAACAGGGAATTTTTTCCCAATTTTGACATCATCTTGTATTTATTTTAAGAATGTTTTATAGTTTTCTTTGTATAGATCTTTTACTTCTTTTGTTAGGTTAATTCCCAAGTAATTAATTTTCTTTGGTGCAATGGTAAAGGGGGTGTTTTCTTAATTTCTTCTTCTCCTTGATTCTTTGCATATATGAATGCTGTTGATTTTTGTGTGCTGATTTTATATCCAGCTACCTTACTGAATTGGTTTATTATTTCAATTAGCCTTTCTGTTGCTTTTTCTGGGTTCTCTACATAGAGTATCATATCATCTGCATATGATGATAGTTTTATTTATTTTTTTCCTATTTGGATTCCTTTTATGTCTTTCTCTTGTCTTATTGTCCTAGCTAGGACTTCCAGAACTATGTTGAGAAGGAGTGGAGAGAGTGGGCATCCTTGCCTGATTCCAGACCTTAGTTGAAATGGTTTCAGTTTTTCCCCATTGAGGATGATATTTGCTGTGGGTTTGTCATATATAGCTTTTATTATGTTGAGGTAGTATCCTTTTATACCAATTTTTTCCAGGTCTTTTATCATGAAAGGATGCTGAACTTTATCAAATGCTTTTTCTGCATCTATTGATATGGTCATATGGTTTTTATTTTTATCTTTGTTGATGTGATGGGTTATGTGATTGATTTTCAGATGTTGAACCATTCCTGTGCCCCTGGGATGAATCCCACTTGGTCATGATGGATGATCCTTTTTATGCAATGTTATATTTGGCTTGCCAGGATTTTGTTTAGAATTTTTGCATCTGTGTTCATTAGGGAGATTGGTCTGAAGTTCTCTTTCTTTGCACTATCTTTGTTTGGTTTTGGAATTAGTGTAATGTTTGCTTCATAGAAGGTATTTGGTAGCTTTCCTCTTTGAAAGTTTGGTAGAACTCATTTGTGAAACCATCTGGATATGGACTCTTGTTTTTAAGGAGACTTCTGATGACTGTCTCAATTTCACTGCTTGTGATGGACCTGTTGAAGTTTTCTATTTTTTCTTTGTTCATTTTTGGATAACTGCATTGTTCTAGGAATTTGACCATCTCTTCCAGGTTGTTGTATTTGTTTGCATATAGATGTTCATAGTAGTCTCTAATTATCTTTTGGATTTCTGCTGGGTCTATTGTAATACCTCCCTTTTTTATGATCCTGATTATTTGAAGTTTCTCTCTTCTTTGTAAGCCTTGCAAGGGGTTTATTAATTTTATTTCTTTTTTCAAAGAACCAGCTTTTGGTTTTGTTTATCTTCTCGATGGTCTTTTTCATTTCTATTTCATTAATCTCTCCTTTTATTTTTGTTATTTCTTGTCTTCTGCTGGGTTTTGGATTTTTTATTGCTCTTTTTCTAGGTGCTCAAGTTGGGAGGTTAGAGTATTTCTTTAGGCTGTTTCAATTCTTTTTATTTGGAACTGTATTGCTATGAACTTTCCTCTTAATACTGCTTTTGCTGCATCCCACACATTTTGGAATGTTGTGTCATCTTTGTCATTTGCCTCCATGTAGGTTTTAATTTCTTCTTTGATTTCCTCTTTTATCCAGTGATCTTCCAAAAGTCTGTTGTTCAGTCTCCATGTAGTGTTTGCTCTCCTTATTTTCTTTTCATTGTTGATTTCCAATTTGATATCTTTATGATCGGAGAAAAAGGTTGGTAATATTTTAATCTTTGTGTATTTATTCAGGTTTGTCTTGTGGCCTAAAATATGGTCAATTTTAGAGAATGAACCATGTGCATTTGAAAAGAAAGTGTATTCTTTTCCTTGGGGGTGCAGTGTCCTGTATATATCTATTAGGTCCTTTTGGTCTAGATCTTCCTTTAAAGATTTTGTGTCTTTGTGTAGTTCCTGTTTTATTGATCTGTCTTTTGGTGAGAGTAGCATGTTAAAATCTCCTACCACATATGTGTTCTCACCAATATTTCATTTCAGTTCTATTAGTAGTTTTATGAATTTTGGTGCTCCCTCATTAGGTGCATATACGTTGATTATTGTTATGTCTTTTTGTTGGATTGACACTCTAAACATTAGGTAGTGACCATCTTTATCTTTTGTCACTATTCTTAATTGAAGTCTGCTCTATCTGATATAAGTATGGAACTCCTGCTTTCTTGGGGTGCCATTTGCTTGTAGTATAGTTTTCCAGCCCTGCACCTTCAGTCTATGCTTATCCTTAGTGATAAGATGTGTTTCTTGGAGGCAGCAGAATGTTGGGTTTTCTTTTCTGATCCAGTCTGCAACTCTTCATCTTTGATTGCTGAGTTTAGACCATTGACATTTAGGGTGATTATTGATGTTTGAGATTCTACTGGTTTCCTGGTGGTCATTTTGGGGTTTTTATTTGGTTGCTTTTTGTTTGTTTGTTTTATTTGCTCTTCTTATGGTTTTGATCTTGAGGCCTCCTGCAAAATTTTTGGAGTGGGAGGTTAGTGGTAGCAAATTTCTGGAGACTTTGCTTGTCTGAGAAGGTTCTAATTTTTCCTTCATAGAAGAAAGATAGCTTTGCATGGTAGAGTGTTCTTGGCTCGCACATTTTTTTCTTGAAGTTTTTTGTTGATGTGACTCCATTCTCTTCTTGCCTGGAGTGTCTCTTCAGAAAATCTGAGGTCAGTCTAATGGATTTTCCTTTGTAGGTTATCTGTTTCTTTTCTCTAGCTATTCTCATTATTTTTTCCTTTCAATTTCCATGACTGTCTCCTTTCCTTCTGGTATTCCTATTACTCTAATGTTTCTTTGCTTTAAGGAATCTGACATATCTCTGAGTTTTTCTTCAGTCTTCTTACTTTGTTTTTTTCTCTCTTTTTCTTTCTTCATCCTATCTATTTCTGTCTTCAAGTGTGTTGATTCGTTCTTCTATTTCATCTAATCTGTTTTCATGGCTTTTCCCTGCAACTTTGAGCTCCTCTATTGCAACCCTTAAAGCCTGGGTCTCCTTAAATTTCATTTTTAGGGATTCATTTTTATTCTTAAGTTCATTGATTAGGTTAACATATTGATGCTTTCTTTTTTATATTTTTTCTACTTCTTCCCTTAGTGCATTAAATGCTTCCATCTTTCTGTTGTCTTTTTTTCCTGATTCTTCTCTTATCTTTAGGAGTGCATTTAACATGTTGATGTTTGAATCTTTGTCTGAGATACACATTGTTTCTTCAGTGTCTTCCTTGGTGTTTACTAGAGATTGTCTTTTCTTTGGTGGTGATGGGTTATTTCCTGTAAGGCTTGCTTGCATGTCTACAGATTTTTTTCCCCACTGTATTTTTCTTTCTGACTTGTTCTACATTTTGAGAAACCATGGATCTGGTGTTGGCTGGCATGCTGATAATAGTGTTTTCCAGATTGCAAGTAGATCTGTGGTTTACTAATTTGCGCCAGCGCCAGTGACTTCTGGTGTCTCACCTGGTTGGGGGAAGGTCGGGCTGGTTCCCTCAAGAACCTGGTTTAAGGGGATGGCTCTCTCGGTCTGCGGTGGCAGTGATGCAAGGATGGGACCCTCCCACAGGTCTGGTGCTGGCACCAGTGATTTCTGTCATCTCACCTGGGTGGGGAAAATCTGGTCCCCTCAGAAACCTGGCTGAAGGGGGAGGCTATCCAGGTCTGCAGCAGCTGGAATTTTCTAAAATTCTTAATAAGACAAAACGATGAAAAATCAAGAGTTTTTGTTTTGATTTTGTATTTATATAATTGTAGGAGTTTATTGAGAATACAAAGGTACTTAGAGATGTTTGGTAGACTAAATTAAAGTGGTGATATATTTAATTATGTCTAAAAAACAATTTTTCCATTCTGCAAAAATTTAACCATAAGCTATAAAAGCATGAAAAAGTTGGTTTTATTAACTTTAAGACATGTCAGTTAGAAAATGATATTCTCAGTCTCTGAGAGAGCTTAACTATCACATTAATCATGCATTGTGAGAGCAAATTTAGTCAATTTCATCCTTCTATTGGTGTATATTGGAATTGATTAGGGTACCTTTAAATCTTTCACCTAATTTGAAGTCAATTTTAAAAACCATTACAATGTGATTAATTTCCAACTGTTTAAAGCATATATTCGATCCAATTGAAATTTTAGAATTAACTTTTTTAAGTGTTTTAACCACACAAATTTTAAACATGCTGATAGATGTTCTTAATTAAACTAATCACATATAATTAATTAGGCATTATGCCTGAGACACTGTATGTTTATTTTACATTAGAGACATAGACCATAATATTTTCATTCTTTGGTTATATGCATACAAACAATCAAATACAAAATGCTGAGAAAAACATTACCATTTCAACAGTAATATTTTGTCTTGGAATCAGAGATGCCTAATGATTTGACATTGGTTAAATTTCTTACAAAATCAAATTAAGGATTCTTTAGAATAGACAAGTTCTAAGATAAATAAGAATCCATTTGCTGTTGTTATGAATTATATATTATAACCCAAACTTTTTGGAGAAGGTTTATTGTGTAGTCTGTAATTTATGAGCAAACTGTAATTGTTCAGAAATACTTGACCACTGATTGGAACTTGTCATATACTCCTGAGGGAATTAATAACTAATAAGATATAAAAACTAGCCCACCCCCATTTCATACTGATTTCTATGATGTTCTGGTCCACTGAGTGGCTAATTTCTCTTGAGATACAGATATTTTTCTAGGTCTAAACTAGAAGGGTATGACTAGAATTTTATCTTCTTGTATCCCTCACATCACTACTGCTTTCACTTGACTTTGTGTTTTGCTTAAGGACATTGATTCCTATATATAACTTATTTAAAATTGACTGCACACACACACACACATAATTTTTTTACATTGTTGTATACCCTGAGGTTCTCCTACCACCGATCACCTGTGAACTATCATCTTAATCTCTTGTGCCCTTCTCTCCCACTACTTTATCTCCCTCCCTTGCATTATGCTTCAGTTCTGCTGACAGTTTATTAGTTTTAAATTTTACGTGTCCTTTCATTTGTTTGCTTCCCCAATATCCCACATATAACTGAGACCACTGATATTTCTCTTTTCCTTTCTGGTTTATCTCTGCTAGCATTATATCTTCTAGATCCATCCGTTGTTATCACAAATGCACAAGAATACCTTAGAAGAAATGGGTAAGAATGATCTAACCAAAATGCAGACCAATCTACTATTATTCTCATCCAAAGGTTATTTAAGACAGAACTACTAAAACTTTGGGAAGTGGTATAATTAAAGTAAACATTTGATTGCCTTGTTACATGTTTATGGCCAGAAAATATTTAGTGTGTAAATGTGAGAGGTAAGATTTTCAATTACTGGGAAGGAAATAACAGTCCAACATTGAGACCTATGTGTTATAAAAAAGATGGATTCTGAAGTCCTCGAGCATTTTAGATGTTGTCAACTGGATCTTGTGTCTTGGAAAGTGGGGGAAAGATTGGAAAGGAAAGCTAAGAACCCAAAAAAAATCTAGACCTGTGCAACTCTTGGAAACCATTACTATATTTTAATCCATCTCTAAAGATTAAAGAGTGTAATGTGTTATCTTGCAGTGTGGATGAGAATTAAAAGGTTTTACTGAATACAGGACAAAGGGTCAAGGAGAAATTATTCTCTGTGCTCAAAGTTCAGGAGCAGGAAATATTCATGACTTGGGGGACAGGAGATAGATATTATCATGAGATTTTGGTGAGCTGATTCTTCTGTGTCCTTGGGAATACCTATGCCTATATCTTTTCCTAGACGTCAATCAGAAACTTAGGATGTTAATTACAAAAAGGCAAATAGGGCTTATTGAGAGACATTAACTTCTGGCTGTAAAACTCAGAATGAGCAGTTATAAGTTATGTCACATACAGATTAGACTACTAATGCTCAGAAAAGGTACGTAATTTTCTCAAGGTTACAGATAATAAATTTTAAAACCAAGATTAAAATCTGAGTCTGCATTATTTTAAGACTTTCTACTCAAATGTACTTTCTGAAAGTTATAAATGATGAGTAAAGATATTGATGTAGTGATATCAATTATTTTTTGCACATGTCAATGCAATTATATTGCAGATATGGGTAATATATTTCAGTTGAAGTATCTTTTATAAGGCTGAAGGTAGCCTGGGGGAACTGAGGAGGTAATCAGGGAAGATGTAGAAATTGTACAAAGTCATTTTGTGCTTTGTCTATGTTAGCAATCTTGTACAAATAATATTGAGCAAATGTGTGGCTTTTATCAACCCCAGTGATTTACTCATCTTTAATGTCCAATTTTAAAAAATTGGAGTAAGGAAACAAATAGTTTGTTATCTAAACTAAGATTATTTAAAGAAAATGCATGCTCTTTTCTGTAGACAAATCAGAGCATTGCCCCACCACAACTTACACAGGTGATCTTATAAAGGATTATTTTTGTTGGAAAAGTCATCTTCCCTCATTTCACAAAGAAATTTGTTCTTACCCATATGTAAGAATGAAAACACATTTACTGAGATTCCACCAGAAAAGCAGAACCAGTAGTCTCTGCAGTCATTTTCTCGCTGTTATTTGTGCATTCTGCACTTGTGAATTTGCCTTCTTTCATTAAGATTTATTTGTAATCTCCTGTTCAATATTCATACACCTGCCTGATCATTCATAAAAATTCCAGTTCACACATAAATCTGACCACCACAGGATTCTATAACACATGTCTACCTTTTATTTCATGACATTGAGTTTATTGATCTATAAGAGTGGTTTCCACCAGAAGGGATTTTCCCTCAGGACATATTTGGAGATACCTGGAGACAGTTTCAGTTGGACTTCAAATGCTACTAGCATTTAGTAATGACTATAAAGAGAGCTAATTCTCTATTAGGTTATTGGTCATGAAAGTAAAATAGCCTGACTGTGATGGGTTAAAGAGCCCTACAAATTTGGTCCTAGCTCTTTACCATCATCTAATTTTCTAATTTGTTTCCCCCACATACCCTGCTGTATCCTATTGTCACTGATATTCCTGGAATAAGTCCAAGTTATTCCACCACTGGAGTCTGCTTTTGTTGCCCAGCTGTGTACCCTTCCCCCTACCTGTCTGGACTTGTCCTTCATTTTCTAAGGTTGCTACACACACAGCTTTGCCACAGGAAGCCCATCGTCAGTCTGTCTCTATGAGCTAGTAGTATTTTGTTTTGCTCCCCTGGCCAGTGATTCATTCCAACAAAAATAACATTTTTATTATGTTTGTGTATTGTCTATTTCCCAGTATAAGATTAATTCCTTGAGGGACAAAAATTGGTTTTGCCTTGTTCATGGCAAGGAGAAGATTGCCTGTGTCTGCTAAGCATTTGGTTTAGGTTTTTGAAAATAGTAATGAATATGGCTGAAGTTATTTACTGGAAATGAAGTTATAAGCAAGTTACTTTTATGGTATTTACTAAATCATTAAAATATTTAAATGATAAAACATTTATAAAACTATTTTATAAATGTATCAAGGAAAGAAATTCTCAAAATAATGCTGGTTTGGAAAATCAAGTTTTTAATGTTAGTTTGCAAATTTCAAGCTGAGTTAAACCTGTATGGGTAGCATTTCTGGATTTGATGGAACTTTCAACCAACTCTGAGCACCACTGATTCAGAGTTAACTGCATGTGAGGAAGCAAAATACGGTTGCTTTGCACATGACCAATGTATTCCTTGGCAGTAATTCATGTGCACTAGGTCAAGCTACCTAGCACTTCAAGAGCACAATCATTTCAGTCTGTTACTGAAATCAAATTATTCCATAGACTGACCATGATGAAAAAATATGTCAAAAGATTAAGAGTTTTGTGCAATGTTGATATTCTAGGTCAGTCTGTCAAAATTCCACCTTTTTTTCCCTTCCCAATCAGAAGCTAGCTTAGTATTTGTAAAGGAGCAAATAGAGTCGTGTATTTTTTGTTTGTATTTGCTATTTTGAAATTATTAGCTAATCAATTTCTTCCATTATTTAAGTTATAGGATGGATTAATTCTGTAACTAAGAATCATAATTTCTAATTACTTCTCTATCGCAGGTTAAAAGTAAATTTTATTCTGTATTTTCCTTTTACAAATGTTGTGCATAGTAACAATAATTTCAAGCTGTCCTATGAAAAGGGTTGACACAGGTAAGAAATGGAATAGATGAATGGATCATTAATTGGCTCAATGAGGCATCTCCCAGCCAGGTAGATGCAGGGTGTGTTGTAATCACTGGCAATAATACCCTGTGCCTCTCTCTTTCATGACTACTCCAACCCCTACGTTATTAATGGATGAAATCAGGAAAGCTGGAGTCCCACGACACCTTTGAATAAGCAAAATAGAGATCAAAAAGAAGATTTTAAATAGTTACTGGATATAGATTAATGTGATGATTTGCAAAAAAAAAAAATCAGAATAATCAAAGGTATGGTTTGTTAATGGAATAGGACATGGAGCAGGGGTAGAAGCAATGAAGATGGGGGGGAAGGCAAATTAAAAAGCACTCTGATCATTGTCTCAAAGTCGTATTGAAAAACTGTAAGTGATCTATCGTAGTTGTTGTAAATAAGTTCATTTCATAAATATATAAAATCATGGCCCATTATGACCTATTTTTAAATGTTTATTTGATGTATAATTTATTCTTAAAACATTTCTCATTGCCCAAAGCCTTTGCTACTATGCACACTCCTCTTTTGGTTTAGGGACAAACTGCTTTTGTATCAGTAAGATCCTATGATACAAAGGAGGGAGGAAATTGTGGCGGGAAGAACTTATGGGGTATCAATCCATCCAGGAACTCTGTAATTTCATACTGTATCTTGGGGATTCTGTTCATGAATGTGTTCAATGGACAGAGAATTGCTATCTAAACCTTTAAATTCAACTTCATTCTCTGCATTTACAGTAAGTTTGTCATTGCTATTGGGTCACCCTTCTAGGTCCCGACCCTCAGTTTTACTGGGAATTCTTAGCAGTGCCACCATTGGAATGATGCAATGGCACACAATTGTTTCTGTTAAGTGACATCCTATGGGTGTTAAGTGGCTTTTGGATGGCGTGGGAGTTTCACCAGTGCTATTACATTGAATGTGAAGATATGCATATATTTATTTGCATGGTGTTGTGGGGTTTTCTAGGTCAAGTGTATGGGGAAATATTTTTCAGAGATCACCTAGGACCACCTTGGGAACAGAAAGGTAGTAGCTACTAGCCCATTAATTTTAATATTCAAAGTGCATTGGTTTCTACTGCTTTGTGCAACTGATTGTGTTGGTCAGGAAGTTAATGAAGCATGGAGATCAGTTCACTCAAATGTATGTATTGGGTCTTGTGACTTGGATTTTTATTCTTGAAACTGATGTTCTGAGCATTAGAAAACTTATTAGTGGTTTCTATAATGCAGCTCTGTTTTTCACAATAATAAATTACTATTAATTCAGAATTGCGACAAACTTAATTTGCTGCAAAAGCCAGGTCATAGATTTAATTTAAATGCTTATTTACCTCATTTCTTTGTTGTTGTGCTCCACATTTGTTTTCTTTCTGAAAGTTTGACTCTGTTTTTCAGTTATTGATTATTATAAATACTATTGTATTGAACCCTCATTTTATAACTTGAATAATACTATGGAGCTTATCATATAATACATTTCAAGTGCCAACTTAAAATATTATCCCACTGTTATATTTGGCTGACTAGTTTAGCTAAATCTATTTATTTAAAAGGAAGGCAAGAAATAAAATTTGTGGCTTGAAGAATTATTTCATAGGTTATTTACAAATTTCATTTTAGTATTAAAATGTGACAGCATTAAGCATGTGATAAAGCACAAGTGCTTTTATCAGCTTTGCATTTTCTATAAACCACCTAAGTTTAAAACTTGAGAGAAAAATTATTGAGAATAAAAGTTGAGAGTGGAGATTTATTCCAAAATTTAAAATGTAAATATTTTATTTTAGGATTTTCTGGTTGATGATGTCTTGAATACATTTATTTAATGGCCTTACACAGCTTCAGAGTGACTTTTGGGAGGAAATTTTTTCCTTATTTCTTTCCTTCCTTCCTTCCTTCCTTCCTTCCTTCCTTCCTTCCTTCCTTCCTTCCTTCCTTCCTTCCTTCCTTCCTTCCTTCCTTCCTTCTTTCCTTCTTTCCTTCCTTCCTTCCTTTCTTCCTTTCTTTTTTGCCATTTGTCAAATTACCTAACTCACTTCCAAAGATCAATTACATTAAGGATTCTTCAACCTGGGCACCTAAAGTTAGAAGAAAAATCTTGCGTTGGTCCCACACACAAAAGACAAAAATGGCTTAAATGGGAATAATTGCTTGTGTACTCTTTATTGTCTGCTCCATAAAAGAAGAGTTTCTTATCAAAAGGATGTGCCTTATGGACCAGTGGTTAGAAGGTTGTCTAGTTGAACTTGTTTCAGTTTTGTGAGTACCAAGGCAAGAGCTGAAGTTAGTAACTGGAACTTTTTCCTCTGTGATGGATTCAGGATCAGTCATAGCTACCTCAAAATAGCAGCTTTTGGAGGTAATTACTAAAGTTATCCTTGATTACTGACAGATGTTGAATAGGTTATAGGTAGTATCAGATTGGCCATAGATTAATGGGTTGGGGGCTAGATAATAGCTACATAAGATTCTTACTGCTTTCATGCCTAGAAAATTTCTCTACATTACTGTCTATTAAAAATCTAAATGCTCCAAAACAGATGAATGAGCCAGAAAGTTGTGGTATATGTACACATTGGAATATTACTCTGCAATCAGAAAGATAAACTTTTGGCATTCATAGCAACCTGGATGAAGTTAGAAGGAATCCTGTTAGTGAAAATAAACCAGAAAGATAAATACTGGATGGTTTTTCATATATGATATAAGGAAATCAAACAATTGAACAAGAAAAATTTAGCACTGTCATCAGAACTGAAACATGGTGCAAGAGAGGTGGAGGGGGGTAAAATCAGGGGTTAGATGGGCACAAGAATTTAAGATAGTTCATGGGTAAGTCTGATTTTCATCCATTATGCATCATTGTAATTTTTTCTTATTATGAGGACTTTTAAGATTTACTATCTTAATGGTTTTCAAATAACCATTAAGATATTATTAAACATAGTCACCTGTATAGAACATCCCCAGAACATATAGCTGGATTGATGTGCCTTTTGACTCCATCCATTTCACTACACCTGAACCCCTATTACTGGCAATCTGTATGCTTGTAAGATTTTCCATTTACAATTGAGATGATACAGTGTTTGACATTCTGTGTCTCTCTCTTATTCTCTGACTTATTTCATTTAGCATAATGCCCTCAAGAAGAAATCTTTGTCACAAATGGCAATAATTCATTCTTTTTATGTCTAAATAGTAACACACACAGAGGCACCAGTGCATGCTACATTTTATTTATTCACCCATTACTGGACAGATTGCTTCCACTTGGATATAATAAACAATGCTGCATTAATGATAGGTGTGCATTATTTTAAATCAATGTTTTCATTTTCTTCAGGTAAATACAAGTGCAGTCACTGAATCATATGGTAGTTACACTTTTAATTTTTTGAGGCACTCCATGCTGTTTTTCTTAATAAAGATTCCAATAATCTTCCTCACCAACAGTGCTCAATCTCTTTTCTTCACATCCTCACCAACACTTTTTGTGGTTATCTTTTTGATAATAACGATTCTAATAGATGTAACTTATTGTGGTTTTATTGTAATAAGATGTAAATTTAATAAGATGTAGTTTATTGTGGTTTTATTTTCATTTCACTGATGATTGTTGCTATTGGGCATCTTTCCATGACCCGTCATCCATCTGTATATCTTTGGAAAATATTTCTTTATATTTTTAATATTAATCCTTTCTATATGATTTCTAAATACTCTTTTCTAATTCATAGGGTTGTATTTGTATTTCTATTTTCCCACCCACAACTACTTTTTAAATTTTATTAATGGTTTTCTTTGCTACATATAAGCTTTTCAGTAGTACCATTTTTACTTTTTTTCATCTTTGCTTTTAGATTAAAATCCAAAAAAGTCATATCTAGGACCAAAGTCAAAAAGCTTACTACTATTATTTCCTTCAAAGAATTTTATAGTTTGAGGTCTTTTGTTCAAGTCTTTAATGTCTTTGGAATTGATTTGGTACTTTGTGTAATATAGTGGTTCATTCTATTGCATGTGATTATCCAGTATTCAGTTTTCCCTGTTTATATATTATTGATCACAATTATTGTCCTACATTAATTAATTGGCCATATATATGTGGGTTTATTTCTAAACTTTATTTGGTTCCACTGATATGTGTGAGCTCTATGTGAATAATATACTGCTTTTATTATTATAGCTTTTTAATATAGTCTAAAATTGGTGAGTTGCAGTCTCATTTATGAAGGTTGTTTTGGCTATTTTTGTGGTCCACAAAAATTTTTGTTCCATTTCTATGAAAAATATCATTGAAATTTATCTGTATCTGATATTTGTCTTAGATTTTGATGATTGTTCAAACTCAATGTCCTTCATAGAACCAAAATATAGTATATACACTATATACCCACCACAAAGAAAGAATAGAAAAGACATAATAAATGCTTTCTTTCTCAAAAATGCAATTCACATAATTTTGGGAGAACTGAATAAAAACATCTCAACTTTTTAACAGGGTAATTTAACTATGACATTTTTGATAAATTAACACATGTCAAAATGCATTTTAGTACACTGATATTATAGGTTGGTACAATTTCATGAAATGTTGTGATGAAAGTTATTTAATTCACAAAATGCCACAGACTGCAGACAATGAGAGAACACTCATCAACATATAACATGCCAAAACTATGAGAAATACAATAACCTCATATAAGAAAATAACTGATAATTTTTGTGATAATTCATTTGTGGTACAGTCAATTTAACAAATTACTTCACTATTGCTATGGTTACTAAACTATTCAACTCTAATATATCTAGCTACATATAATTTAAAATAGAAAACCCTCAAAAATTGCTATGTAAAATTATATTTCATTGGAAATTGGTTGAGAAAAAAGTTTTCAGGGATGTTTAAATTTTAAACTTAAGTAAAAATGTACATACTTTTAATGAAGCACAATAGTAACTTCTAGATTTGTAGTCATTTGAAGTCATTCTAGATTTGTAGTTCAAATTAAATAAGATAATTTTTAGATTAATTGATAATATATATACATGCATACCCACCACATATACCTTTAAAATATTACCTCAGATTTATTGGGAATAATATATTTCTATAGGATTTTAAATGATATAGCCAGAACTATATATATTAGCATATAACATATATATTAACATACAATATCAACTCAGAGACACACACACACACACACACACACATATATATATTAATTACCCGAAAAAATGATTCTGTATGTATAACTTGAGATTTGGAAGGTAAACACATTTCTCATTCCTGTTAGTCAATGTGAACTGTAAAGTTTTCCCCTAATAGTTGGAAAATGAGAAGTATCTTTCACACAGATTTAGGGGATAGCTTTGCCCTGTATTTACTGGGATGCCAACTTGAGGAGAAAATAAAATTATTGAGTCATAAAATACTGAGAAAATAAGTCACTTGTTTTTTTTTTAATCCCCCAAAACAAGAAATGACTTGCTATTGAAAACTCATCATAGTTTTATTGGAAAAAAAATCAATCACCTTTTTGTATTATATTAATGAAACTTATTATCTATCTGACTCTATCAATCTGCCTAACTTTCAATCATTTATTGAGGTAACACTGGCTTTTAGAATTATAGCATATCCCTCTAAGTAATTGCCACTTTTGTGCACCCACCAACTTATTAGCCATAGTCTACTGTACTTTCCCCTCCCTCTCTGTTTTCACCCCACACCTCTCTAATCTTCCTCCACATGCACCAGTTCCTCAATTAGTTCCTGAGTAAGTTTTTAAGTTTTTCTTTGTCTTACCTCTAGTTTAGCTTCTCTGTATTACAGATATAAGTGACACAGTATAGTATTTGTCTTTTCGACTAATTTCACTTGGCCTTATACCTTCTAGTTTTATTCATGATGCCACAAGTAGCATGGGTTTTTCTTTTCTGATTTCTGAGCATCATTCCATGGTGTGTGTGTACATGCCACATTTTCTTGATCCACTTATCTGTATTCAGGAATCGATTTGTTTCCATAGTTTGGCTATTATACATAGTGTTACAATAATCATGAGGGGACAAATTTACTTTTGAATCTTTTTTTTTAAGTAGGTGATATTTGTAGAATATTTTCCAAGTTCTAGTCACTTGCCTAAGAACTTTTACATATATTATCTAAGAAAATTAAAAAATTGAAAGTTTGAAGAACATGTCAGAGGATAAATGTTAGATTAAGCACTTGGTCAGTTTGACTCAAGAGCTTACAACCTTTACTTGCTTATCTCCTCATAATGAATAATCAGTATAGTTGTGAGTATATCATCATCTGATTCACAATAAAAGTTTAAGTCTCAATGATCCCATAACAAAATCCTGATACCATATAGCTACCATGAAGGACCTTTACAATATTTTGAATTTCTAAGTATAAAAGTTTAATATGTAGATGACTTTTTAGTGGTTTTATAGAATTTAGTTATTAAAACACTTAATCTAAACACCTAAATCAATATTACCATTAAAAAAATGAAATAGGAAAAGATGAGTTTTTTCTGAAGTATTATCATACCTCAAAATATTTTGTGAATTTAATAGTTGGAATTGCATCATGGATTCTTTGTTCCTGCATCAACATACCAGTAAAATCTGAATTAACTTTATCTCTCTCAGAGAATATAGTACACAAAAATATGAGTAAGTATAGTAAAGAGAAATAAAAATATAGATACCCTTCTGGTATGCTATGGTGGTGAATATTTAACTGAGCTCTCTCTGTCTCTATGTGAAGAATTCTTGTGTTGCAGCATTAGATAATTTTGTGGTATAAATAGTTCCAGAAATATCCATTTTAAGATAAATATGGAGCATCATCAGAGTGTGGAGGTGAGCTGTACAATGACCTACTAAGTGGCCAGCCAGCTCCTATATGTACCACTGAATTGGCTAAAGGCAATACTAAAAATAATGCTTTAGCAATGATAAAACAGGTAGAGATACAACCTGTTTTTAATATAACTGCTGAATTTTTGCTAAAATCCTATGTTTTACACTATTATCATTCTGAACAAATGTCCACATGACAAATAGTAAGCCATTTTGCTTAAACACATCACACATGTGAACTGTTTCTGGGTCCCCAGGATATTTTACAGAAAGGAAATACCATTGGCAAATAAATTAACAAACATGCCTCAAGTTAGACTTTAGGTTTTAACATTTTCTTTCCCAAATAATCAACTCAATAATAGACCTCTTGGCCTTTAGGGAAAATGAGTCACAGTTAGGGATCTGCTTATTTTCTGTTAAAATCAGTTAAAATTTAGGCATTGTGAATAATCAGAATAAAGCTAGGTGCTAGTGTCCTCAGTATGGCAGAGAAGAGTTAAATTGACTGAAGTATTTCCCATTAACACTAAGATTATCATATAAACTGAAATTTAATGACCATCTCTATCATAAGGTGCAATAATCAGTGTTAAGTATTATTATTACTGACCACAGAATTTAACTGGGTCAATTTTCAGCTTATGAGAGCAGCTGGACTTCATCTCCAGTTGAGAAAATAAAGGAACCATTACCAAGATTTAGAGAGCAACTATTAGACCCACAATACAGAAATTGGAGTATATTAAGAAGTGCAAACCCTCTTTCTCTTTCCCTCCTTTCTCAGTACACATACACACACACACATGCACTCATGAAAGAACAGATACAGCTCTATGTCATAGAATTTGTTCATGCAATTTTAGGAGGAGAGAGAGCATTTCTGAATGCACTAGTGATATTCAGATATAACTAGTTAGGGCTTTGGAAAACAAATAAAAATTTCAGGATAAACACTCAATCTCTATATTCTTGTCCAAGATAAGTTTGTTATTTTCCATTTGAAAGTTAATATTATGGAATCATGTCCCCTTCGCATGATTTCTAGAAGAATTTCTAGAATTATTTCTAGTTTCTTTTCCCAAATTATGATTAATTTTCAGAGCACATGCCAGAAAAAAAATATCTTTCCAAATTCATGTTGGTGGAATAATGCTAAACGTATTCATCCTAAAATACAGACAACAACTAACTCATAGTAGTTTGCCTTTATTTTTTAGTTGTATATTTCTAGTATAATTTCACTTCATGAAAAATGGTTTCAATACTGGATTTGTAATAATCACTTCAAATTGAATTTGTCCAACATAAAATCAGCAAACCTTTATTATTCAAGCTCAGTAAATAAAATAAATTTTCTCTTTTCCTGATGTTTACTATGTAATTTGAATTGATATCAGATAAGTAGCATATATTCTACAGCATTATAATGTATCTTTATATCTGCTAGTCTATTTTATGAATTACTGAAAAATACTTTTCCTTTTCTAAGATAGGCATGGGAGTGCTGTTCCTTGAAGCAACTTCCTGGCTCACTGGCCACTGGAACTCCAAAGATAGGTTCTCTAACCCATGGCACTATTTCATTCCCTGAACATGAGACATGGCTCCAATGTTTCCCACAGGTCAAAGTCCAGCTTCCTATGCCTTTGCATGTAATAAGCAAATAATTGTGATAGAATACATTTCATGTCAAATTCTCTACTGTAAAGTCAATGTGTTGGAAGAAAAGGGGAGTCAAAAAAACATGGCAGAGTTGAAAATCCCAACATGGAGCTTTAATATTTATACTGACTTCAGAAAAACATTGCCAAACTGTATAATGTCACAAAATTCTGGTCTTTTGTATATAACAAAGACTGTTCATACATATACCCATGTATATACACACAGGCACAAACATACATGTAATAAGAAAATATGGGTATGTTCCTTTATTGGAGTGCAAAACATTTTCTATGTTTGATTAAATTTCCACAGAATATAAAGGAATAATAAATGATGGTGTAAAAATTAACAATTCTCATGAAAAAAAAAGATAAAACAAGAGATAAAACAAAAGAATATATTTGCGGATGATACTACTGATTTATTTTCAGAACATGTACAAGAAAACAAAATCCCAATATATAAATAAATTTTAAAGATGGAGAAGGAAAAGACCAATAAATTCTAGGAGAAACAATAGCCAAAGATATAAAAAAAATGGCCTTAAACATATAACTGATTATGTATCATGCATACAGTTTACATTGCATACCAAAGGTGCACATTGAAACTTCACTGATAAACTGTTTCACCATTATCACATAACACATATTTTTGATCTCTATATTCTCCCTAAGTTCTGGACAATGACTGCAGGTAAGTTCTCAGTGTAAAGGTGATTAGAGACTTCAACATCTGCCTTCTAGCTTGCACTCCAAACACTGTGATGAGAAGTCATCCTTATTGTTTCCTGACAAAATTTCTGGTTCACCCAAAATCCAAAGAATAAAAATTAAATCTCCTCCTCCTCCCATTCCTTTCCTCCTATCTTCTTTACTTCCTCCCCCTCCCTCTTCTATTTTTACATTTTGAAAAGATAGGTTTATTAGGAAAAGGAGAAAGAACAAAAGGAGCCACCAGCATAATCATTGGCAGGCAGGAGTGCTGCCAAATCTTAAGTAATTTGTTATGAAGCCACAGTAATTGGACATTATATTTCAGAAAATATACTGAAGAAAAAATCCTGAAGGGAATCATTCTAAAAATAAATTTATATAGAATCTATGATATATGTAGAGTGAATTATCCTGAAATGGGAACATTTCCATATATTAACTATTTTCTCATGCAGCATAAAGAATCCAACACTGTATATGTATCTCTCTAGAATCTGATGCTAGAAATACTGTATTTTAGTCTTGAAATACTGAAAAATAAAGTTGGAAAAAAATTTAAGGATTGTTATACTGAGTTTTCTTATTTTATATAAAAAAGCACAGTTGAATGAGGAATAGTTATAAATATAAAATATTTCTAAAGAAAATATGCTTTCTCATGAAAGTGATTTTTAAATGAAAGATTTATTATTCTCTATATTTAATATTTTTATGGGAACAGTCACCTTGGTAACCAAACCCTATAAATGAATATAAGCAATATGGCATATAGCTTTTACATTTCATTTTAAGAATAAATCAAGTCAAAGAGTTCAGAATTTTAAGAAATGAGATAGAATAATTAGATTTTGATGAGGAAAAATAGAAATATAATTTGAATTAAAAATGAATTTAACATATTTCTCATCATTCAGAAGGTTTGCCTGTTTTTCCCATGGTGGAGGTCTAAAGCTTTCTTAAAAACACCAAGTCGATAAGCCAGCATATATACACACCTTGCAAATCTCTGCTTCTGTGCTATTTGCTATTGCACCATTGACCAGGAAAGTCATATAGTTATCTTAGATCTATCATTACTTCTTTGTAAGAGGGAGAAATTTGTCATCTTTTTAATAATATACTACAGCTTAGTTTTTGAGTAATAGATTTCCTATGTAAGCAAAATAACCCAATGCAGGACCTGAATATTCGATTTCATATGTCATTTGAATGAACTGTGACAATGCTTTGGAGATGGGGGCCAAAGACAAGTAAGCAGCCCCTAATATGCTCACCATATTGAGCAGCAGAACATCAATGGACATTTAAATTAGAAATTCTCATAGTTGCTGTTAATCTCAATTCTGAAACCTTGCTGGGCAAATACTGAAACTTTGTGGACAAATTGTTAAAACTTGCTTGGACCTTCTGTACCAAAGTGAGGAAATGTTCCATGAATATTCCCACTATAATTCCTGGAAATGGTTCTCCAGTTAACCAACCATTTTATATGTTTCAGTTTGGTCTCTAGTCCACTTACAATTCTATTACTTGGAAGTGGATTTCGACTCTATTCATCACTTGTGGCCCATAGCCCAGTCTTAAGTATTCTGTCGTCTGTTTTCTAAGATATACTTCATCTTTCATAAGACATGGGAGATACTGGCAAATGTGTTGCATTAAAAATGCCTGCACATTCTTGTCAACAGACAGACCTATTTATTCAGAAATGTGTGCCAGTCATAGGGGCTGGATTTGATGCATAGAATGTGGCAGAAGAAATATTTAACTTTGATATTGGGTCTTAAGAAATATACAGTTTCTGTGTATTTTAACCCTGTTAGAAACCAGCTGCCATGTAAGTATTCCAACTATTCTGAGACAACCTGGGAGGAAGTCCAAGCTAACTGTATGGAGAACAGCACCACATGTAGGAACGGTAGGGTGCCAGATAAATGAGGGATGCTTTCCTGAAATTTTCCAGCTCAGTGCAGCTACCAGCTGAATAGTCAAGTAAATGACCCAGTCAATATGATATAGGACAGAAGTACCCACCAATGGTACTAATTCTTATCACCAAAAATCATGAGTAAATTATAGTAAGCAGTAGCATTTCTTGATGTACTTCCTGCCTTTAGAAAGTTGGAAGCCCCAAGCCTCTTTTTAAAGTCTCTTTAAACCTTGTTTGTAGTACTTTAATTAGCATTAGCCCCTTAAAAAATGTATTAGCATTATATGAGTCCCATTTGCCTTGTCCCTACAAGGGACCTATCAATTTGCAGTGAGAAAACAGAAATTCTGGTAAGTTCTTCTGTCTAACTTAAAGTGCTGTTGCATTAGCAAACAAAATTAGTAGATGTCTTTAAAATATCTTAAATTCCTATCCATGCATTTGATCTCTGTCTTTAGGCCTTATTTTACTTTTTATTTTTTTTGGGGGTGGGGGGGATTTACAAACTAGGATCTGAAGATAAGAAACAGATTCATTTCTCAAAACTGGTGTGCTGCAGTCCAAGCAAATTCTTCAGGCAGCCGAATGCCATTCTTTTCACTCATTTCTTTGAACCTTATTGCAGATAGCTAATATAAATGAATAATTTATGATTCATTTAGATCTATTGCCTGGAAATGATCTTTCCAAGTAATAGAGCTCACTGGGTAAAATTCTACTTCCCAATTACAATAGAAGACATTTTTCCAATTGTTGGGCAACTACAAACACAGGTCACCATGTTTCCAACTTAGTACAATTTATTGTTCTTCATCTTCTTGTATGATTCGCTTACCATTTTCACTAAGATTCCCAGTCTCTTGGCCTGCTTCATCCAACTTTCTTATTCCCAAAGCAATTCTGTTTTAGTCTTTATTATGACAGCACCTGGTTTCTAAGTACTAATTTTAATGAGTCAGAATTTAGTTAGGAAAGCAGAGGAACTACATATATGTTAAAAAATAGGTATGACTTAAAGGGTTAAAATTTGGGTAAAAGTCACTAGCCCCGAAGAAGTAAAGATCTGGAGTCAGATATAAGGAAATCAAAGAAAGTCTACCAAGAATTATTAAAGAAAGCCCACCTGAATTATTCAAGCTAGTTTGCTGGTCAAGAATGCAATGTCAGTCATAGCTAAGCACCAAAGTGTGACTTCTGAGGATGAGGTCCTACAAATCCATTTCTTGATAGTGATTTGTCATGACTACTACAAAAATCTGGTGGGACTACTTTGTCTGGTAGAGCTAGAATACAAAGAAAATGAGAATTCAGAAAATCTGTCATACATCATATACATCTTTGTATATCAGCACCTGTGACTATGATGGGTTTCTCAGACTAATTGTGATTCACTTTTCTTTCTAGTTCTTGCCTCACTCTCTCATTTGGTCAACATTAACCAACTCATATTGAATAGATTCTGAAAAAATCATAATTCAAATCCTAATGAAGTTGAAAGCATGCACATGCACAACACAACTCGAAAGTTTACATTTCTAACAATTCTATAATCTATATATAATATATTCTTGGGTATCATATTGATGTGATTATGTGAAAATACTTCCTTTCACCACCAATGTTAGATAACATCTATGTTATATACATTTTTGTTATATTAATTTTTTAATTGTTTTTCAATAGATCTGTCACTTTACACATCAACGACTTAGTGTTATAATTAGACTGTTATAATGTGCACTAATTTCTTTGGGGGTAACTCCTACTTTCAAATATATAGAATTGGGTTTAGAGCTTCTTTTATCATGACATGACTGCCATGTCTTAAGATTAAGTTTTGTGGAAAGTAGGAACTTTATATTTAAACTCAATATTGGAAGGCCATTTTTTCCCCCACAGAAGGACTGAATATATACTTTGTCCTTATTACTAAAACTGTTTAAAGTACCTGAACATCCTTGAATGCTCTCCCCAATGATTACATTTTTTCCTGTTCAAAGTAACTGTTTTCCAGATTTTGTGAGAATTGTTGCATTTCGTAGCCTCTCCTCTACCTTACAAAAATCCATTCCTTTTAAATTTCTTCTAAGATCAATAAAATTCAATCATAAATGTAAGATAGCCTTATGCTTCTTCTCTAATATTTTTAAGGTTTCTATGGGATATTTATATCCTAAAAAAGTGTTGAAGAAAAAATTTCTAAGCATCTAATTCACTGTTCATGAGTAATCTGAGAATCATAAAAAAAACAGAAATGATTCTTAATTCCTTCCATTGCTTCTACCACTTCCATGTGATCAGACTTGTTTTTGATAGACCTATGACATTTTATGTTATGGAACTCATTGCCTCAAACTTAGACACTCTGAACAACTTGTACAAGTGCTGAATTTAACAAGCGTTTCCCAGATGGAAGAATATCATGCTGACTGTTGATTCCATCTTATAGGTATTTCTTATGTAATTTGCTAACTTAGATACGATCCAGTGTAACGAAGGAAGATGCTGATGATGTTTTGATTGATACTGGAAACTTAGAACCACTGTGTAAGGAGGAATATTTTCAAAATGATTGTATTTATAACCACAACAGTACATAGTGTTGTGCCAGATAGAAAAAAATTACACATTTGCAAAAGAACAGTAACAATATCACAAAATATCAGTTAGGTATGACTCATAAAGGCAGTCCTCGGTAGTCTGGATTTTGAAATTTTGTCTTTGAGTTTGATCTCAGAGTTTGATTATTAAGACTTGAGCCATTTTTGGAATTCTTGATTAAGGCAGCCTAACATAATATGCAGCAGCAATTATGTTAATAACTAATGTGTTTAGATTATAAAATCCTAGACATGTCTTCAAGTATCATTATGTAAACATTTCTACTTATGATTCAGAGTTTAATTTTGTGTGTGTATATATGTCCCTGTCTTTAGCAAGTTAAACCCTTAAATATATAAGCAGATATTTTATTTAATTCTAATATGACCAAATATTCTTGCATTTGACTGATATAAATCTTAGGGGAAAATAGCCTCAAGAAAACATACTGAAAAATTGAATCAAGTGTTAAGGCAAATGAAGGTTAAATCTAAACTAAGTACATGATACATGTTTATGAAAAGATAAAAATCAAAATAATTACAATTCTTAAGTGGGTAGGGTTTGTGTTTTTTGTTTTTATTGCTAATGCTTTGATTGTAATCAAAAATATTAAAGGAACTGAAATTATATTCAACAATGTAATTTTATCAAAATAAGTTATTTCCTTAGATTGGGTAGTTATTACAAAGTTCTCAAGCATTTAAACCAGAATTCTAGTCTTAAATGGTGTATCTAAGATGCTTTTAAAAGGGTTGTTCATTTCACAATGTCATTTACATTTCTGCTGCTGATTCTAAGTATATGGTATGTTTAAAGTGTAAGGGCCATGTAGATTTTAAGAGTTTAATGGAGATCATAGCAATTACAAATCTAAAGTTGGTGCTATTATATTTCCTACTTCGTTAACACTCTCTGAAATTACATTATTTCTAGATTTGTCATTGCTTCCCACTAGAATCTAGACTCAATAAAAGTGAGGTGTATTATCTTATGTCATATGCTTAGGACTTTTAAGTATTAGGAACACAGTATGCATTCACTAAATATTTGCTGAATAGATGAATGAATGGGTAAAACATTCAGGCATTACTTAAATATCAGTAATTTGTTTGCAAGATGACTTTCCTCCCAAATCTAGAGGTTGCCCAAAAGTCACAGTTGATTCTTTAGGCAGTAAATGATATTGACTGAAAAGTGGAAGGTTGGTTGTTCAGGAATTTTTTTTTATTGAGTCCTTCAGAGGCACTTGTAATGAACCTTGTACTATCTACAATTTTAATTGTTACTGGTTTTTCACAAATTTAATGATCAGGTCTCTATATTCTAACCACAGTATTACATAGTAAACACTCAATGGAAAGAGATACTTATCACAATAATTGAGGAAGCATCACATGTTCTGTTTCTGCAATCTATATAAACTGAATTACTAAAAAAAATTGGATATCTTAGTTTTGTCTACTTACATAAAAGATATAATCAGAAAAATGCTTCTATTTATTGCAGTTTTCCCATCCAATTTATTTTTCAAGTAAGGGATATTTGACAGATTAATTTTGGAGGTATAATATAGAGTTCATATATATTTCAAAATGGTCACCATAAACCCAGTTAGCCATAAGTTCATCCATAGAGTGATATAATTTTTTTCTTGCAGTATTTTTATCATCTACTTTTTTAGAAACTTTCAAATGTGCAACACAGTATTATTAACTGTATTCACCATGCTGTGCCATATCCTCCCCATGACTTATTTATAACTTGAAGTTTATAATGTTCAATAATCTTTCCTACTTCATCTACTCCCATCCCTGCCTTTGACAACCATCTATCCATTTTCTTATCTATGAGTTTGAACTTTGTAAGTTTTCATCTACAAACAATATTATACAGTAGTTGTGTTTCTTTGATTTATTTAACTTAGCATAAAGTCAGCAAGTTTTAGTCATGTTGTTGCAACTGGCAAGATTCAGTCTTTTTTTGCAGATAAATACTGAATGTTAATGTACTTTTTCAGAGACTGAACAATCAATCCCTTAAGGGAAGTACCAGACTTGTAAATGGAAATTTAATGCACATTGCAATACCCATCATAATCAGGCCTACATGTAAACAAGCACACAATTTCTTTGTCCTTGGAAATATTACGCAGTTCAGAAGTGTCAAAATTATGTAATCCATGCAAGAAAAAAAAGCATGGTTTTCAGAACACAAATATTGGATATTTAGAAGGTATAAATAGAAATTCCTTATTATAGGAATTCCCATTTTCTTTCCCCTATTTGATCCAGTCCTCTATGCTAGAGGCACTATTTTGTCTACTACAGCAGTTCTTGATTTTGATAGTCAAAAGTATATATTATGCAGATCTGGTGAGCTAAAGTACAATAGACTTCTGTCACCTAAGAAAAAGTTTCTCAGCTTCTTATAAATGGACATATGGACTATGTACTTACTTTTATTGAGGTAATAATTTACAATATTATGTATAAAATAAGAGCAGGTTTACACTTTCTCAGCTATATATCATCACACCACACCCTTAGTGGAAATGACATTCCCTTGTTGCTATGATTTAAATTCTAGGGATATTGGATGGTGTGAATTCAAAATTAGAAGAAAGGCAGGGATGTAGGATTTTTTTTAAATTAGTATTACTGTTTCATAGTTTTCACTTGTCTGCATATACTTGCCATAAATTGAGTTTCAGTGTATGGCCTTGCTTTTCTGGAAACAAACACTTAACACTTCTTATTAAAGAGATGATGGGCTGATGGTAGGTAACATTGTGGTTGCTCACTATTGTAGCTAAGTGACAGTCTCAGGACAAAACTTAGGTGCCCAGGCCTTGGCAATGGAGCTGAGCTATTGCCTCTAACCTTATCCCCATGGCCACAAAATACTACCTTTCACATATGTCAGATTTTGTGCAAGACATTTTGGTAATTTGCATAGTGGTAGATTACTAATGGTGTTGCTATGAGATACTGAGTTTAGAACTATTTCCTTTCCCACCTTTCCTTGTTCCTTGAACTCCAATTGTGAACAAGGATTCACAACTGGTTTTCTCCTCACCAATCTATACCAGTCATAATATTCTCCTGTATTTTGAAGGGGACTGTAGGGGGACCCACTATTTTAACACTGTTTCTTTGGTCCAGGAAGGCAGAGTTTTTGTATATTTCACTCATATTTTCCAATCATCTCTAGTTTTATTTTTCTAATGTTTGTGAAATATTTTTAATTGATTGGGCATATTTACATCACTGCATACCCAAAGGTTCTCCCATCACCTTATCACTGCTGTCATCTTTCTTTTTATCTTGTGCTCATCTCTCCAGATTTCACCCTCCCTGCAGTTTATCACTGTAGTTGTCTCCAGCATTCAGCACTTCCTTAGACTTTTCTTGAGAATATGCTGTGGAGTTTAGTGGAAAAGAACCTATGAATGAGTTTCACTTCTCTTTGAACTTGCAGTTCTGGTGGGACCTTTTTTTTTAACCTTTGGTAATATTTCTCTAAGTTTGAATACAAAATCTTCTGAATCATGCACATGTTCTTTGTATCTTAAAGTAAGTAATGTACTGTTACCCTGAAATTACTCCTGATACAATTAGATGAAAACAAATGGGAATGTGACTGAGCATTTCATGAATTAAGGACTATCTCCACATTTATGCGGTAACAGACAGTAGCCCCCTTTTCCCCAAAAAGGAGAGAATCAAAAAGTGTTTACTTTTGGAAGGTGAAATGGATAGGGTTCTAGGTTCTCATTCTTACATTTGAAATGTGGATGCTTTTCCTCAGTTTCTGTTAAGCCCCTGATGTCTCCGACTTTCAAAATCTACAGATTATGAGAAAAATCCAGAGGTCTGGATTACCTATTGTTTGAAATCTAAATATATAGGAACACACTCACAATATTTTCTGATACCTTGGGGTTTAAGTTCACCACCACGTTCAGGTTGTGACTAGTTGTCTCTCTCTGGGAAACATGAAAAGTTATATTATTCTTCTGGATGAAACAATAAACAAGAAAAATGGGTACTGTTTTAATTCTAACGGTATGTGCAGAGTTAAAATGCTCCTTGAGGAAATGAAAGCAATACTTCCTATCTTTATTTGGTATACATTTCCCTATCTTAGGAAAGTAGATCTTTTTATAAGACCACTGAGAAATTCTAGGATGCTTTATTCCTCTACAGGCTCCAGGGAGTTCTGTACTGTCAGACTAGCCTACGCTCGGCCCGCAGCACATTTTAAAGCCCTTTTTTTTTCTCTTGCCCATTTGTGGGGCTGATGGTGCATTATCATCTGTGATCTGGAAGATGAACCAGAGTACATTTCATCTCTTGCAGCTGCCTGTCCTTTAGAATTTAGGCTTTGTTTTGTCCTGTAAATGTAAACCTTTTGATGGCTTAAATTAAAGGTATTATTTTGCTTATATTCAGATATTTCTTATTGTTGGAATGAAAGCTATACTAAAAAAAAAAAACATTCTCAGTGGAAGCAGAACATCTAGTATATATTAGATTGTGACTGGCTCATTGTTCATGAAATTCTTTTATATTCTTAGTATTCTACTATATATCCTATAATTTATGCATTAATTTCATTCTTTCTAATTCTTAGTATTCTGCTATATAGTCGAAAATTTATGCATTCTACAACTGATGGATATTTGAATAGTATGCAATGTGAAGTCATTATAAATGAAACTTCAATGGTTATTCATAAACAGATATTTTTATGGAAATACAGTTCTGCATTAGTGCTACCTTGACATAGGTTGGTATATATTTACCTTTTCAGGTAATCAAAGTAGTTTTACAAAGTCTGGGAATTGGTACATCCATTGTAAAGTGTAATTCTACTGCATTCAAATCCTTGATAACAAAGCTTTTATGAAGTAATAATTGAGTAGTGTCAATTTGAATTTAGTCTACTGTTAACACAAATTTGATTCCATTTTATAAGTGCTAATTTAACCACTGTCTTTTTGTTCCTTGTACTAACCATGACACTTTTGATTGTGTGGATTGAGAAAGAGGCAATCAGTCAACCTAGTTTCATTTAATGCTTATATCTTAATGGATAAGAAAGTTTTCACATCGAAGATAAACACAGAAAATAAAATCTGAAGACTGCCTCCAAATTTCAAAATGTTTATTTACATGAATATAATATAGGGGTTATATTTATGAAGATGTTCCTTTTGTGCTATTCAGTAACATTTAACAGACTGAATATAAATTTTTATTTAGGCAGAGAAAATTATTCAAAATGTGCCAAAGAATAATCTCTAGCTCTGACCACAGTAAAATCACTGATTTCTCAATGTACTATACATTCAGTTGAAATAGTTTAAAGTCAATGTGTTAAAGTTGAGCCAACATACTTTTTGAAAGTGGTTATGAATTGATTAACTTTTCGTTTTTAATGGAGTTTTAATGTAAGCAGACTATTGACTTGATATATGTGTGAAAGAGGAAAAATATTTATTTTTAGCTTAAAATCTGACTTTAAGTGTGATTTTGTACATAGAACATGTCATATTGTTAGAAGAAAAGGAATTCAGTTAACTCAAAAAAAAAAAAAAAGGAAAACAGTTTACAAAGGATGTCTGTAATCTTTCTCTGTTATCAATGGTAAGCTGTCCTTCCTGTCAAGGATTTGGGCAAAACCAATGATAAGGCCTGATATTTAGTGAATTTGACATTTAGAAAGAAAAACAATAGGGCTCTTGGGTCTTGGTCTAGCTCCTAGAATTGAAATTACATGTGTAAAATCTTATCTATCTTTGGGAATAATGCTATCTTGTTATTAACTGATAGTGCAGGATGGAACCTGGTTATGGTGTAAGAAGTCAAATGAAGTACATGATATAAGATCCAAAACAATAAGCCAGATTCATATGTATGTCTTCTCAAATCTCCTCCCATGTGCCATTATTAGTTTAGTCATTAGACAACTATATGCCCATCCAGAATAAATCTAACAATGAGATTACCTCATAGGTCAGTGAATGTGGAGGTATTACACTATGCAAGGAATGATGAGTGCATTTACATCTTGGCATAACGTCTAGATATGTTACTAAAGTTAGGGTTTTGTACGACTGTGCTGGTAGGCAAAATTCACTCCATTTTACCATTTTTCCAGAAGCTCTAACATTCTAGTGAACCAAATATCTATTTAAGACACATGGTGAAATATATGGTCTGTTAGGAGAGGCAGAATAAATGATAGGCTTGAAAATAACAAAACATAGATAACAAACAAAATAGAAAAAAATTGACACAAACATCGAGGACAATTTAACTTTGGATGCCAAGAGAGCACTCAGGGTCATTGTTTGAAATATTATTAAATACGAAAGAGTTAAAACTACTTAATGATCTGTGCTTATGATAGTAACAAAGAAATGATTAATGTAATGTTTTCACTTTTATTGACTAGTCAGTCTATAAAACCATGGTAGCCCAGGGAGTAAAAAGATCTCTAATTCATACAAAAGTTCTCAGCCATATAACTGTATTCACTAAAATACAAAAAAGGAAAGAAAGTAACTATTTTGGATCTATAGTAAATGCAAGAAAATTCCTTCAGAAAGACTGAGTAAATGAAGAAAATTTTGCGGCCACATCAACAACTAGTATATACAAAGCACTTTCTAGATTGTGGGAGAAAAGGGAATGAGAGATTCCTGCTTTGCTGGAGCTCAGGTTTTAAACGAATGACAGATAATACACAAGGAAACACCACCGTGTCATCAGATTAGGGCAGAGATGGGCATTACTGATCCATCTGAGGATTGAGAGAAGTGAGACACCAGACTGGGTATCAAGTACCTCGAAAAAAAACTGATAGAATTTGTTACATAGATATCTTTAAATTTATAAAATTTGGTAAAATATGGTATCTTTGTATGTACAAGACGGAGTTATTTGAGAGTTTAATTGTGGGATTTTTGAAGTTTTAGGGCATCACCCCCCCCCAGATCGGATAGCAAACATGTGGGCTGAGTCTTTGTATCTTTGAGTATGTAGGTATTATGTTACTTCATTGTCCAAATGAGTGTGTTCAACTTATTTCAAATAAGAAAGCTTGCTCTTTGTGGTCATAATGAAGAGGACTGGAGAGTTTTGCTTAGCACATGGAATAAAAATGAAATATATGAAGTGGGAATCTTAAGGTTCATGGTGTACTGGAAGTGACAGAATCAGCCGTTGCTAACCCCCTGCTGATATTCCAGTAGTGCATGAATACTTTCATTTTCAAAAAGCTGACTTAGGAGGACAAAATAATCTAAACAGTGCTCAATATACAAACTCACCTTTTCTCTTTCATCTCATCATCCACATCTACTTTTTTCCTTCTTCCAGTGTCTGTTTTTATAGTTCTGTTTTCTTCTCTTTTTAGGTGTGTGTATATTTCCCTTCTCTTTCTTTCCCTCTCTTTCTCTTTCTTTCCCACCCTTTCTTTTTCCTTAAATGTTCAAATACCCTACCTATATTAACTAATAAAGAAGAGGACATCTGAGTGAAACAGGATACAACCATGAAATACCCCAATAAATAGTCTCTAATGTATGTGTATAGACAGACATTTCCATTCAGTGTGAATTATTGTCATTTGAGGATATCCAGAAACTTACCACAATCTCGTAGGCCATGGAATGAAGCCGTGAGCTTCACTGGAAAAAGACTCAATGTTTTAACATTATGGTACACATCATATTACACTAGTACTCCAATTTATTCCACTCAGCTGAGGTAGCCACCAGCACCCAATCTGAGTGCCATGCCTCGCATCACTCATGTCATCTACCCAGAGTTTCCCTTTTGCCATGAAGGTTCAGTTTCCTCAGGACTACTCAGCCCCTATGTAGTTGCCCACCTGGCTGGAGCAGTGATATCTTGGTTTTTGACCGGCACGAAAATATAGTCATGTACTGCATAACTATGTTTTGACCAACAACAGGTTACCCCCTTCCCAGAGATGTGTAAGTTACACTCTCTAGGTTTGTAAAATTGCACTCTGATGTTTGGACAATGACGAAATCACTAACAATGCATTTCCCGGAATATATCCCCATCTGACACAGGGCTTTAGTGGAGCAGTCAATTGCACTTTGCTGACTCACCCTGCAGTTGATGTCATGAGCAGTGAGCGCTACTGCGCTCATGCTGATCTCATTTTACCGACAGTAATAAACAGGCACCGGGCACCAAAATGCAGAAAAGTGGGAAGAGCAAATGTCTAATGGACCAACTTTGACTAGGAAAGACATAACTTAGAAGGGGCAGGTAGGTAGGTAGGCAGGTAACTATTCTGAGGTCCAGGGTTACCATATTGCCTCAGGGGACATGCTGCATGACAAACAAGCTGTGCTTTCTGATGAGGCTTTGGCTAGCTTGTTACCTTGTGTTCCCTTTTCTTCCTTCTTCACTCGCCCTTTTCTTCACTTTACATTCCCCTACAAAGTTGGTTTGACTTGGTTTTCTCAAGAAATCAATTGTTCTCAGAGTTTTGAGGACTAGTACATGGTGATCAGAAGATCAAGTGAAGCCAATTTGCATCATCCCACAATATTTTCAACTATGTACTTGTGGAAAGAGAAGTTGTGAGCTAATCCTGTCTCTTAGAAAAAGATGATAATAAATGGTCAGATTTAAAGAATGACAGAACTAGGGAGAGAAAAGCTCAGATGTGATTGTCCAGGTTTCTTCCCAAAACTTGGTTTCTTACCTTGTCTACAATGTCATAGCCACTCCAGTATTACATTAATAAGTCTGTCTGCATTTTATGTTAAAATGAACTTAATTATATTTCAGGTACTTGCAGACAAATGTCTTGACTCAAGTTGCAGCCAGTCCATGAGTCCATTATCTCTCTTTCCATTCCATGTCTTTTCTAGACATTCAAGGGCTGCTTATGCCATATTCACTCCTTAGAAATGACTATTTCAGAATTACTCTGTAACATAAGTAATGCCTCTGACGTTCTAGATAAAATTTATCATTTTATTCCTTCTAATTCTAAGGTGAAATTTTGAAAACTGAAAAATTAAAGTATTTAGGGATGGGTAAATATCAACAATAATAAATTCCAAGATTGTAACTTTTTTCCAAAACCACAGACCACTCCGTAAAAATAAAAATTGAACTGTACAGTACACTGTTTTTTTATTATATTTTTAATTGTGGTAACATTGGTTCACGACCCTGCATGTTTAGGGGTACAGGTAACACCTCAGAGGTTACCATACCACTCCTAAGCACTCATTTCCTCCATTGTAGTCCATTATACCCCTTCATTCCCCCACCTTTGCCTCAACTCCAATTAGATTTATTGGTTTACTTTACTTTATTCTGTTACTTTTTCTTTGCTTATATTCCAAGCATGAGTACAAGTGAATGAGATTAGAGTTTGATCTGAACTCAAAATTCCTTTTTTATATACCTATTAACTAGAATTGAAATAATTTCTTAGTGCCCCTGAGTCTGTTTCTCTAGAGTAAAATGAAGATAAATGTACTAAAAGACATATAAATGTGTAATGTCTGAAACACAATTGTGTGAGATACAGATACATACATACATGTATGTATGTGTGTGTATGTAAGACCTAAGCTATATGCAAAAGAATTTCTTACCTGTCCATATGTTGTAAATTGTAAGACTGGCTTCTTTTTAACATTTTCCTGAAACTCTTTTCTCATTTCAAGTATTCAAGCAGGACTAGACCAAACTCACCCATCCGTTATACATTATGCATAGTCTGTTCTGTGACATTACCTTTATTTTTCAATATATTTCACAGCAGTTTCTATAAGATGACAATGAACAACAAAAGGAAAGTGAACAACATATTTTGCACTCCCAAAATTCACTCAGTTTGGTTTTATAAAGCACAGTGTAATTTTTTTTTTCTGTCATTTGGATGTATCTCACCTGCCTCAATGACCAAATCTGAATGTTAGGGACTTTCTTTTCTTTCATCCCTTCCTGGGAATATGTTTTTATTTTGTTTGAGGTAAGTTTAGTATCTATAATTGAAGTTTTCATATGGACAGTGTTAGATGATCTATGCCACTAAAAGTCATTCTTCTCCATATAATTGTCCCCTTTCACTCGACTTACCCACCCTCTTCTATATTATGAGTCATCCCACTGCTGCACCAGGCTGAGATTGTTGAGAATTTCATCAAGGATATTTGCATAGAGAGAGAATGTACTTAATTTCCTTCCTAGGACCAAGCAGGGAATCGAAGACCTTGACCTGGTCAACAGGGAGGAGATCCCGGCTGCCCTCTGGTGGGAAATATGAATCAAAGATGGGGAAAGAAAGTTTGGGGGAAGCAAAGGCTGGTTTTAAAAGCTAAGATAGACATGAACCAATATCATTTTAACAGGCAGAAGAGAGACTTCAGTGGTCCATGGCTCATCAAGACAAAACCTGACCTATCTCCCTATTTCAGTAAGCACCCTAGGAAGAAAGCCTCGTGAGGTGCAAGATAGATGGGAGGCAAAATCATTCCCTTACTCCCTGCTGTTTAGGATCTGCTCCTTCCCTCACGAGTAAGAGAGAGGGGACTAGTGATGACAAAGATGTCATCCAAATTTGTGTTGATGAAACTGCTTTTTGTCAGGGGATAGTTACAAGATAAAAGTTTCCTTTAATAGTGAGATGAAGAATGTTGCCATCACTGTGAGCTGCACACGAGCAATCTCAAGATCCTACTAATAAAACAGGAAAGCCAGTTATCAAACTTGAAGTGAAATTTTACTGCAGTTGGCACAGAGTGCATACAAGTAAAGAGAAGTTATCAGCTCCCAGGCAAAACTGACAGTAAAATAGCTAGTATCCGTGAATTTGATCAGAACACTGTTATTCATATGTTACAGTCTTTTAGCTCGAGATATTTGAAATCTTTATTTTGGAATTGGGAGAAAAGTAAATTCCATCTGAGTGTACCTCATAGTAACTACCACCAAGAAAATTCTGCACTCTTACCTAAACTTCAGACCTCAGAAAACAGTAAATTGTTTGGAAATAACTGAGTGCTGACATAAGTGTACATAAAAGTGCAATTTTAAAGAAATGATTTCTGCAAGTCATATCTAGCCTAATTGTTTAGGTGTTGTCAGCTATTGCTATGATCGACTGCTAATCAGAGAATTTTACCTTCTTTTCTTTTAAGGACATATTCCCCATAGTATATTTTTCATTATTCACACTCAAGGAAAAATAACAATTATGACTGGCATCAGGGAGTGATAAGACGCTGTTTGTCCACCATAGGACCTAGATTTATGCTAGCAGACAGGAAGTGCTTTTCTACAAATGACATTCACCATGGGTCCCTCGGTGCATTTTATGAGCCAAAGAAATAGTGTGACATCCAAACCAATCAGTCACCCTTGAGCCCTACAGGAGCCCACATTTATGAGGGTGCAAATTGCACACTGGTGAACAATACCTGGTCTGTGGAAAACACATTCATTCCAGTGGACACTTAGATACCCGAAGTCCTGGAAGCGAAAATTACCTGGTAACGGCTGTTGGAAAAAGCTACTGCCTACGTTTTAAGTAGAATTGATTCACATAAGTACACAGCAGTCTCATTTCAAGTTATCTGTGTACAATTGAAGGAGTTTAAATCCTAAGTAATTTAGGACAAAATTCTTCATTTTCGACTTTAGCAGCTTCAGATGCGTCGACCATGTCTTTGGCTGACTCTAAATTCTGGTGGTGTCAATATTAGCACCCAGGGTATACTCAACTCGTGGTAGTTGATGAAACTAGATCTTCTTAGAACTAGGGCCTGAGAAAAGTTTCAGACTCTTGATTTTTAGAATTAGTACTAGAGGTTTCCTTATAAAGAATTGTAACTCTGGGTAATTGCTAGAGTGTGAGATTGGTGGTCATCAAAAACTGGAAAGCTTGCTAATGGTTGGTTAATTTTGTTGAAAGTGTTGAGTTGCTGTACAAATGTGCAAATCCCCTAATTTATTTCTCACATTCAAACAATGAGATATTTTAAGTAGAACTTGCATTAATGTAATAGAAGAATTTATAGTGAAAGGTTTTATAGAGGAATGATTCACATTTATATTAACAAATATACAAATGGGTAAAAATTAATAGAAGAAATTTTGTTTCTGTACCAATTCACCCTATACAAAAGAGGTATGTTTTATTATATTCAACATCAATTTATAATGAAAACTCTCAAGCCGATGATAAATGGGACTTAACGTAATATCCTTATAAAACACACAGCAACCTCTTTCTTAATGGTGAAAAACGGAAAACTTTTACATTAAAATCTGGTAAAAGACAAGGTGTCCACTCTCACCATTATTATTCAGATGACTGCTTTTTAATTCATAGAGGTAATAAAATCCACGGGCCTAGAACCTTCACAACTTGCTGCTTCCAATAAATCTACAACCCCCTTTATTTTTTGAATCCTAATAGATTTAACTCAAGGAATTGGCTTACACCATTGTGGGGAAGGTTAAGTTTGAAATTCATAGAGCAGGATATCAGTCTAGAAACCCTTGGGCAAGGAATTGAGGTTGCACATTTTTCTTCTTTGACATTTACATTTAAACAAAGCTCTCTTTTATAATTATGTTTCTATAAGTAATGTTGGCTTAGAGTTGGCTTTGTTTTAAAGTTCACCCCTACTAACAGAGGTTATCATAATGTGCCACCACCAAAGTTCCCCAAATCTTCTACCATGGTCCATCAGGGCCTTCTTACCTCTACCTACTCTCTTTCTCTGTGGTAATCAGTCTCACTTCTGCAGTCATTTTTAGGAGTGTTTGGTTTTCTGAATCTTTTTTTAAAGCAATAACTTGTATTGCATCTTTTAAAGGTATATAACAAATAGATCTGAAAAATCATCCAGCATTTTGCTATTTCTGTAACTGGTTAACTTAGCTCTTATTCATCAGACCCTGAACCATTACATTTTTGGAAATAAAGATGTCCTTTATTTTAACTGCTATGGCTTGAGTGAAAGCAGCTGATTTGACACAAGCTCAGTGTTTCTTTCACAAAATAACTCCTCTTTCTGGGTTTGAGATGCTGAAAAACAACACTTGGTCTCATTTGAACTCTGTCACTGTATTTTTTTGCCCAAGATATTTCAGGTGTCAGCAAGAAGGGTATTCTTCGAATATTTCTGGGGAAGTGACTTAAGACTTTATCTTGTAGCAGTATAAGCACCTTGATGGTGTTAAGTATATGGCTACAGGTAGTGTGAACAGTAGGGAATTCCCTACTACTTCCTCATGATTTCTTGGCCTACTACTTCCTTTTCTTACCAAAGAGATTATGTTTGACATCAGAATGATTGAAGTTCCTTCACAGTGCCTCTGGGGCCCTTCATGGCAATATTTGAGTTCCTTCAGGGAGATATAGACAGATTCTGGAATGTCAACAGTCTGACTGCTGAGAATGATCTGTAAGTGTATGGTTTAACTCAAAGGGTTAACTCTGATTTGCTTTATTTTGTTTATATATATATTTCATATGTAATATTTGCTTTATTTTGTCTACATATATTTATTAAGCAAGGTTTAACTTAAAGGGTTAACTCTGATTTGCTTTATTTTGTCTACATATACTCCACAAGAAAAGAAATCATCTGGTGTGTCTTTCTGCTGCTGATTTCACTTAGCTAGCATAATACCTTCTAGTTCCATTCATGTTATTAAAAATTGCAAGATTTCACGTTTTTTAATTGCTTAATCACATAATTTATTTATCTATAAATTTCACATCTTTGTAATCCTAGTTATTCATCTCTCCACCCTCCCTGATCGTTCTCACCCTCTCCCCACCCCCGCCCCAAGTTATAGTTTTTGTTTCTTTTTTTCCTATATTCCAGATACTAGTGAAACCATTTGGCTTCTGTGTTTTTCTTTTTGACTTGTTTTTGCTAATATGATTTCTTCTAAGTACATCCATGTTATCATAAAATCATCAAACTTCTCATTTTTAATTGGTGAGTAATATTCCATTGTATATATATCACTTTTTTTTATCCAGTCATCTATTTTGGGAAATTTCGGTTGCTTTTAAGTCCTTGCAATTATAAATAGTGCTGCAATAAACATACAAGCACAGTTGTCCCTTTGTACCCACATTGAGGTCTCCTTTGGGATTCCCAAGAAAGCAATTGCTGGGTGAAATGGTAGTTCTATTTCCATTAACTTGAGGATCCTCCACACACTTTCCATAGTGGTTGAACCCATTTGCATTCCACCAGCACTGTAAGAGTGTTCCCTTCTCTCCACATCCATGCCAGCACTTGTTGCTTGTTTTTTGGATGTGGGCCATTCTTACTGGTGTAAAGTAGTATCTCATTGTGGTTTTGATTTGCATTTCCTTTATTGCTAGTAACATTGAGCAATTTTTCATGTTTCTGTTGGCCATTTGTATTTCCTCTCTGGAGAAGTCTTTTTATTTCTCCCCATTTTTTGATTGAACTTCTTGTTTTGTTTTTCTTTAGTTGTGTGAGTTTCTTGTGGATCTTTGTTATTAAACCCTTATCACTCTTGTGGAGGGCAAAACTTTTTTCTCATTTGGTTGGACTTCTTTTTGCTTTCACTGTTGTCTCTTTTGTTGTACAGAAGCTTTTTAGTTTGATGTAGTCCCATCTGTTTGTTTTCCTTCATTTTTTTGCCTCTGTAGATGTGTTCAGAAAGGGATTTTGAATTGTAATTCATGGAGAGTTTTGCCCAAGTTTTCCTCTATGTATGTTATGATTTCAGGTCTGACATCTCAGTCTTTTATCATTTTGAATTGACTTTTGTACATGGTGTGAGGGAGATGTCTTGGTTCTTTTTTTTTTTTTTTTTTTGCATGACTTTGTCCAATATTCCCAGCATAATTTATTGAAGAGGCTATCTTTGTTCCAATGTAAATTTTTCACTCCTTTGTCAAAGATTAGTTGACTATATATGTGTGGTTTTATTTCCTGGCACTCAATTCTGTTCCATTGGTCTGATTGTTTGCTATTTACCAGTACCAAGCTGTTTTAATTATTATGGTTTTGTAGTGTAGTTGGAAGTTTGGAATTATAATACCTCCATTCTCTTTTTTTCTGGTCAGGAGGCTTTTTTATATTTGAGGTGTTTTGTCATTCCATATGAATTTCAGTAATTGTTGTTCTATCTCTTTAAAAAATGTCATTGGAATTTTTATTGGGATTACATTGAATCTGTAGATTGCTTTTGGTAGGATGGCCATTTTGATGTTAATTCTTCCAACCCATGAGAAGAGAATGTCTTTCCATTTTCTTATGTCTTCTTCTATCTCTTTCAGCAGCATTTTAAAGTTTTCTTTGTATAGTTCTTCCCTGTATTTTGTTAGGTTTATTCCCAGGTATTTAATTTTAAATGGGATGGGTTTTCTGATTCCTTCTTCCTCTATTTGGCTTTTTGCATATAAGAAAGTGACTGACTTCTGTGTATTGATTTTGTGTCTGGCTACCTTACTGAATTGGTTTATAATTTTAAGTAGTTTTTCTGTGGATTTTGGGGTTAACATATAGAGAATCATGTCATCAGCATATAATGATAGCTTCAGTTCCTTTTTCCTCATTGTTTTCCTTATAGCTAGAACTTCCAGTACAATATTAAAAAGTAGTGGAGAGAGTGGGCATCCTTGCCTGGTTCCAGATCTTAATTGGAATGATTTTAGTTTTTCCCCAGTTAGGATGATTTTTACCATAGGTTTGTCATAGATGGTTTTTATTAAGTTAAGGTATGTTCCTTTAATCCCCAAATAATTTTCAAGGACTTTTATTGTGAATAGATGTTGGACTTTGTGGAATGCTTTCTCTGCATCTATTGATATGATCATGTGGTTTTTGTTTTTTTCTTTGTTGATGTGATGTAATATGTTAATTGATTTCTGGATGTTGAACCGTCCTTGTGCCCCTGGGATAAATCCCACTTGGTGGTCATGGTGAATAATGCTTTTTATGCATAGTTGGATTCAATTTGCCAGGATTTTATTTAAAATTTTTGCATCTGTATTCATTAGGGAGATTGGTCTATAGTTTTTTTTTTTTTTTTGGTGCTGTCCTTATTTGGTTTTGATATGAGAGTGATGTTTGCTTCATAGAATGTGTTTGGCAGTTTTCCTTCTCAATTTTTTGGAAAAGTTTTAGTAAGCAGGCGCTATTTCATTTTTGAATCTGGTAGAGTTCATTTGTAAAGCCATCAGGTCCTGGGCTCTTGTTTTTAGGCAGAGTTTTGATGTCTGCTTCAATTTTGCTGCTTCTGTTTGGTTTATTTAAGTTCTCTATTAATTCTTTGTTCAATATTTGATAGTTGTATCTTTCTAAGAATCTGTCCATTTCATCCAGGTTGTATTTATTTCCATATAGTTGTTCATAGTAATCTCTTGTCACATTTTGGGTTTATTTTATGTCTTTTGTATTTTCTCCTCTTTCATTTGTGATTCTGTTTATTTGAATTTTCTCTCTTCTTTCCTTTGTGAGCTTTGCCAGGGGGTTATCAATTTTATTTATTTTTTCAAAGAACCAGTTTTTGGTTTTGTTGATCTTCTGGATAGTCTTTTTGGTTTCTGGGCTATTTATTCTTCTTGATTTTTGTTATTTCTTGTCTTCTGCTGGGTTTTGGGTTTTTTGTTGCTCTTTCTCTAATTTTTCAAGTTGGTAGATCAGGTTATTTCTTTGGTTAGTTTTTTGGTTTTCGTATGAACATTCCTCTTAGATATGCTTTTGCTTGGTCCCAGACATTTTGGAATATTGTATCTTTTTTTTCAAAGTAAATTTTAATTTCTTCAATTACCCATTCTTAATTTAGTACCATGTTGTTCAGTCTCCAAGTTTTTGATGTTCTTCTTGCTTTCTTTTCATTGTTGATTTCTAGTTTGATACCTTTATGATCTGAGAAACAAGTTGATATTATTTTAATCTTTGTGTATTTATTCATGTTTGCATTGTGGTCTAGAATGTGGTCAATTTTAGAAAATGATCTATGTGCATTTGAGAAAAAGGTGTATTTTTTTCCTTGTGGGTG
>PVHY01000046.1:198796-386567 GCA_004024945.1 Uropsilus gracilis
TTTTTTTTTTTTTTTTTTTTTTTTTTTTTTTTTTTTTTTTTTTTTTTTTTTTTTTTTTTTTTTTTTTTTTTTTTTTTTTTTTTTTTTTTTTTTTTTTTTTTTTTTTTTTTTTTTTTTTTTTTTTTTGATTTTTCGTTTGTTGAGCATTGGGTGTTAAAGTCTCCTATTACATATGTGTTTTCATTAATATTTGTTTTCAGTTCACATAGCAGTTGTCTTTTGAATCTTGGTGCACCCTTGTTTGGTGAGTATATGCTGATATTTGTTATGTCTTTTTGATGGGTTGACCCTTGAACCATTAGGTAATGATCTTCTTAATCCTTTATCACTTTATTTTGAAATCTGCTTTGTCTGCTATAAGAATGGCTATCCCTACACTTTTTTTGGGGAGGGGAAAGCAAATTCTACAATTTGCTTGTAGAATTGTTCTCCATCATTTTACCTTCAATCTATGCTTATCTTTTGGGTTCAGATGTGTTTCTTGGAGGCAACAGAATGTTGGGTTCTGTCTTTTAAATCCAGTGTGCAACTCTGTATCTTTTTGAATGATGAGTTTAGCCTATTTAGAGTAATTATTGATTGTTGAGGTTCTAACATTGGATTCCTGGTCATCTGGGATTTGTTTTAGTTTCTTTTTTAATTTTCTTCTTTTTTTATTATTCTATGGGTTTCAGTCTTAGGGCTTCTTGCAGGAGTTCTTGGAGTGGGAGCTTGATGGTAGCAAATTTCTGGAGGCTTTGTTTGTCTGAGAATTTTCTGATTTTTCCTTCATAAAGGACAGGTTTGCTCAGTAGAGTATTCTTGGTTGACACTTTTTGTCTTGAAGTGTTTTGAAGATATGGCCCTATTATCTCCTTGCTTGAAGTGTCTCTGCTGAGAAATCTAAGGTCAGTCTAGTGGGTTTTCCTTTGTAGATTATCTGTTTCCACTCTCTTGTTATTCTCATATATTTTTTATTTTTGGCTCTTGAAAATTTTACTATGATGCGTCTTGCTGTGTTTCTTCTTTCATTAAAGTAGTTTGCTGTCCTTTTTTGGTTCCTATATGTCTATTTTCATTTCCTTCATATTTGGGAAATTCTCCTACATATTTCATTGAAAAGCTTTTCATATCCTAGGTCTTTCTCTTTTCCTTCTGGGATTCCAATTATTTGTTTTCTTTTGGGTATCTGACAGATTTCTGATTTTTTCTTCTGTCTTCCTACTTTGTTTTTCTCTCTCTTTCTCTTTCTTCATCCTCTCTATTTCTGTATCCTCTAGTGTGCTGATCCGTTCTTATATTTCCTTCCAATCTGTTTTCCTGGCTTTTCCCTGCATTTTTGAGCTCTTCTATTGCTCCTCTTATAAACTGTATCTCATGCAGCTTCTTATTTAGGGTTTCAATTTCATTCTTCTGTTTGTCAATGTTATTGCTCATTTTGCTGCATTTATTTCATTATTTTTTCTGCTACTTCTTTTAGTTCGTGAAAGCTTTTAACCTCTTACTTTCCCTTTTTTCCCCTCTTCCCTGGACTCTTTGAGTGTTTTTATCAACTTGATTCTGAATTCTTTGTCTGACATATAGAGCATTTCTTCCATGTCATCCATGTTTGTTTCTGCAGATTGTCTTTTGTTGGTGAGTTATTTTTCTCAGGGCTTACGTATTTGTAGTCTTTCATCATCCTGTGTTTTCCCTTTGGGCTTGCGCTACATATTGAGTAACTACTGCTCTAGTCTTAGATGGCATGGTGAAGCCTTCTAAGTTGTAGTTAAATATGCCCTTGTGCTTTTGCTGTTGTGGTGGTTATATCTTGTTTCTGTTGGCTATTTTGGGGGGACAAGTTCCTTTTCAGAGAGTGAATGTGATGAGTAGATGTGGTTTCTATCATATTGTCCATCTTTTTTTGTTGTTTCTCCTTTTTTACATTAATGGGTCTTAAATGTTTTTCAGTGCCCCCGAGCAGGTATTTTTATTTAGCGGTGTGTCTAGGGCTTGTCCTATAAATCTTTTTGACTGGGGTGTGTTGACGCTCTTGGGTACTGAGTGTCCTTGGTTCTTTAGTCTGCATGGCACTGGTGCTTTTGGGTTGCTGGGTGTGGGCTCTTCGCAGTGCAAGTTGGATTTGAGATTTCATGTTTTTATAGCTGAGTGTAGTCTACTACGTATATTTACAACCTTGTCTTTATCCACTCTCTGTCTTTGAACAGGTAGATTGTTTCCACAATGCATATATCCCTTTGAATTAGTGTTTTTGTATTCTTTGTGTAGCTATAACTAAGAGTGAAACTACCGTGATCCTATTGGAGATATGGTTTTAACACTGAATATCTCTATATTAAATAAGGTCAAATTTTAGTACTTTTTTTCTTTATTGTGGCTAATTACAAACAAAACTTGTCAGCAGTATAGTCTGATTTTTTGAATTTTTAAGGAAACTTTAGGTTCTCCTAAAAATCTGCAGAACTTGACGGTTCATTATATTTTGAGTGATATTTTGAGTAAGCTGGGCATAAGCACACTAAGCTGAGAGTCAGAGAAAAAGAGAGTGGGAGGAATTGATTCTCTGTGACTCCAAGCAAAAATCCTGTGGAGTTCAGATGGCACACAGGACGGATGAACCTACAAGGCTGGCTGAATGGCAAATTTAATTTCCAGCATTGGGAAAAGGGAAGTTTTCTCTCTCACCTAGCAATTGAGTATTTATTCTTACTGACCCATGGGGGAGGGGGGCTACCTTAACATACATTATGCAGAGGATGGGTGCTAAATGTAAGCAATCAACATTCCATGGGCTTAACGTTGCAATTTAGATAGATTAGCTTTTCTTTATTGAGAACCTTAAAAGACAATAGGAAGATTTTATACGCTGCACATCTAGGTGTAATCTGAGTTGATGAATGTTTTTCCGCAAAAATAATGCATAGCAATGTGTTAGAAAGTTAATGTCTATTCTCATGACTTCATTGTTATTTGAAACAGTTGTGTTTCTAGAATACAAAATCAAGATCTGAGTATTTTGAGTAAAGTTGACTTTTTACCAAATGGAATGCTCTTTTACAATGTTGATGAAATGTATTTAACAACAAATGAACAATGAACGTTGCTGGTCAGGTGGTTCCTGTTCTCTGAGGGTTTATGCTAACTGATGGTTTAGATCCTGGCGAATTCATTCTGGACATGAAATCAGGCATATTTGCCCATAAAATTGGCCTAGAACGTAGACTGGGTGAGTTAATCTATGCTGCTACTCCTAGCTGCTTAGATACTGTATACGTTTAAAAGGAGAAAATCACCATATGTCTCAGGGCAGAGAGTTAAGAGGAGGGGCTCGTACCAGGTCATAAAATAAAATTGAATCGTCAGTCTCTGTGGGTGCCTGCCACTCCTGCTCAGTCGCAGCTCCTGTCAGAATATATTTTCCTAGACTTTCATATTTATTTGCTTGTCATGATTGTTTTGATATTCAGCTGACAGAGCATACTGAATGAGTGACATGAGCAAATGCCAGGGGTTGTCAGCAGTGAAATAGGATGACAATTGAGTATATTACCATTTTAAATGGACTGTCTACTCTGCAGAGTGTTGTGATTTTGTCCTTTTCCTGCCTGTCATGTCTGATTAACTAGATCCCACTTTAGGTGTGTGATGTTTCAAGCTATATGCAGTCATCTCTATTTAGCAAATTACTGTTTTTGTGATTATAAAAACATTAAGTTCCACTTGCCATCCATTGTCTAGTTCCAAAATTAAAGAGGGCCAATGAGATATGTGAAACAGTCTGCCTCTGATGTAATTTTGATAGTCTTTTTTTTTTTGTGTGTGTGACAAGACTTCTTTAGGGAAATAATAAGAATATTTAAGTCTGCTTGTACTCTAGATATATTTTAAAGTGGTTGACAAAATATTAGTATTTTCAGAATCAAATGAGCTAAAGATTTCAGCTAGGTGAAGCGTAATCACAATCTAATATCATGGAAATAATTCTTAGTACAAATTGGGACATGCCCATTAATTCATTCTTAAACATGCAAGCTAAGTTTTATCTTAACAACTCAAAGCAAAACATTTTGATTTTACTGCCTCCTTCTACCCATTGCCCTTATTTACTTATAGTAGTCCCCAAGATCTTATATGTCCCATTAAGTTTTAATGAAAGTTCTAGATGATGCTAACAGGAAATATGAATTTGAGTGAATGAGTGCATTAGGCTATAAAAGTTAAAAAAAAAAAGTCATGTGTGAGCAAGAGCCTTTAGACAGTTATTCCTGTTTGAGATCTGACATTTGGGTATTTTAGTCTTTTCAGCTATGTTTTGAATGGTAAAGTTTGTCTAGAATCAGAGTCCCCAGTAAGTGGGATAATATTATAATAAACATTTTGGTTTTTATTCCTCAATAACTTCCTAAAATAAGAGATAAGTCACAGTAAAAATACACAATAGTTCTCATCAGGGTTTAGATATCAGGCTTGCAAATCAAAATACTGCCTGCAGCCAAAGCAAAGATATTCCCTCACTTTGCATTTAAAATTCATGAAATGACAGAAAAATTAAATAACACCGTAAATCAAATAATATATAAACATAACTTAAACTCACACTAGATAACTTTATACATCTTTTAAAATTTAAATGATTTTATAATGTTGATATTTGCAAAGTTATTCCCAAGTGACATTTTCACATAAAGTTTCAAAGATACCAAAATGAAATCCCTCCATTTACAGGGGGGTCTGAGAGGCTAGAGACCTGTGCAGACCCATGTTCCATGGACATGCTCTGGTTCCCAAATATTGATATTGAGAACCACATGGACACTTATTAAAATTTTCTGTAACTCTATAGGTCTTAGACCCTAGAATTGAAATGTTAATAATCACCCCAGGCAATTTTAATGAAAATTATTATTATGCACACTTTCAAAAATTTGGTGAAGAGCCTTGCTTTAGAAGTATAATTCCCCAAGATAGCATTAGTAGCACGTGTTACAACTTTAGACTCTCAGGTTCCTCCTAAGTATTTACATTAACAAGCTACTCAGTTGATTTATAGGCATGAGAGAGAGCCTATCCCTTGTGACCTCAATTAACCTCCTATGTAATTTGTAAAGTAACTTTGAAATCCATATTAAAGATAAAAATATATTTACCCAATTCTCCCTGGAGATGTAGGAATTTCTATTAGTCACAAAGAAGTTACTATGATGTCCAGTGCCTTTGTCAGTACAAACACCAGAATTTCATCCCAGGTCCAATATGTGAGTCCTTCTGTTTGTAGGTCTTGCTAGGTATATTTGCTCATGGACTGTCAAAACGGAAAGTTAGAGATGTGAACTGTGGTAATGGGAACATTAACTGTGGCTAGAAATATTTATAAACCCATCAGTGTGCATAACTTACTAATTCCCTTTGAAGCAATGGCTCATGATTTTCATATTTGGAAAAGGTTTTTTAATTCAGGCTGCTGCCTTTCAATGTAAATAATAGCTGTTCAGTTTCATTTCATTTATATATATAATCAGTATTAGGTTCATAGCAAAATTGAGCAGAAAGTACCTGGAGTTTCCATATATCATCAGTCATAACACTCTCATGTCCCCAGGTTATATACAATCCTGTCCACTAATGACATCTAATACCACGGAGCAATAACTTTTACAGTCAATACAATACCATCACATCATCATCACCCAAAGTTCAACATTTACATTAGGGCTCACTCTTGGTATTGGAGCATCTATGGGTTTGAAGATTGTATCATGATATAATCCATTATAGCATGATGCAGAATGTTCCCATGGTATTCCACCTATTTATGTTGCCATCCCCTAATCCTATGACAGTCACTTATCCCTTACAATCTCTATAATTTTGCCTTTTTCAGAATGTCATACACTTATGAACTTACAGTATATAGTTTTAGAATCACTTTTTTTCACTTAGTGATATGCATTTGACATTTCAGGATATCTTTTTATGTTTTATAGATTCTTTTGATTTTTTGTTATCTGGATATATCATAATTGATTTATTTATCTGCTGAAAAAACCTTTAATTCAGAGTTTTGAAATTTTTGAATAAAACTTATAAATATCCATAGGCATACTTTAATGTAATATAAGTTCAATTCCTTTACATAACTACCAAGGAGTATGACTGTTTAGATAGTATGGTAAGAGTATTTAGTTTTGTGCCACACTGTTTTCTAGGATGGCTGTATAGTTTTTCATTCTGAGAGCAATAAGAATTATGGAAAGTGCCTGTTGCTCCAAATCCTAACCAAAATTGAGTGATTATAACACAGGGAAGAAATAAATGGTTGTTCCATAAACCACTGATTTCTTTTAAAACATTGTAATTAACTAATCTTCATTTCCTTCCAAAATGTACATTCTAAACAGAAATAATTCATTTTTTCTATTATTCATGTTATGTATCTGTGAATAAATCCCTTCCAGAAAATACTTCAATTTTCATTACTTTCACCAGCTGATCCTTTCCATTACACTGAAATAGCTCAATATTTTTAAGGATATGATCATATCACTTCAGTGAAAACATGCCAGTGACTTCCTAGCATGTTTAGAATAAAATCTCAAATCTTAGAAGAAGCTGAGTGATCTGGCCATTTGCTAATTGCCAAGGATCTTTTCCTACCATTCCATCTTCTGCTCCTGTTATCTACAGGGACAGAGTCCCTTGCTTTCCTGGAACATAGCCAACACCATTCTGTCTGAATTAATCATTTCTCAGTTATCCATATCATTTTTACAACACAAAATTTAGGTGCTTCCTATCACAGCATGTGGCTAAAACAGAAACTTTTTCTTCTCCATCTTTCCTTCATACTCTACCATATTTGCTCTTCATTTTCCATCCACTATTGTGTATTTGTTGTCAACAATATACAACAGTTCTCTATCCAATAACCCTAAGGCCTTCAATTGTAGGCACTAAAATAAATTTGTTGAGGGAATAGCATGGCAAATTAAATCAACTGTCCTCCTTAAGTTAAAAAGTCTTACTCTTATATTAATTCCACAACTTTTATTGAGTGCATCTGTATATGCAAAGCACAGTAGTGAATGATTATAGTGAAACCCCCCCCCCAAGATTTATTAAAAGCATTTAAAACATAAGGAATACAAAATATAACTGGGTATTATGACAAGTATTTAAATTTCAATAAGAATTTAAAATGTAATATAGGTCAAGGAAAAAAGTTATGTCATGAGACAGTAGGTGATTAATTGTTTTAATTGTTATATTATGCAGAACATAATTGCTATAATATTTTAGAGAAGGAACAAAGTACTTCAATTTAAAATGTTAAAGATTTTATAGAGAAGTTGTAACTGAAAGAAAACCTGAGAAGCATTTATACAAAATAAACCCCAGGCAATTTTTTCTTAATTACTTCACTGAAAAAGTTATGTTAAAATTAACAAAATTCCAAGTTAAACTTGATCAAAATTCCAAATCAAAACCAAATTAATGTTTGTACTTTTTCCTCTTTGCCTTCCAGTCTTTGTCTTTGTATGTATTCAATCTCTGCATATTTATGGTGTTGTCATACATAGAAATATAAAATATGCATGGTTTATATTAGCTGAAAATAACCACTAATTTTTTTTCCCCTTGCTGCATCTCTCACACAAAATATGTTAAAAGTCTGGTATGTTTCTTTCTACACCATTCTCCTCCATGTTTATACAATTATATAAAGGGCTTTTTTTTTTTTTTTTTTAATCACTGCTGATTTTTTTAAGTGGGATCATGTTTCAAAATTCCTACATCCTTCTTTGGTCAATTCAAATAAATTCCCTTCAGATCCAGAGATTTTGACCTATATCAATTTATAGCACTTTTTTGGGTTGTACCCAATCACAATTTTGCTCATTGTGCACAAAGTTTAAAAATTCAGTTCTAGTTGATGTTTATTTCTTTTTTGTCACATCTTTACATAGCTCACATTATAGACTGGTGCCTTCATTTCATACAATAATGGATTCAGGTGTGCATGCCAACATTGCTTTTAGAACTTGACAAAAGACAGCAAAATGAACAGTGTTGCGACAACATAGTTAATACATGTTTAAAATCTGAGGAGTCATGTGAATGACTTTCTCCCTTTTATCCTTTAAGGGTTTGTTGAAGTATGGGTTCTTTAAGATAAAATTTTACTATATCTCTTTCACATTTAATGAAAATTTTTCATTCTTTGTAAACCTTAAACAACTTACTGTCTTTTTTATTTTTTCTTTTCCACCTGAAAGATGCCTTGTAACATTTCTTTTAATGTATTTTGGAAGGACACATTCACTATATATGGAGTCATATTTTGAAAGAATTTTCTTGTAGTATTTGAATACAACAAACTCAGTAACTTTTAGATGCCAGCATTTCTGATGAGAAATTGATAGAAAGATGTTCTGTAAGTAACAAGTCACCTTCCTCTTGGTGCTTTCAGATTCCTTTGGATTCTTAATAGTTTGACATATGGCATTTTGTAGCTATCTTTGTCATAACTGGAGCTTATTGAATTTTGGGAACTTGTCTATTTATATATTTTATCAAATTTCATTGCTTATTCAAGTTTTTCTTTCCCTTTTTCAGCCTTCTGAAATTTTTGTGATGCATATGTTGATCAGTTTGATGAAGCCTCCATAGATTTCTTAGATTCCACTTCATTCTTCTTGCTCTCAACTTAATAATTTCAATTGTTGTATCTTCAAATAAGCTTATCCATTCTCTGATTGTAAACCTGATTTTAAAACACTTGTGTACATTTTATAAGTTCTAAGTTTTTATAATGTCTTTTTATAGGAATTATCTTTATCTTCATAATTTTTCTGTCAGGTTTTCCTTTACCTTTAGTTCTTCAAACATTTTTAAGACAGTTATTTGAAAGTATCTACTAAGGCTGGTATCTTACTGTTTGTCATTGCATTTGTTTCTTTGCATTCACTTTAAATTTTATTTTATTTTATTTTATTTTTTATTTTGTTCTTTGGGTTACAACTTCTCTGTTATATAATTTTCCCCCTCTGGTGCTCCCTCCATTCTCTCACACCCCACTCTTTGTTATTTATTAGCTGTGCTGAGTCCATTAGTCTCTTTCCTATGCTAGTGTCTTTTCTTTGGGTGAGGGACTGCGTTGTTGGGTCTAGGCGCACCTTGTTGTTAGATTTTCAGTCTTAAGTTTGCGTTGGGTGGCCAGATTATATTCGTTTGTGATCTGTCCATGTTTTCTTGCTGCAGGCCGCCCTCTCTAATCCAACCCCATCGCCATTGCTTTGCTGCTTTTCCTTATGTCTCTGGTGTCAGGCTTTGGGGGTCTTGCCTCCTGCCAGTGTTGGTCAAGAAATTTCTCTGAGTTCAGGCTTTGAGACTAGGTCTTGCTATATTTGCCTGTGGGACCGCAGGCTCTCGTTGCCCAGGGTACTACAGACTCAGGCAATTCCCAGCCTCAGCTTCCCAGGTAGCCGGGATTACAGGTGCGCGCCACCACGCCCAGCTATTGTTTGGAACTAAGTCTCGCTACGGGTCCCAGGGGAGACTCGAACCGCGATCCCTAGCCCCGGCCGCTTCCTAGGCTGAAGCTTACAGGCACAGGCCACTGTGCCCAGCCCATGAGTTCAGGCTTCTTCCAGGGGCTTTTGAAGGTTATCTCCTCTGCTTCCTTTGGCGGTTTTGGTGTGGGGCCCATTATCCCCTCTTTGGTCATCCTTTCCTCTCCCTTGATGAGGGGAGGGTGTGCTGCTCTCCTTGAATATATCTCCAAATTAAAGTCCCGGGTTTTGGCCCAGACAGTGTAGAAGTTTGCCTGGTGACATCGTGTCTCTATGGTTGTTTTTCTGGTCTTACTTATACTGGTTCTCTTGGTTGTCCCTCTGCTGTGTCCAGCTCCGGTCTGTGGGCTGGACTATTGCCAGGTCCCTCACCCGTTCTATGTTGGGGTTGCTGTTGTATCTATTCTGGTTGCTCTGATGTTTAGCTGGAGTAAAAGAGAGATGGAGGCCCTGCACGCCGGTGGGTCCCAGCGCGGGGGTGGGCCGACCTGGGGACCGCTTGCCCGTCCATGCGCCCCGGCTTCCGGGGGCTGGGGGCTTCACGGTGCTGCCCAGGCCGGCTTGTAAGTGGCCACAGCCACTTACTGGTGGGTGGGGGACCGCCCCCCACCCCGTTCCCCCACGGGGGAACTCACCCATTGGGCCCGGACGCCCCTCACTCCCCGCTGGCAAGGGAGCGCCGAACGCCATGGTGCCCGTCTCCACTTTAAATTTTAAAATTAACATTTGAAACTTCTAATCAGGGAACCTGGGAAAATTAGATTATTCACAGGGTTTGTTACTGTTTTCTTGACTGTTGGAGGAGTTTTCTGCTGGCAGTCAACCTGAGGTAAATGCTTTCCATATTCACTGGCATTTTTCTGAGCCTGCCTCTGTGCTTGAATATTTATAACAATTTTGTAAAATCTACTTTATAACCTGTTTATCAACTTAAAAAAAAAGACATCACATCTTTAAATCTCTTAACTTCATAGATAAAATAAACAGACTCAAAGAGGAAACAGCATGAATCCTGCATTATTTCTTTAAGTTTATCTTCAAAAGCAAGGGGTACACTGGGAAAATAAAACTATTTAGTTCTTATAATTACATGATTTTTCATATTTTATATTAAGTTTCATGTCATGTAACATGCTAAGATGAAAAGGAATTGCCAAATAAAAATGTCTGCATATCTTTTCCTAAAGCTTATTTTCAATAGATACTAAATATTTATAAACATTAAGCCAAATGTAATTTTAAACTGTGATGGTTTGCTATAACATATTTTTGCCTCCTGGGATTTTAAAACATTAAAGAGAGTTTGCATTTTTCTACAGATATTTTTGAAATCTCTAAAAGACCATATGTATTATGAACATGGAAGGTTGCCATGGAAATAAGGTATTAAAAACAACAAAACAATAACAAGTTATCTGTAATGTATTCGCAAAGCTTGCATAATTACAAATGCATTTTATTGCCATGTTTTTAGTAATATGGTCATTATTTCCTTCTAAAATTAGTTCAACTTTTTATTCTGGGCTATTTTTGTGATTAACATACTAAAAATGGATCTCTGGTAAATCTTTCTGATTATATATTCTATTTTAGTTAATAACATAAAAGAAAAAGTTATGTTCAATGGATGGGGAAATGACAATATATTTCATGAAAACTTAATTTATGTAAAAAGTAAAAGAAATTATTTTATGCCCTTTACATGAACTAATGTGCTTTTACGATTGTTTTCTAATTTTCTAATATTATAATCTTCCATGTAAGGAAATATTTCAGGAATCATCTCTTCATATTTTAGTATTTTAATATACTCATGTGTAGATAAATACATCAATAAAATACTAGCTAGCATACCTTATTTGTAAGGCTTAAAGTTCCCTAACAGTTACCCCCCCAAATGTGATGCCTTATCATGTAATGTGTGTGTGTGTGTGTGTGTGTGTGTATATATATATATATATATATACACACACATATGTGTTTGTATATTGGATACATTAATGTTGATATATTACATAAAATTTATACCCCATTAGCAGAGACAATAGTAATAACAATTTTTAAAAGGATCTGTAGCTAATCACTATGAAGAACTTTCTGAGCCAATTTGGAGAACAATTACATAGTAGTTACAATAATGATACTCTAGATGATGTGAGTCATCACAAATCACCACTGTAGTAATAACAAGCTCCCTCTCTTTTCAGATCTCAGTCTATTTGCAGATCTGAGCTGATTCGACTCAGTCACATTCTATTGAAATATACTACAGTCCTGGGAAAACATTCTCCACAAATGCAAGTCTGGAAGTTTCTATGGTTACAAAGCTTCTGAAAAGTAAAATATCCAAAAATATAAGAGTAATATTCACAGTATCTAAATTTGCAAGTTTCAGTGATTCCATGATATTTACAACATTGATCATTAAAAGTATTTGAGTCTTTAATCAAATAGTCTCAAACATTTCACTCACTTATAGTATTAAAATTAACACATACATATCAGTAATGCCTACACATTTAGCCAAAAGGCTACACAGAGGAATTCATGATTTAGTTATCCAAACTATAACTTTCAAAAATTATTAAAACAACTTCTGGATTCTCCTAGGGTACAGAAAAAGGAGATAATATCTAATATCTGTCCTAAAAAAATTATTCTGAAAATCATGAATCCACATGAAAATCAGATATCTCAGGTCATTCAAGTTATTTGAAATCCAGAGTGTGTCAATTACCTCAAATATAAGACACAATATGAACTTTTGGTAAAGCAAAAGAAACTCAGCCATTATGCAAATATAAAAAAGAATTCATAAAAAAAGACATCTAATGTTAATGCTGAAAAGGTAGCTAGTAGTTCTCCTTGTTAGATCTAACAAGAAGCACACAAGAAAGATTATAAACACGAACCCTCCAAACATTCAGAGTAAAAGAATTTTCAATACAGAATTCTCTATTGAGGAAACCTCACATAATCAGGTGAAGAGAGGTAAGAAAGCTAGTGGAGAGTCAAATTACAAACTCCTAGAGTTTCCAGGGCATATGGATACAAAACATTTGTAACTGGCTTGAGTTACAATTTGTTTTCTTTTGTTTTCTCTTGAGACACTCTAAAATTAGTGCATATCAAATAGTTTCTTATTTTTAACCTAAGTAATAACTTTTTACTAATACATAGCTCTCTTACGAAAACCCCCACAGATTAGAAGAGGTGGGCACGTAACGTAAGCAGCAATATCTCAAACTGAAGCCTAGAATTTGGCCACCACTTGTAGATCTCAGCTGCTTATTTCTGCATTTTTCTCAGCAGCATAGTGCAGAGAAAAATCTCCTATTAATACAGAAAATGTGTTGCAAATAGTTTCTCATCCTGCTTCTATAGCTCTCTTCCTATTTACATCACTCCACCTCCCTGTCTGTATTTATTTTTCATTTCTGCTTCCTGTCTTCTTAGTTCTTTGAAATTTTAAAATAAGCTTAGATACAACTTTTGTGATAGTAGAATCCTTAGCTACCAAGTGATGGTTGCTATGTACCTTTATGGCTAGAACTACTACCATAGGTATGCTGATCTAATAGTATGCCCTGTGCACGCATATTTTGTTTTGATGAGAGCAGGAATTTAGCAGATGCAGTTGTCTAGAACTGGCATGATATTTTGCCTGTTTGTTTATATTAGTAAACTCGTTTGTACCATTTTACTACAGACTTACAAGGCATGAATTCTTTGAAAGTTAAATTCTAAATCATGACCTCTAAAACCAAGGACATATGTAAAAAAGTTCAAGTACACTCTTCCTACAGAGCAAACTCAGTAGACTTGCCTACTTCAGTTGTACATAACTACCATACCCAGTTCCTATCATCTAGTATTTCTTACCAGAGACCCCCATACCACCACTGACCCTATTCTATAAGCTTACTTGAGCAGAAAACCAAGTCAAGGTTGAATCACCATTCCTTGTTATTTATCCTGCAGTCTTCTTTGGTGATTTGATGACTTTTTGTGTTAGTATGCTTACACTCCTTTTCATGATGTTTTGTATATAACTATGTCTTACTTTATCAGTAATCATTGTACATAAAATCTCAAGATGGTAGCAGACTATTTTAAAGTGCTAACAACTTATCTTTGATAGCACTCTTACTCAAAAGTTGAATAAACAAAGTAAAAAAATAGTCATTATATAAAAAGCAATGCTTTTATATATTCCTAATAATATATACTCAATATAAGAATATAATATCTTAATGTATTAAGCATTTATTAACAAATCTGAAGGTAAAAAATGGATATCAATGTGATATTAGTAGAGGATTTCAATATAATATTTTTAATAGTGAATAAATCATCTCAACAGATAACACTGGAATGATGATTTACACTGAAAATATCCACACAAACATACACAAAGCAAAATGTATTTTCTTAAATACACAAACATTCTAACAAATTGATCACAAAAGAAGTCATAAAACATCCTAGCAAATTTAAAAGGATTGAAATCATATTAAGTATGTTTTCTTATAAGAATAGTATGAAACAAGAACTCAGCAACATGAGAATATTTGAAATCCTGTGATTTATTCTATTTACTTTGATTCTGCTTCTCTCCCCTCTTTACCCTTATCTACCCAACTTTAAGGAAAGGTAAAGTGACATTTAAAGTGTGATTTTGCAAATAAAATTAGAATGACATAGAAGAAATCATATTAGCAGAAACAAGTCAAAAAGATAAAGACAGACACCAAATGGTTTCAGTTTATATGGGACTTGGGAAAGATAAACAAAACAAAACAACAAAAAAACAGCTAACAACCAAATTTAAGTATACCACTCCAGGTTGGGGGGGGGTGAATCCTGGTAATTACAAATATGTGAAATTTATATTTAAATAAATTATTTGATGTTTAAAAAAATAAATAAAATGAGATTCAACGGGATTTTTTTTAATAAACAAAGTTTTCATAAAAATCAAAAAAAATGTACATTTTATAGAGGAATTAAGAGAACTAAATAAATCCCCTTTGGAAATTAAATATCAATAATACATTATGGATAAATAATCACATCATGATAGAAACTGTTGCTTGCATAGGTCTCTTTACATAACATAGTTCCATTTTCTACTTAAATATTAATCTGAACTTCCAAAATAGTTGTATAAAGAAGTTATTTCAGTATATACGCTCAATTCTTTTTGTTTTTTTTATTTTATAATTTTAATCTTATTCATACTTTAGATTTTAGAGTATAGGCAAATGGTCATTGGAGAGCTTCCCCCCAAACCCCCATTGACGACCCCTCTGTTCACTCTGTCCCCTCTCCTTGCTGTTTTTTTTTTTTTTTTTGGTATTTTTCTTTTTTTTTTAAATTTATATTACATTATTGCATTATTGTGTACCCTGGGGCTTTCCCACTTCACTAACACCTGTTAACCATCCTGAGCTTTTGTTCTCTTCACCTCCCCCACCTCCTCTCTCCTCCTCTCTTGCTCCATTGTTCAGTCCCATTGGTTGTTTTTATTTATTTCTTGTTCGTTTGTTTTTCCCTATATCCATCATATAAGTGAGACCATCCTGTATTTCTTTTTCTTTTTGACTTATTTCTGCTAATATGAGTCCTTCTAGTTCCATCTATGTTGCTGCAAATGACATGTGTTTGTCCTCCTTGATTGATGTGTATTAAAACAAAGCAATAAACCCAGCCAAAAAATGGGGAGAACTAAAAAGACACTTCACCAAAGAGGAGATACAGATGGCTAATAGGCATATGAAAAAAATGCTCCACATCACTAATAATCAGGGAAATGCAAATTAGAACCACATTGAGATGCCATCTTACACCAGTAAGAATGGCCCATATAAATAAAACAGACAAGAACAAATGTTGGCGTGGATGTGGAGAGAAAGGAACACTCTCACACTGCGGTGAGAGTGCAAACTGGTCCAGCCACTATGGAAGACTGTGTGGAGGACCCTCAAACAATTGAAAGTGGACTTGCCATTTGACCCAGCAATCCCACTACTGGGAATCTACCCAGAGGACATGAAAACATTAATTCAAAAGGACACCTGTACGTGCATGTTCATTGCAGCTCTGTTTACAATTGCCAAGATTTAGAAACAAACCAAATGCCCCAAAACAGATGATTGGCTGAAAAAAATGTGGTACATGTACACTCAAGTCTTTATATCACTATGCTTCACTTACACTTCTTACTTTTTCAGTTACAATCTTATATAAAAATCTCAAAACTGGAACAACGTATTTTACACTTTCCTTTGCTACTATTCTTATACTTTACTCATTTCTGTCTCCCTCCCATTATATTTTAGGTTACACTTTAAATATTTTTAAATGTTTATCCAAAAGTAGATTATTTGTTACATGGTTATTTATGCTTATGTCATTCTTTAAGGATTTAAAACCCACAGCCATAATTAGGAACAAGTCTCACATAACTATGCTTTTGGGGATAAATTGTGCTGCTTACCAGAATACTAGCAGCCTATGTTTATCACTGAAAACAACCAAGCCCAAAGACTTGCAGAGAGTCATTCTGTACTCTGAGGTGGGAAGCAAAAGCAAGGTGTGGGATATCAGTGGTCTAGGAGGGAAGCCCTCGGGAATATTAAACTTCCTGATGCTATAGTCTGCAGGTAAGTTTTATCGAGAACTTGGGCATTCATACATAAACGGATACAGGGGCAAATTTTAAAAGCAAATGTGCCCCATTGTGATAATGGACACCAAGACTGATATAGAAAAATGTCCAGAGCTCTTGATTTGGTAACAGTATACCAGAAAGGTTGTACTCAGTGGTCTAAAATTCAATTGGTATAGTCTTAAGAGTCAAAATAATGATAATGCTTATGGATAAATTTTTACATTTACATTTACTGGATAAATAAATTTTTAACTATACGAAACTTAAGCTGAGCTGGCAGTTGTAAACAAAGAATGTAGGGTTTGTTTACATTAAATGAATTTTAAAAATCATCTGAAGAGATAGAATGAGATACTGCTGCTTTTACTGTTCAGATCATTTTACATCAAAGTCTCCTAAAAGTGTGCATTTAGAAGCCATAGCCAAGATAATTTAGTAATCTCAAATCAGCTAGATGGCCCCATTTTCTCTGAGTAGAAATAACTGCTTTCTTAGGTTGGGTTTCTCAGAGTTCTGATAGTGTTTTGAAATCTTAAGTATGCTACGAAGCATTTGCAATCATATAGATAGATAGATAGATAGATAGATAGATAGATAGATAGATAGATAGATAGATAGATAGATAGATAGATAGATAGATAGAGATAGTAGTTACCGACATTAATTAAAATGTAGGATAAAATGGAAAATAAAATTTTGTGCAAATCCATTCACATAGTGGTCAACAGTGTTTAACAAAATAATAATCACTTTCTTTTCATTCATTTTGCTGATACTCATGCCTCCAAAACAAATTTGTACTAATTATATGACCAAAAATTCAAAACCAGGTACATATTATAGTGATTTCATCATAGAGAAGAATCATAGTGGTACTGATTATTCATTTAAGAGGAGCAAAGTCTCTTAATACTGTTGTATTAAAAGCATATTCCCAAATTTACACATATAAAATATTGCTATTTTGGTTTTCATGGATGCAGCATGTAAATTCAAAGATTTTATTTCTGTATTGTATCATTTCTAATGTTATATTTAAGAAAGCATTTACTTCACTGCCATTTTGGACCTTTGCTATCAGTACAAGGTAAAAATTTAGATGTTAGCTGTAGGGTACCATTTATGTACAGTCAGAAGACAAAAGGTGAAATGTGGACTGATTACAAAGCTAAGAGGAAATAACAATATTGGTTCTAATGGACTTCCGATTGCCAGTTGCTATATTCTTACCGTACATTTTTCTTCTGTAGTAAGTGCTACTTTCTTGATCGGACCCATACATAGCTGCTAGCACTAACAGCAGCATTATATCCATAATTACATGACACAAGTTCCCTGACTAGCAGAATTTTGTTTCCTAATATGACTAATGTATGCTAATATGTTTTAAATTGCACAGAACTCAAGCATAGTTGATTTTATGCTGCTAGAAAAACTGTTGGTCTTAATTTGATAGAATCTATTATTTTTAGGTTCTATAAAATCCTGACTCAAAGGTGTTTACATACTGAACAGATTTTAAGAGGTGGCAATTTAGATAAAAAATTTAGATGGATATTCTAAGACACATTTTCTATAATCTGAAAAGTATGATCACTCATGTGTTGTTGATTTAGCATGTGCATTGAAGAACTGGAAATTTAATTTTTTTTAAAGAATTTAAAGATGGTTTTAGTCTATTACTGGCTGTTTTTATTTAAAAAATGTTTTTTTTAAATATGTTACTCATCCTCGTGGCAGAATTTGATTCATATTAATTAAAAAAGAAAGATTTCATTAGGGCTCAACAGAGTAAATTCCAGAACCTTCCCTGACAGCATTCCCATCATGCATCCTGGGATTCCCTAATTCCGCTTACAAGAAAGTCTTTCTGATATTATCTGGAAGTTTGTTTGCTTCCACCTAAGCACATGTCCCTGGTTAAATCCTTTTGCAGAAACTGAGAACAGCTGGCCTCCAACTTTTTGAATAAGACCTTTCATGTACTTGAATTTTATTGCTAAAATTCTAAGTCAATAAAACAATCTATTTGTAAAAATTCCCTGTTGGAGACTTTTAGGCTGCCTAATATTATTAAAGTAACATTTTTTCTATATATATAACAGAAAATACACTTCGTTTAAAATGGTATGAAAGACTGCATTTTTAACATTGCTCTAAAAGCTTGTTAGATATAACCACAATTTTCACCTTAGAAGTAATATCTTTCAATTTCATTATGCAGTTTTGTGGTAAAAGTTATTTTTCCTACTTCATGAGCAATTTCCCCTTTCCCATTAATATAAATAGCTTGTTTCTTTGGGAGTTCTCTCCTTCCCCAAGTGAGCAGATGCCATAGTAAGCTGATGCTTTCTTCATACACTTTGTCATTTATAACCATTTTAAGGCTATATCTTGTTCTCTCAACGATGTTCTATCCCTAAAAGTATGTATTTCCTGTTCCTTGCAATTACATGAGTCTGTGACAAATCTTTATCCTAGCCACATTTCTTCATTCTAAACACTTTCTACCAGAACACAGCTTCCTTTTTTCTTCTTTAAAGCTTAGAGATAGCTGCACAAATCCTTCCATGGTTGCTTCTCCCAGAGGATCTGCCTGGGAAGGAAGCTTTTAAAAAGGAGGACAGAGTCTAGAGCCATGAACCCCTTAATAGAACTGTCTTGGAGACCAGTTTCCCCCTAACTATCTGCATTGCACTAAAATATAAACAACTCTACTGCACATACTGCGCTGAGATGTGTTTTTTTATTTGAATCAACTTCAGTTGACTTCTCTGTCACTTAAAGATATTAATTCATAAGTCTACTTTTCTAGTCAAATAATTTTGAAACCAGAAAATATAGCCCACTTAATATATGTACAAATAAATATTAAAAATACAGGCATTCTCAGGATTAACTTTTCAAAATGCTAATAGTACTCATTATTACTGGGAAATGTTTTTCCCCCTCTTATAGCCACAAAATTCTAAAAATAATCAATGGAAATGAGTAAATTCTTCAAAAGAACAAACTTTACTCTCTCAAATATGCCAGTCTCAAATTGTTGGATGCGCTGAAGACCTTTATATGATTAGATGCAAATAAGGAGGCAATTAAGTCATTATTCATTTGTACTAATGAGCATGTTATTCTGGCTTATTTCTCAAGTATAGGAAAATAAGCAACTAATTTGTAGGAAAAGGGTGACTACAGGAATAGAATCCTAAGCATCAGTCACTCTGCAGTACATGATGGCTATGGATATCCTTGGCTCCAAGTTTCCCCAACTCTCTAGCAGTGATATGTCTAGATTCTGTCTGGGAAGGAGAGACAGCGGTAACTGGGGAGGAGAGACCTCTAGGGAAGGCTTCCAAGCAAACAGAAAGTGGGGTGGGAGGGAGACAACTCTTCCCTGTAATTCTCTTAAATGTTCTGAATTTTGAACAGGTGCTTGTTTTACCTATTCAAAAGTAAATATTTTAAATATACACACAAACACAACTGCTATATGTCAATTAAATCTCAATTAGACTGGGGGAAAATTACCTGTCATTTGCCATCATTTCTGGAAAATAAATTTTTGAGAGTTAGATTTTCCTTTTCTAAACCAATACATTCTTCATTTTACTTTGTCTTTTATAATTATCTTGAGGCTTCTTTTTTCCTTGTTCAGTCAAAGATATCCTATTACCCCTGAAATTATGCTTCCTGTTTTTCTCTATGTTCTTTCTATTAAAAAAAAAAAATCTTTAGCCCAGCCAGATTCCATTGTTCTCAGAACTTTCTAAGTTCATCTTTCAAAGTCCATCTTTTTTTTGTCTACGGCCATACCACCCTGAACGCGCCCGATCTCGTCAAAGTCCATCTTTTTTTCCTCATAAATTCTAAAGATATCTACACACCTAACCATTTTAAATCTACCCCATCACCCCCACATAATTCACATATATACATTTCTTTCCCTTCATAAAATAATACTTTATAGTCCTGAGACTATTCAGTCTTTAATGGATTTGCTGATTATCATGCATGTGATTGACTTTGACCTATTTATTTCTAATATTATGAAATATGCATTACTTATTTATCTAGCAACATGGATCATCTTTGTGATAGGGACTACAGATGTAAATACAAATAAGCAACATTAAGTCATTTATAGTCAGGTGACCTTGTTAACACTGAATTACTTTTCATTAAAAGAAAATAATCTTAAGAGTTTTTGATGTGTTAGCTAAAACTAGGTTTTCTGTATTAATCTTGAACTGCCGAGACAATATTCTTTATTTCATTTGCATCCCTGTGGCAAAATCTAGAAGGCTAGACTGAAAACATAATGGAAATGAAGGCATCTGGGGACAGGTTGTGGTTGGATTTAGAATTGTTTGAGAAATTGCTGCATCCTGATATTGCATAATGAGCATGATTTGATGCTTGAATCTTAAGCAGTAAGTTCTTAAATATGTAGGACATATTTCCGACAGGAAATTATTCCGTCTCAATGTCTTATCCTTTACAAAAAAGCGTTTTTGTCCTGAAAATGCAGACACTGAAGAAAACAAGCTTTTTCAGGGTAGATAAAGAAGGCATTCGAGGAGTGTGCTCGACTTGCTTGATCATAGCCTTGTCTTACTGTGCTTGTGAAAATGGAGATTTACGAAGCAATCCCATATGTCGATTACGATCAAACTGGTTTTGGAAATACTGTATTACACTGGAGAATCACAATAATATCTACTCGATGAGACCTGCTTGCCTTCAATGTTTTATTTATAAACTTGAAGACTACTTTTAAGATTGTCCTCCCTTCTTTGTGTTTTTAGCTCAATTTCAAAAATGAAAGTGAAATCATATTGCATCCTAAGTATGTTTTCATAATTAATTCTCATATATGAAATAATCCAGAACACCTAATGCTACTTTTATAGATAACATTTAATTTTCTTATAATTGTAGTAGTTCAGATATTAAAAGCTTAATCCTTATCCTCAATGTATTTTATATGATACTTATCAGGGTTTTTTTTAGTATTTTCTTTATGTAACTATGTACTTTTTTTTCTAATTATGTTCCTCGAGAGTATTTTTCACATTATAATGTCAGGTTCATACACATCCAATGATATTCCCAATTTCCATAGTGTTTCCATAAATACCCTACATTAAAATTAGCCTAGTGTATCTTATAGTGTTCTTACTCCTTTTTCCTGATAGATTATCTAACACATTTCATTTGTCTCTGAATTCTGTTAGCACTAATTTTTTTTGAGGGATATTTCAAACTTTTTCAAAATAATCGCCTACTCTTCTATATCCAATGTTGCACTTTTATCTCTATGTAGAATCCTTCTCTTTGGGTGGTAAGCTCAAAAGTCCCCTATGGAATTCTTGGGGAAAACATGACAATCATGATTAATTGAATTATGAAACTAAGTTTCACCATTATCATGGTTAGTAAAACTTTGATTTGTTGCATATAGTAACCACTTATTACACTTTCATGAATTAAGTCATAAAAGGATACTGAAATTTACATAAACTCGTATTTCCATTGTTAATCTTCACTCTATCAATAAATAAGCTCTCCCTTTTGATTCTCATTTGTTTAAATTTCTCCATTTTCTAGACACCATTTTTAGTTTACATGATGTCCAAAACTTCAGAGTAACTAACTTATTATCTAAGTGAAATGAATTTATTTTTAAAATTTTAGTGGATGTTATAATTCTGCTCAATGAACAAATGAAACTTAAAAGGACAAAGACAACTTAAATAACTCTAATTACTTCATGTAAAGGAAATCATATCCTCCAAGATATGTAAACATATTTTTGAATACTTTTATCATAAAGCACTCAAAACAAATACTAAATATATTGGTCTTGGGTGCATTAGAGAAAATAATCAACCATTTATTTATCCTTTATATAAATTTTTAGTATTGGTAAGGGAAAGAAATTAATTTAAAAAAAAACCTGATTTACTGAAATTTTGGGTTTTGTAATGTACTTCACTTAAAATACACATATCTTCAAGGACTTGAAAATTTGTGGACCCAAATTCATACATTGGTTTACCCACACTTTAAAGTAATGTTATTTATGAGACTGACCCCCTCACTCTTTTTTGGTTGTATTATGTATTTTTCATGAGCTTTGGCTTTGATAACTTATGACAAATCAGTTGGTACGCCTGAGTTTTGTTTCTTAGACTACATGGAAGCCTCCTGAGACCTACTCTATAAAAGCCTGTGTATTTCATGACATCATCCCCTTTTCTTCAAGTAAAGTATCTCTGAGGATATTATGTGCCACATATTCATTGACTTCATTGCATCAGCATCAGGCATGCTTCGTTAAAATGTAAGATGAAGGATAAAGTAATGATATTAATAGAGATTTGGGAAGGTGCTAACTTTATGAGGGAGGACCCTTCATGAATGGAATTAGTGCTCTTATAAGAGATCTCATGGAGCTCCCTAAAGTCTTCTACTATGGAGGCACTGAAAAAGTAGTTTCCTATGAGTGAGAAATGAGGACCCTCATCTGTCGGTGCTGGCACCCTGAGCTCAGATGTCCTGCCTCTGGAACTTTCAGAAACAGTTGTCACTTATAAACCCTGTGTGTGGTACCTAATATCTGGAGCCAAAGATCATTGACAGCTTAGTCCAGTCAGTTAAAGATTATGGATTGAAAACACCTGCTACAATTTTTGATAGTTATATAGTGAATTTTGAACCCTCTGTAGTGAGAGATTTAAATGTTTAAAATTTTATTAATGATGATGACCTCTTGACAAGGTATTCTCCTAGTGCATCTGAAGACTTTCCATAGGCCACAGAGGGGCAGGAAAGAAGTGCTAGGAATTCAGATAAATGAGGTGGGGGTGGAGGTTTTGTGTGTGTGTGTGTGAGATGGGAGGGAAAGAGAGAGAGGAGGAGGAGCAGGGGAAAGCAAAGTGGAGAAGGGTGTATTGGACTATGGTGGAGGACTGTGGGTTCTTTGGTGGGACATGTGGTGTGGTGACATGCATTTGAGGAGCTGTGATCCCATGCTTCTGAGTCATAGAAAGTGTTGTAAACCCATGTGACCTCAATAAAAGAAAGATACCTTAGTGTTCTCACCCCTAGTTCAGAACAGTTCTAAGGTAGGCTTGATGTAATTTCCCAGGACTACTGAGTGCCAGTTGCTCCCAGATGCTTGTACTGATGGATACCACTCTTGTGACTAAGCCTCCTTATTTCACCTCTCAAATTTCTCAAATGTCTTAAATTTAAATTCTTGTCTGATGGTCTGCCTCTGGAGAAACCCAGACCAACACAGTATTAGAACTGATTCTTGGCAATATAGGATTCCTTGTTAACATTAAAATGATTGTTTTTAAATTAAAAACCCTGCATGCTTAGTGACATAAATTTGGAAACCAAAGATAAGGAATTTCATTTTTGGAGTTCATGTTGACATTTAGTCATGTATCTTTTGTGTCCAGGTAGTCCTTATGTTATGAGACAACTGTAAAGAGTCGGGTACGAGAAAGGACAATGAGAGAGATTGACACAGCTGTAGACTGTAGGCTACTGGAAGCATGACCAGCAGCAACTCCAAGGTAAATTACTAGGCCTTTTAAAGTCTACAGACAAGGGAGAAAAAAGTGGCCAAGAGAATGTTTTATGACCAATTAACCAAGGAAGAAGAGTGGTTAATGTACAATTAAAATATTAGTTACCGTGAGATAATTGCAGGCAGGGGATTCACCCATAAATTTGTTGGTATCTTCCAAGGAATGTTTCTTAAGGTAAACACTGGAGGAATGGCGACACTGCTACTCTCTGGAGGTCAATCATGTCAGCCCTGTCTTCAGTGTTCTGAAGACAGTAAGATTGGAATGAAGTGTTCTTCATCCCCTGCATGAGCCCTGCTCTGTCCCAGCTTACAGCCTCTGACAACTACATTTTGGGTGAGTTCAACTCAAACACTACTGAATCATATTCCATTTGTGAAAATCCTATTAAAACTTTTAGCTGTTACAAAAATACATATTTAAAGAATGTCTTTATTGCATTTAGCATTACTGCATATCTCATAAGCTTTATCATAAAGCTTAGATTATTTCCTGCTTATGCTAACTTGGAAAGTGTGTATACTGGTTAAGGAAGCACAAATATCCCTCTTTTGATACATTATACTGTTCTACAATGACCTGTCTAAAAGTAAATATCTTCCTTTTAGATATTATATGGGGCTTGCTTTATAATGTGGTTAAAAATTTATTTTTCCTTTTAGAAAATGAGCCATATATTTTGTCTAAAGAGAAATGATATATTTTTCAACATTTTAAAGATATTCAATGGTATAGCTTACAAATTAAAATGTACAGTGTACTTGAATGAATACATTTTACTTCCCTAAACAACTAGAAATTTCTAAAAAGTGTTATATCAGCTATTCAGTCATAAAATTAACCTAAATGTGCTTCATTATGTTTTTCTCTGAACTAAATTTATTAAATGGAATTTTCTAATTCTACTCAAAAGTTGTTTTCAAAATAAGATTTTAGCAGTTTATACTGTATCAAAGATGAGCCTCTGTTGTAAGAGCAAAGAAAGTCTATGATGCTAAAAGGAATTAGCCTAGCCAGTTAGTATTTAAAAATAGGTTGCAGTTCAAAATTGCAAACTATCTGAAAGATTCATTAATGAAAAATAACTCTTCCTTGCTTTGATTTCACCTGTGTAACACAGGCTTTAACACCATGCTTCAATTAGATTTAATCTTCAGTCTCTCGGTGCAGTTGAAGAAACACATGAAGTATTACCTAAATGGCAGAGTTCCACCCTCTAAAAGCATCCTTCTCCATTCAAATATATACCTACAGTTATGGACATGTCCTTTTATATTCACACTCATATGGATTGTAAATATGGTAGCATATTTATTATTAGGGGACAAGATATCAATAATTTCTATAATACTCATTTTTACAAAATGTAGACATAAATTGGAAATTGAAATCACCACTTATGTTTGGAGTTTCGTAGCTTACTCTCTGTGAGGTGACAGTAGAAAGGAATGCAATGTCCCTCCTATGAAACAGTCAACTTCTCTGTCACCAGCACTGCTGTCTGCATGGCCTGAATGGCTTGAAGCAACTGCATTTTGCCAAACATTGCAACTGAAATAATTCTTCCATTTTCTGACATAATCTCTTGTTTGCCAGAATTTGCTCTTTGCTGTTGATAGTTTTCACCTCATCTAATCAAATTTTTCATAAGAATTCTATCCTTAGTACTGAGAAGTAAGATTTTTACTTTTTGACATATATCTGTTGCTTAGAATTGTGAAGTAAAATGATGGTGTGTGTATGAAAGTCTATGTCAAATTTTCATTAGATCAGCAAGCTATCTATTGAAACTATAATGAAATGACCTCAATAGCAGTGAGACTCACTACCTTCATTCGTGTCTTGTAAAAGTGCCTGACTGCAGTTATTGTGTTAATATGTAGAAAATGGCAATTCAGACTCTACAAAGGTGTGAATCAGGTATGTAAGAATAAAACTGGACAACAGAACAGAAAGATTTCATATAGACAAATTTAAACCAACTAACTCATAGAAATACCAATCAGCTCCCAGATGTCCAGTTTTACAATTTATGCTAAACATCACTTCCTAAATTATTCTCCAAGTTAACTCTAACTTGACAATTTCCCACTCAATTATGTCCCAACACCCTTTGTCACATTTTTCTCAATTGTTATTATATGCAAAAATACCATAATCACATGTGGCTTCATGATGTAGGTGGCTACAAAAGGTAAAATCAGCTTGTCTTGGACATCTTGCTATACACCTGACTTCTCTGAGTCATATTCTAAAAGTCTTTTTCCAGAACAATACACAAAATATCTACACACCGTACCTAGGGAAAAGTATTCAAAGACTCAGTGACAATAGTGACTCAGTAGTTTATTTATAAATTATGGGACAAGATTGTTGCCTTCCTGATTTTGCAAAATTGACTTGAAATTGGTAGTATAGCAAGAATTTCCTGCTAACAGCCCTTTAGCCTTGAACAAATACAAGAAACATAAAACACATCAAATTTCAGCTTTTTGACACATTAGATCAGGTGGGCACATCATTGAACTAATTCTGAATAGTCCATCTCATCACATTTTAAGTAGATCTCAGAAGTTACTCAAATTTAGGAGACAAATTTTAAATCCAGATCATTTACATGCAAATCTCAATTCTACTACTTAATGAGCTATATAACTTTTGATAAGTAAGTACTCCCATTCTGGGTTTCTGTTTCACCTCCATGAACAGTTATATCTAACTTCCATTTTCTTAAAAATTAAACAGATTTATTTCCAACAACTTTTTGAACAGGAAAAATATTGAAATCACTAAGGAAACATTTTGCCATTAAATCATGATATATAATAATAAGTTTCTTATGTGTTTAATGTGCAGTTAATTAGCTTAGCATTTTCGAAATACTATCTGGAAGATTGTTTTTATGACTGAATAACTCAGTCCTATCTTCTTAGACTGTCCCTAAAATGCTAAGGTGGTTGACAGTCCAAGGTGAACCCAGAGAAAACTACTTGTTGGCCATAAGTATCCTTCATTATAAACATCTTCACTGCCCAGTGTTGAGACGAGGTGAAGGGATGACTGTCTTTTCCTTTCTTTTTTTTTAACTGAAGCAATACTTCAGTTGTACAAGTTTCAGGTGTACAGTCATACACCTACACAAATGTATATTCCTCATCATACCCACTACCAGCCAAGTGACAACTTCTCAAACAACTAGACTCTTAATGAAGTCCCTCTCCCAACTATTTATTCATTTAGTGACTATTTCCACAACACCTTATTCTATTATCTAATGGTGCATAATACAAAAGTTCATGGCCTAAGAAAATATTGTTTGCATACTATAGTACATATATTTGCTAAAGTACAGATTTTGATTAAACAAAAAGGGGAGAAAACCAACCTATTGCAAAACACCAAAAATAGTGTAGATTTATAACCAAGATTTTAGCTTTTGAAAATGTTTTAACAAATTAAAAATATTATCACAACTATATTTGCTTTATGTATTTTTCATGTTTTACTCTGGAGGAAATCGAGATTGATTGTCAATAACAAAGCCAGAAATTCTTTCTGCCCCTTTCAGACACACCAAGAGATCCTCAGCAACCACTGATCACCTAATAGAAACTTGATTAACTTTTCTTATTTATATAAAAATCAAGAGACATGAACTTATTCATTTATCATTTTAAATAATATTTACCATTTTTCCAAATACATATTAGTGATTTTGTATCTATATCAAAAATCTTAACAGACTAGAGGTGATACACATCAACGTACCATTTTTTAGAGGGAAAACTCAAGTGGCTTGCTCAAGGACAATTTAATTGCCTCACTAAGATTAGTTGTGGAGCTTGTGATTTATACTGTTGTCTAAGCTAGGTCTTTTCTACACCTCTTTCAGATCCGTTTTATATACTGTGGGTCCAACAGCCTGATTTTCCATTTACTAGGTTCATATAAAATCAATATTTATTTTATATAGCACCTTGTACTTCAAAAGAGTCAAAGTAAATCAATATGTAGGACTCATTCCATAAGAAGAGTAATTAGGCAGTTTCCCAAACACTGCAGTTACTGTACATTTGAAAGTCGTAAGTTCTGGGAATCAAAAGGAAAAGTCACCAAGACTCACCATAATACAACTAAACGTGATTTTATTTATTGCTAACCTCTTGCAATAAAGAAAAATCGATTTAATAAAACATTCCAGTTTTCACTTTTGTTCTTAAAGGTAATTCTAAATGAGTACAAAATGAAAGAGACTATCTTAAACATGGAGTTGTTATTTTATATAGTCAGCACATGCGATGTCAAAGGTGGTTGAAAGTGGAGATGTTAGAATGTTAGTTTTTAATTAGTTTTTGGAGTGTAGAATTATCACAATATAACTTCTTATCCCTAATATTTATCCTGTCAAATCAATGGCTAACTAATGACTTTATAAGGACCATTTTTGAGAAAAGAAGACATTATAATAAGAACTGACTCAGTTGAAAGAATACTGAAGAAGTTGTAGTTTTGGGATGTGGAAGAAGACACAAGAATATCATTGTTCTATATGTGAACAAAAACCCTTCAACACCTACTCCAAAAGTGATCCTTTGGCTGTTACATCTTTTCCTAAAGAGAAAAAAGAATCCTCAAATAATAAGCTGCTGTTCTAATCTTTCCTGTCTATTCTGTCAGATTCAGTGATCTTTCCTCCTCTTTTTTTTTTTTTAATCTGTTCCCTGGGATTTCTAAAATTTAAATTGTTCATCCTATCTACTCTTTGGTGCAAAATGCTTGCATCTCTGATTTCCTCTACACTCCTGAAATTTCTGTCATTCGGTCAAATACTATACTTTCTGCCCTGATCACCCATGGGACAAAGACTAAAATTCCATGTGTTGCAGAATTTATATACTGAAATATTGAATAACACATTTTAGTAAATCTGCGGTTTACAACTCTTTATCCAAAGCACATCATCAAACCTTTTCTGGAATCGCAAACTTTTCAGATTTTGGAAAGAGGATCTGAAGCACAGATCTTCTTTAATTATGTTTATGCCCTTATTATGTTATGATTAAGATTAATTATGTTATGCCTTTAGTGGGAACCCTCCACGGCCCTCATCATACAGTTTCCAAAAAATAATCAAACAAATGTATCATGTTGACTTCTCACCAGAAAACAGAACACTGATCAGGTACCAGTGGTCTACTCTCCTATTTGATAAATTAGGGAACTCAAAAGAGTCAAACAAGGAGGAGAAAAATCTAGAATGATGGTAGACCATTAAGTTCACTATCAGTGTCGCTTGGTGGGATTTGAGCTGGTAGAACTCTGAGGAGTCTTGTAAAATCATGCTAGCACAACCTACTCTAGGTATCAAGGAAGGGATCATGTATTCACTGGTACCCATTCTCCATGGATTAACAGAAAAAATAGTTTGGGCATGTTTTTGCACATCTGGTTGTCCTGAGAATGAGTGACTAGGATAGAAGAAACCAGTGTGACACATACTGCAAGAATGATGTGGCATCAACTTGTTGCTGCAGTAGCTCTTGGAGTGGTAGGCAGGGGAATACGAAGTGAACAAAGGGCATCAAATGCATATTATTACCAAGAGTTGGATTTTTTTCAGGGTCTCTACAAGGAGAGATCATGAAACTATTTACAGAGATTTAAAGAACTGACTCCAGTTTACGTCCGTAACAAGATCTTTGAAAGCTGAACTCTCAGAGCCTCCATGACTCAATTTTACTTTAATATTTGAACATTAGGAAATAAGATAGCAAGACTATTATTGAATCTTTGATGTCATGGAACTCATAGCTGTACATATAACCTAGATTACTAGGTGTAATCCAAACTATTTTCTAGTAAGGTATATTAGAATACTTTATAAATTTAGTGATTGATTGCCAAAAAGCTAACCATTGTATCTAAAAGTTGCTTTGCCCATGTTCACATAATTTTAACAATATAGCCAACAAATCTTTAGTTTAAATAAATGTATGGGAATAGCAAAGTTAAAAAGCAAAAATACATGTTCTTCCAGCTAATGAGATGCTGAACTGATAATGATAAGTTACAGGGGAATCTTTTCATATTGACCGTGGTCTGAACTTGGTAGGTGAACTTCCATGTAGATAAGGAAACTCTGAGAAACAACTTAAACTAAATTAAACAGAAAATAGGCTACCCCACATTTTAGTTATAGGTTAAGGAAAACAGGTTTAGGAATCATTATAGATTATTTTTGGATAATATTAACCAAGAGAGGAGAATGAAGAGGAAAAGAAATGCTATCCAAAGTGAATTCTGATTGGACTATGTTTTCATAAAGAGAGAACATACTATAAAATTTCAAAGGATAATGAAAGAGGAAGCATGATGTTGTTCTCTAGATTCCAAATAACTGGAATATTTAAGTACAAAAATGTGTTAAAAGTTGTTTCAGATGAACTATGTATATAAAAATACAACACAGGTAGTAATATAAATCATTTCTTAATGACAAGAAAGGCTAAAGATATGCCAAATTATAGGATGGCTTCTGATTAATTTGTAATTTCAGTCATTAAGAAACCAAATATATTCAGTCATGTGTCATGCAATCGACATAAATCATATAGTTGATTAATAGAAACAAATAATAATCCCAGCCCAGATATAATGAAACATGTGTAAGCTGGTGGTGTGGTGCCTGTGTACCTGTTTGTACTTGTGTGTGTGTATATATGCTTACATGAAAATTAAAACCATCAAGAACATACAGTCACTGAACTGAATCTCAGAAAAAAATCTCAAAGGTAAAGGAGATAGAAGAAAGTTTAGAGTTGCAGACATAGACTGATGAAAGAAATGATGCATACAAGGAAATTGTGACTATCTCCATATAATTACAGCACTAAGTCCTGAGCATGACAGTAAGAGAGGAGACTGGAGAGATAATCAGAACCTGTTTACTGTGTTACAAATCTGACCTACTTTTTATGGGGAATGAAGAATTTTTTAAAAACACTGAATGAAGATGGAGTAAGAGCATGCTAAAATGTTTTGTTTTACCCATTCATTTCTGAGTTAAAATATGTAGCAGAAAGATTAACCCACTATTATGAATCAAATAACTGGTAAAATTTCAGAAATATACAAACTTTTGAACGATAAATAACTCATTAAGATTTCTAAGATTTAGGAGGCAAGATTGCTTGGAAGAGCAATCAGTGATACAGGTTGTCTCCCCTGGGATACCCATTTACATGCCAAGTGGCTGTTGTAGTGGGAAAATTATTAAAAAAAAAAAACCAAAACATTAACTCCATGGCCTGTGTGCTTTTATTGTCTTGAACACAATTTATTAATAGTAGAAAAATTTAGTTCTGGCATGAAATAAAAGAAACCCACCTACATTCTAGAGGTTGTAGTAGATTTGGAAGTGATAGACTAGAGAACTTTCAAAGTCAATAGTAGATAAAATGACTCTAAAATATAAGCTAAACTGCAGCCTGATATAGATTTTAATAAAATATAGTTATGAATTACTGTAAGATAAAATGTGCTTTATGCAATGGTAAATGTTCTAAGTTAATTTATGTATTATCTGCTCTTCCCCAAGCATTCTCACTCTGATCTTCACCAAGGAGATAGATGAAAGGTTAAACATTCACCACTATGCAATCACCTGTTTAGTTCCATCAGGATAGGTTCTAGAGTATTTGCACTTCAGTAACACTCAGAGACAGATGGAGAGGGGAAGAGAAGAGGGAAACTGAATATCATCACACAGAAAAAATCATCCAAAGATAAGTAAACAGAAACAAAAAAATGTTTTATGGGCTTTAGCAACCCTTCCCCAATGATAAGAAAACAATAAATGTAAAATGAGGGCAATAAAATAACTTTAAAAGTATCTAGTCAAGAATAAATTTGAAAAGATTCAAGAACACAACAATAATAAAAATATACAGAAACACATTTTGCTTAAAAAGTTAAGCAGTAAAATAAGGAAGTAATAAAGGAAGCAGTAAAATAAGGAAGATTCAGGTGCAACTGAAGATGCAGAACTAAGGAAAGAACTAAAGGAGGGAAATAATGTCATAGTATATTATTAAAAGAACATTGGTAAAAAGTAGACATCAAATCAGTACCTAAAATTCTGAGATGTGGAGGGCATGCTTGCGAAAATTCCCTGCTGCGTAGTGAAGAGTGATCAGAAGAGGAAAACAGTTATGAACTTGCAAACCACACTGAGTCAAAGATTTTAAAAAAGACAATAGAGCAGAGATTGTTTTTAAAATTACAATAAAACAAGGATCTGAATTTGTAGAGTAAGAAACATTACTGTACACATTGCATTATCACTGAAAATTAATAGAAAAATAGTAGTATAGTTGTTGAATCTCAAAATTAAAAAAGCTATCCAAATAATCAGATATTACTTTCTTGCAAGGGAAAACATCAGACCAGTTTCAGATTTATTATTAACTTTAAAATTTCCATAAAAAGTCCCAGTAATGTTTATAGATTGGGAAAAGATGAGACTGAAAATTCTATACCTAGCCAGATTGACATTCAAAAGAAAAAATGTTCATGTGCAGATTCTCAAATTTTCTGCCCATTTACATCACCTAAAATTGTACATGATCATGTGCTCTACCCAATAGGATGATAAGGAAAAAATAAGATAATGTTGACAGCAAAAATTTCACTTCTGCTTAATTAATGATTTGACAGTGGAATCAACTAGGCTAGGAGTAAGGATTTTCAAGCGGAAGGATGTTGGTTTCATGGGGGAGCTTAATCTTTATTTCATCCACTGCTTCCACATTTTCTTTATAATGCTTCATGCAGAAGTTACTCTATATGACTCAAATTTAACAATTTTTTTCCATCGATGTCTACTAGTAGCAACATTTCCTAAAAAGCTCACATTATATTTGAGAATATCCCTTTCTCTTCTATATAAAGTAGTCGATACATGGGGTTTCATTTTTTCCTGTTTTTCTCAATCTTCTTTTTTCTGTGTATTTCCCTCTTTCTTTTAATGTTCACTCCCCCCCTCTTCCATTTGAGGACTTCTCAATAAGATACCTTTCTTTATATAAAAAGCTCTGTGTTAATGAATATAATCAATATAACTGACTTGTATATGTGGGTCTCAAATTCAGCATCATTTAAAAAATTTTAGATCAAACTGAATCACTAATATTAATAAATAATTCAAAATTCATAGGATGATAGATTACAATTACATATATCTAGGCACCAAAATATAATTGAAAGTCATAAAGCAAAGTATATTGGTTTTGTTAGACTAACAAGTAAACTTAAAATATTAGCAACCCCTTGTCCTGCAAAAATCAATGTATATAAATTTTAGTTGCCACAATATTTAATTAAATATTGTGGGTTAAATCCCAATGTTGTGGATTAAATTTCAATGACCACGGTATATTAGTATAAAGAACAAAATTTGCTGCTGCACTTCAATCTACAAATTAATATGTAAATAACAGGTATTTGTCTTGAGAGTAATCAATTATATCATTTCTCTCCAACTATGTCAGTTGCTAGACACTGATTATTGATACTTCATTCCTTTCCAGATAGCAAAGCATGAAGTTGCCTATTTTCTCTGCCTCCCAGTGATAGTTCACCTAACAGTTTTCTAGAATGGATCACTGGAACAAGGAATTTGTCAACGAAGGTGAAAATGCAGTCAAGAAAAAGTGATAATGCAGGAAGTAAAATTTATTATCTTGGAATGCATTGGAAATAAATGGAGTTATAAAGAACAAACAGTAGGAATATTATCTCTGAGGCCATTTAAGACATACTAGATATGCAGCCAACGGGATTTAGAGAAGGTAAATGAACAAAATGGTTTTGATAACAAAAATGATATGCAAGAGAAAGTACAACCTCTGAAAACATTTGCCTTAAAAATTCTGCATATATCTTTTCTTTATAATACACATTCAATATCATGAAATAACAGAATATGTAAAACTAAATTGAAAAAAACCCTAGAAATACAATGGAAGTCTTGAGGGTACCAGATGGGAAGGTGTGTGTGAGGATCAAAGAGGTAAAGAGTCTCAATGGTCTGTGGTAGATAATTCTGGTTGCTTTGGAGGTGGATGTGGTATGATAATCTATATCAAAAAATTTTCAGCCAATATGCCTAAAGCACATGTAGTATTAAAAACCAGTTACCTCGATTAAAAAAAAAACAATCAAAAAAGAGCAAGAAAGAATAAAATCTAGAAATCTGTATACCAAAAATTGCCAGAAACAGAATTCTGTCATGAAATAAGTAAGACACTTTAATTCTGCATGTTTGTTTCAAAGTATAGTATACCAAATAAATAATCAGTCTTGCCATTTTTACTCTTCCCTTATACATTTAAAACAAAAAAGCGGTCATAGAATAATCACAATTTTTTTATTATGAAGATGATTTTTCATAATTCAACTGCTTCATTTTTATAGTTTCTTGCTAGTGGATCATAAAAGTGTCAGGTTATAATATCAGTTAACAAAAATCAGTTGCTATATGCAAACAACAAAATAGAGAAATAAAGACAACAATTCTATTTCCAATTACCACAGAATGAATTATATACCTAGAGTAAACTTAAAGTGTAGGACCTGTACAATGGGAAGTATAAAACATTGTTTTAAACAAAAGAAGATACGAAAAAAAAAAAACCAAGAAATCCTATGCTTTGGCATTAACATTGTTAAAATGGCCATCTTATAGAAAGCAATATACATGCTTTATGCAATCCCTATCAAAGTTTCTATGGCATACATACTTCAAAGATATAGGGACAAACACCACTGTAGTTCATATGGAACCACAAAAGGCTACAAATAAAGGAATTCTGACAAAGGAGTGGAATCATCTTTTGAGACTTCAAACATACTATAAAGCATAGTAATTAAAGTTATATGGTGTTAGAATCAAATTAGTACACATGAACCACTGGAATAGAAATGGGTGCTGAAAAATAACTTGGAACTTATATTGACAGTTCATTTGTAACAGAAGAACCCAGAGTATAGACTGAGGAAATGAAAGTCTCTCAAATGGTTCTGGGAAACTGGACAACCACAGCAAAAGAATGAATCTAAACCATTACTGCACACCACAGATGAAAATTAATTCCATATGTACAAGATTTGGATGTAAGACCTTAAGCCAGAAAATACATACACAAAATACTTCATAGCACTGGTATCAGTGATCTCGTTGTGGGTTTGTCTCCAACAGCAAAGGAAAAGAATATAAAAAAAATGAGATTGTGTCAGATGAAAGCTTCTGAGAACAAAGTAATTCATCATAAAATAAAAAGACAGTGTAGTAAATGGGAGAAAATAATAGCACAGCATATGCATCATAAGGAGCTGGTAATCAAGTCTCACAATGAACTCATACAACTCAACAAAAAAGAAAACACACTCAAAAAAAAGTCAGAGATTCCTCCAAAGAAAACATATAGATGGTAAACAAACATATGAATAAGTGCTCATCATCCCTTCACTGCAGAAATACAAATCAAGAACACAATGAGATATCAATTCACACTAATGAAATGGCCTATATCGAAAGGACCAGAAAAGGCAAGAGTTGATGCTGAGAATACAGAGAAAAAGGAATTCTTGCACACTGTTGATGAGAATGAAGACTGGTCTAGACCTATGAGAAAGAATATGGAAGTTTCTCAAAATATCTAAAATATGTTTACCAAGAGTCAGCAGTGCCCTGCCTATATATCTACTCAAAGAATGAAAAAACATTCATGCAGAGGGACATGCACACTTCCATGTTCAATGCAGTACTATTTACATTCACCAAAATCTAGAAAACACTAAGTTCCCAAGGACAGATAACAAGTTAAGATTGACATAGATGAGATATAATATTACATAATAAATAAAAAGATGAATTCTTGTCATTCTTGTCACTTCGGAGGAAGTGAAGGGGATCACCTAAAAGAAATAAGACACAAGGAAAAGACAAATACCAGATGGTTTTGCTCATATGTGAAATACAGAGAAAAAAAAAGACTCAGACAACACTAGGCTGAAACAAACCCTAAAACTGAGCCTACAAGAGCAAAGCATGGAGTGGGCACAATGAATATGGTGGAAGATTATGGGTAACTTGCTAGTGGGTAAGGAATGATGACAAATATGAACAGCATGTGATCCTGTATCTCTCAATCATATACAGTGTTGTAAACCGGTATTACAGCAAAAAAAGAAAATTGTTGACAGTCCAGCCCTGTTATATTTCCAAAAGTCTATATACATTTGTATATTCAACATATTTATATTAACATATAGTGTAATAATATAGTTGATTTTTTTCACAATGAGTTTTTAAATATAAGGAATTGTCAAATCTAAATGTTATGCCAAAATGAAGTTCATACCTAATTTAGGAAATAGAGTAAACATTTTTGGTGGTAATAGGATGGGCAGGAAATGGTCCACTAAGATATTTTATTTCAAGCATACTGCATCATTAAAAAAATTACATTGCCTCGTTTGGGGGGTTTATAAAGTTCCTAAACATCTAGATATTTAACTCTAAACATGAGTAAATTCTATAATTATTCACAAGAAATTTTCTTACCAAATATTGCATTCCCAGTACCACAGTGCCAAAGGCAAGTGTCACCTGAAACTCCAAGGATCCAACAAAAATGGAAAACAATATTCAAGTGCAATTCACTTCCAAGTGATTCCAGTTAACTTGGCTCTCATTTAGGAATAAAAAAAGTAGTACAAAAATTTTTAGCTATAAAAGAAACTACTCTTGTTTTGTTCTTGCAATTCTCTGTCTACTGAAAGCAAACAATTTTATTAGGAAAATTTGTTTAGCAGATTCTAATAAAATCGTTATGAGCTGAAGTCATTCAGCTACGATGCAGAGATATGGATGAAGACTGGTCACAAATGCAAGTAACATACAAGCTGAACTCAGAAGCTTATCTTCTATATCTGACATTTATTGTCTCTCTCATTCCTAGCAGGAATAATCTATCTGGAATAATAATGTAATCTTTACATTTCATGTCCTGCTCCAGGGCACAAATGGTCTCAAAATTACCTCACTGAACTTCCTTGCAAATGGTGTTTTGCAATTGCATCTTTGCCACTAGATGTAGTACCCAGAAGAGTTGGACTATTTTTTCCTGCACCCCCAACTCCCTAATGAAGCCCAATTTCATCAGTAACTGCTGGTTCCTGTGATTAAAGATGTCCTTAGCAGTTTCTTAGCGGGCACTCATTAGGTTCTCCTTTAGAAGACACATTTTTCCTAGTTCATTCAGACCTTGGGGTAGCAAAGACTTCTCACTGTTGTCATCCCCTAGATGTTTGAACATCCATTTTTTGATCCACTAATTTCATTGATACCTCTGTACATAGTTGCTTTATTAGCCTTAAAATCCCTCTTGTTTCTTGCCACACTGCTCAATAAAATAATGAGTGCTATGAGAATTTAAATAAAGAAGCTCTAGATCATTTAGACCAGGTTCATGAACATATTTAAACATGATCTTTCTGGGAGTCAATAATAGACACATTAAAGGATGAGTATTCTTTGTCCACACCTCCTGCAGATGTTTGTTTCTGGCCTCTTTTTCTAGATTGAAACCCTAAATTCCTTTTTCAAAAGTATAGGCTCTTTAAATCAGGAAAATTCCTGGATAACAAATGTTTCATACCAATCCTTTATAATTCTGAATCCATATTTCTTTATTTTTCTCTTCGCAGACCCATCTGAACACTCCTTAGGGAAAGTTGGGCTGTCTCTACCTGAAATCACGGGAGAAGAATGGTTTGTCAAGACAAGAGCTAAGCAGACCTAATCTCTACCTGTCCAACAACTTCCTCAAACAATTTACTGCCACTACTGGAAACCATTCTTCATGCCCATAATAAAAGTTTGTCGACCATCCAAGAAGAAAATCAATTACCAAACAGCCTGTGCTATGAGGAGAAAAATGCAGTGTCTAAATGCAACTGGCTTATGAACAAGTCACATCTAAAGGGAACTTTAGATCAACTCTATTCTAGGAGCCCAGGGAAATGTTCAGCTTTCTGTAAAGTCAGCAGGAACTTGAAACTATACAGGGAATTTCCCAAATGGTCACAGTCAATGAACTCTTCTTAAGGAAAATATTCCTTTATAAAATTAATGATGAAAGATTTTGCTATACAAATTCTCCAGTGACCTAACATTAATCAAATCGCTTTTCTCTATAACCACGTATAGGTAAGATTTCTAAACAGGTGAGAAGTGTAACTGGGTTCTGGATTTATCTTATTTTCTAGGACAAAAGCCTTAGAGAATGATCATCAGTATCACAAAGCAATAATCTAGCAAGTTAAAAAATCACTATATATATGTGTGTGTGTGTGTGTGTGTGTGTGTGTGTGTGTCTGTGTGTGTGAATATATATAGCCTTATGGGTACTTTGATTTCATCAATCTGTAAGCATCATGGAGCTGAAATTGGGTTGAAAGGGGCAGAAGCTGCTAATCAATAAGTCACGGGAAAGAAACCTCTTAAAATGCTGTTTCTTCCACTCAGCTTTCTTATCAGATCTGCCTCACCCACATGTAGCAGTTGCCAGTCAAAAGCCAGTTATCTCACCCCAATCACTATTTTCAGTCCCAAAGATCCCAATAACACATGTCCATGATGGTGCCCTTTGCCCCTCCAAAACTGAGGCAGGCCCTGCAAAGTCCAGTCTTTTTCCCACATCTCGCTTCTTCTCCAGTGTTTCATGCTGTTTCACTTCTCCAAGGCTCTTAAAATTTCTTCCACAACTGCTGATGCACAAATCGGCTTACCAAATCCCTGGCTATCTCCAGGTACCAGCTCACAATGCCACCTTGCTGTGGTGCCACACTCTCCACACAGGCTACTTTTTAGCCGTCCTCCATGGCTCCTTGGTACCACCAACTATCTCTTCCAAAGGGTTTCCTTTGGCAGGCCACATAGGCCTGTTTCCTCAGTCCACCATTCTCCTCTCTTTGCCTTTATTTTTTTCCGTCTTTTTATATACACCCTCTCTTCCCACTTCTCATTTTCTCTCATGAGAGGTCTTTCTATCAGACTCCTCCCACCAGGGTATTTTGGCACCAATAGACTGTTTAACTGCATCATTGCCCTGTATCAGAGCCTTAAATAAAAAAAAAAAAATTAAAATAAAGTTGACTCAATGTCCCTACTTAATAGTAATGAAAAGCATTGTTATTTCTTTCTAATATGCAAAGAGTCAATTATCCTTTTGGAGAAAACAAAATATGTCAAAAGAATAAAAGAACTTACTAAAGATAGTAGTAATCTTGCTAGATAAGATGGGATAATCAATAACCTTTTGGAGTGAATTTAAATTGTAGCTATTATGAAAAATAAATATTGTAAACTTCTATTAGGGGGAAAAATAATGTATCAAGGTTAGAACTAACATCTTCACAAAACCACTATTCACAATTTTTTTCAAATGGATTTATATCCAGAGCCATTATATTTAAAGTATGACACCTAAAAGAAGCTTTCTGATAGACTATCAATCATATCTATTTGCAAACTGACGCATATTTAGAACTGTATTTTCACAAAAAATTCTTTATGCTTCTTAACTTTTTATTCAAAAACAGTAAGTATATACAATGAGTTTCAATACCAACTCTGAAATTCATTATAATGTTCTGCTTTATTTCAGTGGTGAAGTAGGAAAGAAAATACCTTATGTCCCAGAATAACTCAAGCAGTGATCAATAATTAGTTCTTTTACCACATGTAGAGCCAAGAGAATTAAATTAAGCCATTAAAAAAATGTCTTCCGTTTTCACAAAAGTTTATCATTGGTAATAGAACCACAGTATATTTAAAAATCACTTGACAATTTGCTTTAATCAACATTCTTGTCACTGAATCAATACTATTAAGTTAGTAATAATAGCAGTAGTGGTAGTAATTATATTCTTAGTATTTGATATAAAGTTTTAATCGCACTATAGATTATACTAAAATATGTCCTATCCATTTCCCTAATAAAACACTTTCTAAATCTTGTAAAATAACAATCCAGAACTAAACAATTTGCCTCTTTCCTTCCTCTGAAAAATTCTTGCTCTCTGTATGAACCCACAGCCACATGCAAATGTGTTCTCTGACGTTGTGTAGTACTGGGTCAGCAAGAACAATCTGTGGAGTCATTTCATTCCTGGAATCATCACTGCTTATTAAATAGCTGATGAGTACATACTATTAAAAAAAAGGCTTGATTCCACATAGTATTTCAAAAGGTGATCTGCTTTAAGAGAGAAAAATATTCTACAGCTTCTAAAATACTGGTATTCAAATGAAACAGAAGTATAAAGAAATTAACTTGTATTTATAGAACTGATAGGAAGGCCATTGTTTCTAGCTTCAGCTTCTGTTTAAACCAATGGTATTTATATCTAGTTCTCCTTTACAGAATATCCAGGAAGATGGTCTCAGGTGTGAGGCCAGAGGAAGAGAGGCAATAAGAAATACCACCAAAGACTGCTCAAGAACACGATTTAAAATAATATTTATCCCATGCAGTACATAGTATGACCATTCTGAATTAAATTATCCTATTTTATAAATTTTAGATTCTTTATAAAAGCTAACCACTGAGTCTCAGTGTGCTTAACTAATATTTTTGTACCCTCAGTTTAGAAAGTACATAAAACCCTCTCATAGTATCTCTCATTAAAATATCTATAAAACATACTGTAGTTGTCCCTCCAATGGGGTTCCTTTAATTGACCCCTTTATGAGATTTATGGTGTCAGAGTCACATCTAATTCCAGCTGATTAAGGAAGTTTTATAGAAGCAGAACTAGAAGAAAATGGAGCTATCTGAACAAAGCCTATAAATATGGTGTGCAGTGACAACCCTTTCATAAGTGTTTATTAAATGAAAAATGTTTTTTTCACCCTGACTGCTGTATTTCATCAGATGCCCTGGAGCCCTCTGTCAATACCCTTTCACACATATAATTGTCACAGGGGAGGCACTTGAACCAGCGAAGGCACCTTAGCCTCAATCATTCTTTATCCTGAGAACTTTGTGGGAAACTATGAATCAATAATATGTTTGTACTAGGAGAGTGAGTTTTATTGGTGATTCACCTTGATCTTTAACTGCTTAGAGCAGAAAAGGAAAAAAAAAAGTGTTTACAAGGTCCATGACCCATTCACTGGTAATCCCACATGTATGGATGATTGATTATGGCCCAATTATTTCTTCTCGGTTAAAGCCAGGCAAAATAAATAGCACTTATTTTCAAATGACGCTGTGTGTGGTGTTCCTTTGGTCTTTTCAGAGGTACCTTAAGGAAAAGTGTATAGTTTTGTACACTGTGAATATTTTAAGTTTTAATGTTTTCAATTAGTTAAAAATTTTTGCATAATTCAAAACCTAAAGAGAGATAAGAGCTATATTAAATATGGATTGAATTTTTAGTACTTAACACTGTCAATAATATTCATGATGTACCTTTGCACTGTGGAAGTTTTCATACTTGAATATTTTATACTACATTTTCTGAAATACCTGCAATTAAAAGCTAAATAACCATTTAAAAGTCAGAATTAAATATGATAAAATTATGATTCATTTATGTTTTTCTGTCCACTTGAAAACAATACTTGACTCATGGATTTTTGCTCCTGCCCTTTTTACTTTTTAGGTCTCTTGCAACTATCCATATGTATACTTCCCCAACACAGACTCATGAGTGACAAGACTGCTCTGTTAGTATATGATAATCTTACTGTAATGTACATAATAGCAGCCCTAACTTGATCAAGACAATAGGGTGAACCTATTTTGCATTTGCATAGTTCTGTAATAAGACAAATACTAGCAACAAGTCAATAGTTTCAAAGAATCAAAAGCTATTTGAATTGGAAAACTGTACAAAGTTGCATTTGTTTCTTAGAGCTGCTGAAAGAAATTACCACAAGCTGGGTGACTTTAAAACAACAGAAATGTATTCTTCAAAGTTGTGGAAAGGAGAGTAGGAACACAAAATCAGAAGTGGGCACAGTCAAACTTCCTGGTGAACTTCCAGGAAACAATCCTTCCTGCTTCTGTAGTTGGCTGTGATAAATTCTTCATGCTCCTTGACCTGAAACTGTAACACATCAGTTTCTCCCTGGGGTTCATGTGTCTTTCTCCCTCCTGTGTTTGTGTCTCCTCCTTAAAAGGACACCAACCACACTGAAATAAGATCCACTCTATCACATTCTCTCATTATTGCTAATGGCATCTGCAATGATCCTCTTCCAAATAAAGTTACCTCTGAGGTTTACAATCTGTTTCCTTGTATATTCTAAGACTTAGGGTTTTAGCATATATTTTTGCAGAGAACATAAGCTCTTACAACAGACCTCTCAAAATACTTCGGTCAAAGATAAAAAATTCATGTTGGAGAATTAGTTTTCTAAATTAAGAAATTCTGTATAGTATTTTCCTAGTCCCTGGTCAGAAAAAAAAAAATCTGAGCTAAAAAGACATAGAACCATGTATATTCATTAACCACTTAATTTTTTAAGTTTTAGAGAACTTCTATTTTCAAAGACAGAGCTGAGTAGTCCAATTCAAAACAATTCTTCTCTTTAAATCTTAGTCCCCTTAGAAACAGGCACTTGAGTTTTATTTTAGATGATCAGAAAACTCTTAATTGCATATAGGAATTTTCAAGTTTGTCCTCAGGGATGCTCAGAGTTTATAGAAACATACCATATTGTAGAACTAGCATTCAAATCTGAACACAAGATTGCAAAGAAAATTACAATTAGTCTATTCCTGGGGAGTAATACTAGGGAAATCATGTGAAGTTACTGGTACCATCAGTTCTGGTCTAAGGCTTTCAGATAAAATCTTGATGCCTAAAAAAGAAATGAAGCAAGCTATGGTACTTTAACATCTTCACGTAGGTAGAAGAGGGCAATGGTACACATATAGAAGAAAATTTCCTTCAAACAAGCCTCGTTAACTAAAGCACAAATTAACCTTCTAATACCATACTTGCCATTATCTGCAGTGGATGAAACTGGTGTCCAAGATTAAACATCTTAAACTTTTAATGAAATTTTGAAATGATCATTTAATTCTAAAAATAGAGTTAACAATTCATGGTATCATGGGTCCCCGGAGGAATCTGATGAAAATCATGGGCATTCTTTGTTGAAAATTGAGCATTGCATAATCATACAAAGTTTCAGAAAGTTAGCAGGCTCCCTGTTTTATACACATTCTTCTAAGGAATATTCCTAGAAGGATCATTTTTGAAATTCTTATTATGAAAAAAAAACATGCCAATCTTCAGAAGTGGTACCATTTTTGCAGTTATCAAGCTATAAGATAGTCTCTTAAACAAAATATTTAAAAAACTGAACAGTCACAAAAGAATGAACTAAACAATGATACTAGAACATAGTGTTTCCACCAGAAACAATGTTGAGGGATTTGACTCCTTTTTAAATTGTCCCATGACAACACAATTGAGCATTTGAAAAGTTCTTTAGAAGTAAATGAAATACTTAGTGTCTTAGAACTTCAACCTTATTTATACAAGTCTTTAATTCAAGTACTAATTAGAATATCTGATTTTTTAAAACCAGTCTTAAATGATTTACTCTTCAAAAATAAGTTATCATAACAATTATTTTAGTACAGATATTTGTCCTGCATTTCTGATATATTTTTAATTGTTTGCCATATGGCATTAAAGTGGTTCCAAAGAAAAGTCTAAGTAAATATATTGGTTGGATGTAAATAGCCTTGATTAGTACAATAATGAATCACTCATGTTCTATCACACATTTATAAATGAACCATCATTACAATGTACAGACTAGCCCATGCTAACTTTGAACTGTGGTATCTATATAGCTGTGTCAAATAGTTTTAGTACTTCTGCAAGCTCTGATAACACAATCCAATTTGGTTTATTACTAGCCATCTCACCAATTTAGGCATGGATTTTTACAAGAGCCTCTTGTCTTACTACATCAAAAGAAATTTATACTAGCTGGGCACGGTGGCTTGTGCCTGTAAGTTTCAGCCTATGAAGTAGCCGGAGCTAGGGATCACGGTTCAAGTCCCACCTGGGGCCCGTAGCGAGACCTAGTTTCAAAAAATAGCTGGATGTGTTGGCCCGCACCTGTAATCCCAGCTACCTGGGAAGATGAGGCTGGGGATTGCTTGAGTCTGGTGGTACTCCGGGCAATGAGAGCCTGTGGTTCCATGAGCAAAAATAGCGAGACCTAGCCTCTCTCTTAAAAAAAAAAAAACAAAAAAAAAAACCTTTTTGCCATATGCTATAGAGAAAGAATAGAGTATTTGGGAGTGTATATATATATGTGGATGGATGGATACATACATATACACAAATGGCTTTTTGAGATATCTCTTATTACATTTAAAAATAAGTTGAAATGAATATACTATTTCTATACACACTATAAACTATCAGACAGAAATTAAGATAATTCCATTTATAATTCCATCAAAAATAATTACCAGGCAATAAATTTAATCAGACATCAAAGACCTGAAATCTCAGTGATGTAAGAAAGTAAAAAAATTCAAAGAAAATGAAAGATACTCCCTGCACAGGGATTAGAGATTAGCATCATTAAAAAGTTCTTATTATCTCAAATAATCTACAAGTTCAGAGCATCTCTATGAAAATTTCAATGGCATTTTTCATAGACTATTATAAAAGTCCTAAAATTTGTAGAACCACAGAAGTTCCTAAAGTGCCAAAGTTATCTTGAGAAAGACCACGGTATGAATTTCAAACTGTATTACAAAGGAAAGGAACAGTAATCAAAAACAGTATGGTCCTTGTAGAAAAGCAGCTATGCTGATCAGTGGAGCAGAATTATAAACCAAGAAACAAACCTACATATATGGGGTCAAGTAATTTACAGCAAAAGACCAAGAATATATGATGGGAGAAAGACAGTCTCTTAAATAAAGTATTTGAAAAACTGGACAATCACAAAAGAATGAAATTAGACAATGATCTTACTCCTCACACACAGGTTATTACAAAAAGAATTAAAGATTTGAATATAAGCCTCCAAACCACAATACTGTCAGAAGAAAACAGTAAGCTAGTAGGCAATAAAATTCTTAAATCATTCTTAACAATGATTTCAATTTGAATCCAAAATAAAAGGCAATAAAAGCAAAATATCAATAAATGGAATTACATCAAACTAAAAAGCTTCAACATAAATGAAATACCAGTAAAATGAAAAGACAATCTACCCATTGGGAGGATATATTTCAAACCACATACATGATAAAGGGGGGTGTATATATAAAGTATATGATGAATTCATACACAATAGCAAAACTACAAGCAATCTGATTAAGAAATGGGTAGTGGATCTGAAGAGATATTATTCTAAAGACAATATGCATATGGCTAGTTGCTATATGATAATATGTTCTGCATCCAACCAGCAAATCCAATCACAATGAGGTATCATCGCATATCTGTATGAGACATTTCACATCTAAGGATGACTATATCAAAAAGACAAGCAGTAACAACTACTGGAGATGATGTGGAGGACAAAAGCAAACCCTCACATACTATTGATGAGAGTGCACAAAGCAGAGCCACAATGGAAAAAAAGTATGAGGTTCTTCAAAAAAAAATAGCAAAAGATCATATGATACTGAAATTCTATTTCTGTGAAACATATTCCAAAGGAAAAATAATTGTAAAAGATATATCCTGAAAGCTTTCCTGCCTGCCTGTGACTATTCAGGTCCTTCTATTTTTCTCCTTTTCTTAACAAATCTGTCCTTTCAAAGTGTACAGTAAAAAGTACATATTTCAACTATGTCCACTGCAGCATTTGTTTATAATAACCAAGATATGTGGAAAAATAATGTCTATTTATGGGATAATGAGTAAATAAAATGTTTATGATGGATAGATACATACTATTCAGTCTTATAAAACAACAAAATCTTGCCATTTACAACATGGATCAACTTTTGAGGGCATTATGGTAAATGAACTCAGACAAAGATAAATATCATACAATATCGCTATATATGTGGGATCTAAACAACAAAAGAGCAAGTAATATCATTAATAAAATGAGAAAGGATTAGCAAGAGGTACAAACTTCCAGTTAAATAAACAATTCATGGAGACATAATGTGCAGCATGGCATCTATGGCTAATAATATTTCATTGCATATTTGTGAGGGAAAATCTTAAAAGTCCTCAAAAGTCTTATATATAATATATATATATATATAATGTTTGTATGGGGATGGTTATTAACTATATTTATTGGAGCGATCATTTCACAATATATACAAATATTAGATCATTATATATTATATATACCTGAAAAATATATGTCAATGCTATGTGTCAATAAAAATAAAAGGAAAAAGAGAATGACTAGAAAAATGTATATAATGAAACAGGGTCATGCAAACTATGTCACTTTCCTTACTTTAATGTTAATGTTCCTTATTTTAGATCTAAAACTCAAGCACTATTAAGAGGGGAGGGGAAAGGAAAACTGAATGATCATGCAGTTTGGTGTATATAACACAATTTTCTGAGAAAAGTTTTTATCCTAGATAAATATAATCTGTACAAAAGATTAATTCTATGAAATTAATTCTATGAAATGGTAACTTTAATTCTATGAAAATGGTAACTTTTACCTCTGTCTCTTAGTATATTTTAATTTTTATCTTGGTCTCTACTTAGCACACTCTCTCATGATCATTACACTCAAGGTTAGAGGCTTCTTAATTGGACTTTCAAGATACCCATAAGCCCTAAGACAGACAGGTGCCCAATTGTTCTCATACCAAGAGCACACATAGCCTGACATTTATTGAAAAACAGATTATCCATGAATGAACATATTAATGTACATAGTAACCTTTTTGTCTTATCAGCAATCATGGAATACTATGATGAATTAATAGTTTTTATCCAATGTTAATTATTTCAACTTCCTCTAAATATTCTTGCTGACTTTTGATTTTCTTCTTTCATTATAAATCTCAAATTTACAGACAACTTAAATTCATGCATAAATTTACAGTACTACAAATATTGTCTTGGAAAAACAAAAAAAGTTATTATCATCTCAAAATCTATATGACCCACTTTAGTCATTTGCCTGTAATTCCTATAATTTATAAGGTTCTGCATAGATCTGAAAATCAATCTAACTGAAAGATATGCCTGTACTTATTCAACAGTTATTTATAAAATGTCAAATGAGTTCCAAAGTTATGTCAAATGTTAAAGCAAAAGATGAATAAATAAAAGAGTTCTCAAAAATCTAGTGAGAAGAGAATATGAACAAATCTAACAACTTTTGTACTTTTTTTCCTAAATATTTTATGCGTGTTTGTTTAAAAAGTACTAAAATAATGATAACCATATGGTAAATGCTATATTAAAACTCCCAGAGCATTTTGGAACACAGAAGAGATGCAGACCACTGCATAATTTTATCTGGAGGCTAAAGTTACCCTAACACTGATTAGTCAATACCTTCTTCATGTGAAAGTGCAAAAAACACAACTAAAACAGTGAATTGTTTTATGCCTCATTCTTGATTTTATCCTTGTATAGTAAGATTTGGGAGGGCAACATTGCTTTATTTAAGACAGTTTGGGTAGCAATTTTAGGGTCTTGTTTTAGTGGAATCTGTACTTCAAAAAATACATGGAACATACTATCTACATGTAGCTAATCATCATTTTCAAACATGCAGAGTAGCTTTTCACTCTCAAAACTATTTTTCCTTAGAAACTCACTTCTGTTGGTTATAATTCTTACTCTTAGGTTTATTCTTCCACCTCTAAAATACAAGCAGTCAAAAAATTAAAATAAAATATTGTAGTGTCAAACTAAGCTTCTAGCTTCTGTTTCTTGATTGGTTATACGGCTTGATAAATTCACACTATTCTTGAATGGTAAATTTCTGTTACAACTCTTTTGGTGTTTTTGTTGTTTTGTTTACTTTTCCCTTTTTATGATTCACTTTCTAGATAATCTCCAGAGAAGCAATGACATTTTGCTGACTTGTTAGTATTGGGATTTATTTTTCTGAAACCATTGATTTTTCTGATTAATTTTTCTACTTTTCAAGATTATTTATGTATAATTATATATATTATACACACATGTGTGTATATATACATATATATGTATATACGTATGAGTATATACATATACACATGTGTACGTATATATACGTGTATTAATATATACATATGTGCATATTTATATATGTATATGTATACACATAAAACAAAGACTTGCCCAATTTAAATTGGGTGTCATGAGGCATGGGGGTGCCATGGGCTATGGAAGTGAATGAATATTTTTCACTGTGGAAATTAGAGCATGTTCCCAGCTACCTTGTGGCCCATCCTTAAATCAAAGAAGATTACCATCTCTGAAATGAACACTGGCTGTACATTGTCAGCCCTCTGATCCCCTTAACCTGTCGGCTTTCATTACTTTCCAGAAGATGAGAAATTACTTTGAATGGCAAGATGAGTGTGATGATATTGTGTTTGTGGATGCACACATTCTAGAAATTGAAACTGACATTTTCCTCTGCACAGATCTGAATCGAGAGCATCATTGTTCACCTCTGGTCCACCAAAGTTCAAATGAACCATGACTTATAAGCTATTTTATTTCTAGGACACTGCCACATAAATATATGAGGCATGCTTTATTGATATAACAATACATGGGATAGGTGCTGGTTTTATTTCATACAGGGGGATGAAAGGACTTCATGAGAGCAGGCTAAGTGAGATTTTCTTCCCATAATGTTCAAAACCTATCATTAAAAAGTGTATCCTCACATAATAACTCCTCAGTTGTAGAGTAATCAAAAAATGTCATGAAACTATTTTTTGGTCCACATTCCATATAGACTTTTTTATTGATCCATGAGTTCTTAATCTAATCTGTAAAACTTTCTGAACTTTTATGAACTACCTCTTTTTAACTTTCAGGAATTTTCCAGTACTCTCTTTAAAAAAAAGGGAAAAGAAAAATGTTCAATTCAATTCATTCCCATTATGATTTATAAGTTGACCATACCACTCTCCAATCACTATCTTTCCCAATAGTTTGAATTTTGGTCATCAGAATCCTCAAGGATCAGGATGACAGTTCATAGGTGACATGGTTGGAGAATGTTGGGGTATACAATAATGTATGAAAAAAATTATCTGTAATCAATAAAATAAATTTTTAAAAGAATTAAGAGTTATTTTGATCTTTTAGTTTAAATACCAACCAACTCTAACTTGCTCAAGCCCCACTAATTATTGCTTGTATTACAGCAATGATATCTGCAGTCAGAGATACAGGTATTAAATCATGTGACAGTAAGATGAAAGTTTCCTGTGTCAGTCTTTATTTTTAGGTAACTAATTCTAGCTCTCTTTCTTGAGTCATGATTCTTATATTGTAGCTGATTATATTATAAATTAGATAAAATGAATCTGAATCATTTTACTTAATATCTCACTCCCAAGAAGACCCCAGTGCTGAAACTTAGGCATTATCTTCTCATTCCCAGATAATTATTTTTTTCAAGTGTTTTGTTAAATTATAAAACTTATGCCAAGATTTCTGAAAATATGTATGGATTCTATCAAATGCTCACTTTCCATAGAGTTAATGATGCCTTCTGTGGGAAAATCTCATTGTCAGGAACTGTGAGCATAGAAGTCGCTGTCTTGGTGCTCCCATTGAAATCTCACCATATCTTAAAGGAAGCAGACAAGCAAAAGGTATGTGATATGTTTAAGGTTTGTGACAGATCTACAGTCCTAGAAGAGCTCCTGATTTTTCCAGGGAGCCAAAAAGCAGTTGGGAAAAATGTGCACATCACAAAAATCATCAACACAAGTCATTTTGTGAAAATAAAAAAAAAAAATGTCATCACTTCCAGGAGTGCTTACACATTAAGAATGCATGATTAATTCCTTTTATCTACCTAACTAGACTATTCAACTACAAAACTATTTCAACAGACAATCTTGTGGCAGTAGTGGAGAATTTATCAAAAGGGACACTGATTCTTCTAAGAGTCGTCAGTTTATGAATGTTTGGGATCTTGCCATGAGTACTCAACATTTGCCTGAGGCCTTTTCTGCTGAATTCAGTAAGCAGAGCTTTACAAATAATTTTCTTTCCAGAAACCACAATGCAAGTTCAAAAGTATATAAAAGTTCAAATTCTGAGACTTGTTATGGAAAGTTTCCCCTCAATTCCTATGGTAAACCCTTAACAATTCTCTCATTGATGTTATTCCAGTTGTATCACTTTGGAATTTTTTAATATTAAAATGACTATAATAGCATAATAAATGTTATAAATATTACCCTTTTACACTTTTGTAATAAGAAACTGAACTTCCTAGCAACTATAAATACACTGAATACTAGAGTGGAAAACAGACCATGTAGAAAATACATCTATAAGGGAAGATAATTAAGATAAAATTTCTGGCATCAGGTTGAACAAAATTTGGGCACAATGCTAAATTTCATTTTTAATTTGTTTTACTGCTGGTCTATTGAAATTTGATCAAAGTGTTTTCACAAAGCCTTAATCAATACAAATTTTTCGGGTAACTATCAAGCTGTCCCTTGAGGGCTTGCTACGGACTTGTGCGCATGTTACTCTGGATCTAAAGTAAATGAGGTTATTTCTTAATATCCTGCCATTTTTTTCTAGCTATATAACTTGCCATCTTAGACATATTCTAACTCAACTCTGTGTGGAGTTAGAGTCCTCCTTGCTTCTCGTTCATTCTCACCTTATGGTCAGTGATCTCCCTGGAACATGTTTTACCCATTCTAGAAACCTTTTGGAGTCTCTTCTTTCTTTAAATGACCATCTAAGTTCACAGGCCAGAGGTGTTCCAGATTTCTTTTCAACTGTGCCTACTACCTGCACCCCATAGACAACTTAAAATTCGTTTTTCTATTTTCCCAATAATAAAACTCTCACACATCCACAATTTTACAAATGTGTTTTCTCTCCAGATTGTTTTTAATCCACATTATGCTGGTAATTTCTTCATTAATATTGAAATTCACCTCAGATGCTTCTCTTTTGAAAAATGTTTCTCCCTCCTCTGGAAAAATATATTTCTCCTCTCCTTTAAAAGTAACTCATTTTATCTCTACTTTGGTATTTGATGCATTGCTGTCATTCTTTGTATACTTTATTTCTTATAAGAGTGGGAGTATTTTAAGTGTGTAGCTATAAACTAGTCATGTTTCCATTTTTGATAATTAGTATAATATTGGGTATACAGATGACATCTGAATTAACATTTGTAGATTAATTGTTAAATTTTATAGTGAACTGTGGTATCACCATTTGTTCTGTGCACCCCCTTTTCTTCATTTCTGCTAACCATGTAGTCATACCTGTGTCCTTCCCTATTTCTCCACCATCCAGTTACTTTGCTTGTCATTGTTCTGGAAAAAGGTTCAAATTTACCCACTGAATTTTAGAATATAGTCATGCAAAAGGGCATAAAATTCAATCAAACTGCTCTATAGTTTGTCAGGAAAAAAAATTAGCAATTGTAGCATTTTTCTGGGTTTTATTTATGATTGGGGACATGGTTTTCTCCTGACCGATGAGTGAAAATGAAACTTTCTTAAAATATAACCAATACATTAGTAGAGTGGTATTATTTTTATAAAAAAATTCTATTTTTATAGGAGAAATTCTAGTCAATATAAGAACATTCATCTCATAAAAGTCATTATATTCATTATATTTTTAAATTTTATGTTTCATAAAAATATACATACTTAGTATTTATTTACTTGAAAACAAGCAGTATGTTTGCTCTATAAAGACTCTTGGGCCTAAATTTTCAACTTACACTAAGTTGAGGAAATAGTAAAGGAAGTAAGTCTTTATCTCCATATCTCTTTCACAAAGATAATTTTTTGAAAGTTTAACTCAAACTTATTTCCTATTTATATCCAAGATGGACTTCTTGAAGTATTAATGTCATATGGATTGTCTCAGTTTGGGGAATCATTACAAGCTTTCTTTATATCACAATTCAGTTCATTTATCTCCTAACCATCTTGTGGCAGGGCCATTATTAAGTGGATGCAGGGATGTGATACAGTTCAGGTCAAGTTAACCTTGCTTCACAATAGTGACATGAGTTAATTTAATTCCTGTCACCAGCCTTCACACAGGGTATATTACACATTAGCTCACGTTATTGCAGCCACGAGTCATTATCTCCACATCACCTCTTGTAAAATCTATATGTGACCCTTCTTACTTGTACTCCATACAGATAGAGATAAACAATATAAACAAATATCCATGACAAAATATACCATAAGCAAATTATCCTCATAGGAAGTTCTATTTTTAAAAAAATCAAAGCTTAGATGATCAGTTTCCAGATAATTCCCTTTTTTTGTCTCTCTCCTTGTTTCTCTCCCTCTGTTCCTTCTTTCTACATTGGTTTATTAAGCACTTACTATGCAGCAAGCACTACCCTATTTACTGGGGATATACCAATGTAAAATCTGACCAAGTTCATGCCTTATTGATAAAATTTTCTACAGGACACAATGCTGAAAAAAAATTTTCTATATGATATATATATATTATATATATATATATACTTCCCAATAGTTTGTTTTAGAAAATTTATGAAAAATTATATAACTTTGATAATAAATTCATACAAGTAGAGGAATAAATGCTTTGAGGAAATTACAGTAATTCATGAGTTCCAAGTTTCCCAATTTAAAAGTAGTGACTCAGAATCTGAAAGACCCACTCTACCATTCCCTTTTTTATCCTTTGCATAGAAAAAGGAGAAACAAAAAGGAAATTGTTTCTAACACTCTACTCAACCTCCTGTATTTAACAGAAACACAAGCTATCTTCCTTGTGTATGAGAGGAAAATATACTTAAAGCTACCCATAATTACAAGGAGACCAAGTGTCTAGGATTTTTTTCAAGTCTTCCTCTCTACTCCAGGAGGAAATATTTATTGTGGAAAAAATTAAAACTTTTATAGAACAAAATGTAAGATCTGGAATAATCACTAGATATCTTATGAGAGGTTAATTTCGTTCTCTTGGAGTAGATCTTTGCTCTTTCATTCAATCATGAGATCAAGCACACAAAAGATACATACAACCAAGACTAACATGATTTGTGACTGTGCCTTAAAATCCTTTTCTATATCGTTGGCATAGTTTCTGTTTCTGTATTCCTTTGCATTTACTCATACCTACTAACATACAATCATTTGACTAAAATAATTTACTTGGAAAAAAATTTACTTGGAAAGAAAAATGTGAAAAAATGGAAAGAGATCCATAAATCTGCATCATAAATCTGTCGTTATCTACCAGTAAATATCAATGGGAATACTAAAGATAGCCTCATCTAAAATGAAGACAGTCAAACTATTGCAGAATAGATTACTGCTATGTAAAAAATCCTACTATATTCACAAATAATCAGAACAGGATGAAACATGTCATATTCCATAAATAATTTTGGTGTTCTAGAAGCAAATAGGAAGCTTTCCTTCCCTAATTTAGGTTTTGCAATTTATGCAAAATCTCTAGTTCAAAGAAAATAGCCTTCCCTCTAATATGCTAATATTTTGTTTTTTTAGAAACTGTATATATGGATATAGTATGTGGTTATGTTTGATGTCCTGATATAAATTTACTGTGGGATATATCAGGACAGGAGATACAAGTATTAGCTTGGATGAGGATTTAACCTTCATTATCAGAGTTATGATTTTTTTCTCCTATTATTTAACTGAGTTTGTATTTTTCACTGAATTTTAATAATTTTATATATTCTGGGTTGCAGTGCTTTATCAGATGTCTTTTTTGTAAATACTGTGTTACACTTGGGGACTTCTCATTCACTTGACATTGTCTTTTGCAGAAGTTTTTAATATTTCTGAGGCTTAATTTTTTTCATGATCGTATCATTCTTGTATCTAAAAAGTCATCACTTTATTCAGCCATTTATATTTTCCATATTATCTTCTAGGAGTCTTATGCCTTTATTGTTACACTTAGGCCTATAATCCATTTTGAGATGATTTTTGTGAAAATTACAATGTCAAGGTCATTATTTTGCATGTTACTGTCCAGCTTTACCAACCCCATTTGTTATAGAGACTACATTTGTTTCATTCAATTCCCGTGTTCATTTTTAGTGAACACCTTGTGATATTTACATAGGTTTATTTCTGAGATGTCTATTCTGTTTCAATGGTCAATTTGTCTATACTTTCATCAGTATTGCTATTTCATGCAGTTAACATTTCATGTAAGACTTGAAGTTAAGTACCACCCATCCTCCAACTTTGTTCGGTTCCTGAAAGTGTGTAATGGTAGCCATGGTCTTGCTTTTGCCATGTGTTTTATAAAAAGTTTATTATCCACAAAATAACTTGGGTGGTTTTTAATAGTACTTTGGTGAATATATAGGTTAAATTGAATGAAATTATACCTTGACAGTATTGAGTTTTCTTATCTATGAAAAAAGACTATCTCTCCAATTGTTTAGATCTTAATTTCGTTCACCAGGATTTTGCATTTTTCATTACAGATACTGTACAAATTTGTTAGATTTACATTTGAGTATTTCATTTTTTGAAGTGATAATGCAAATAATATTTTCTGTTTAGAGATAGTAAAAGGATTGGATTGGATACTTGGAAAATGAGAATCGCCTATATATTCAGACTAAAGTTTTTTTGTTTTTTTTTTTAAATACTGGGCTCAGTGGCTCCTTGTATTTTTAATTTAATAGACATTATTTCATGGCTCTTCCAAAGGCCATAACAATTTACATTTCCATAACAGTGTATGAAATGTCCACTTCTTATTTGAGCTACATTTTGATGAATTTTACTTTTAAAGTCTAGAAAATTAGAAGGGGGATGAATGGGTAATAGTTTCAGATATATTTTAAAGTTAAATAAGTTTTAGACTTTGCAATGAGTGCATATATAATTTTAGGAGTTTATATGTTATATTTAGTGACTAGGATAACACAAGTCAGTATATAATTGGCAGCTAATTATCTACTATGAAGATCTTCAGAACAGAAAAGATTCATAATGATAATGCACAGTATATCGATGATCATAACAGAGAAAGTTCTCTGGTAATCATATTGTAATGCAAAATGGCACCTGTTGTTTTCTTTAACTGCAATGAGTGTTAAGAGGCTCTGTATTTCTTTAGAAAAAAATACAGGTTGATAATAATTTTAGGGGCATTAAATAGCAAACACAGTATTTTTTGTAAAATAATCTCAAAATTCCCAAGAGTCACTGTATTTCATCATGGTACCTCTTTAGTTAGATATTAAATAAAATTCTTTGAAAACAAAATTACTTACATTTAAGTAAAAATACACATGATAGCCATTACCAATCTGTGGTTTCATATATTTTTAAATGTGAACTATTAGTAATAGCTTGTCATAGAACTTTATTTTAATTTTGTCACAGTGTTTACATCTACCAAGACATAACATTAAAAATTAACTTAGCAGGGCTCTGCTCACACATATCTTTTTACTGAAGAATTTCTTCCTGTCTTGTTGATCTTTTAATCTTTAATTTAATCACAAAAACCTATTTCCTAACTAAAACTAACTATCAAAACATATCAACTATCTCAATGAATGTTCCCCATAACATGCTTGTGCAAACTCAAATATTTTTGTCCTCTTCAAATAGTATCAAAATTGGTATTTTACATTAAGTGCATACATTTTTCATAGCATTAAGTCTAAACTTAATCCAATTAGAGTTAATATTCAAGTCAATAATCATCAAAGAACCTTGGTCTTTCATAAAATTACCACTGTTTCAAAGAGAAATACTATTTGAAGAGTTACACAGTAATTCTATGTTGAAATGTGTTTTCCAATTTTGGAATTTTTGAATTTAGGTAAAATTAAAGGAAAATTATCAGTTATGAAGCTTTATACAATTGGAACTTCACCAAATGAAAAGCTGTTTACAGCAAAAGCAAAGATCAAGTTAAAAAGAACCTACTGAATGTGAGAAGATATTTTCACACATTCAATAAGGGGTTAATCGCTCTCCAACTTGACAACAATAAACACGAAATCAATCAAAATGGCAGACAGTCTGAAAATACACTATTCTACACAAAATATACCGATATCCAATAGATTTGAAAAAAAATGTTCAACAGCTCTTCCTACTACTCAAAGCTACTATGGGATATCATCTCACAGCTGTAAGAATGACTTATATAAGGAATGTTAGCAGATGTTGGTAATGATATAAAAAAGAATAATACATAATTCTGTTCATGGAAAAATAATTGGTGCAGCCATTTTGGAAAATGGTATGAACCTTCCTCAAAAATAAAAAATGTTAAAAACTATAGATCTAGTATTCCCATCTGGTTATCTTTCCAAAATATATGAAGCCATCAACTTGAAGAGATATAAACACCACAATATTTATTGCAGTATTAATCACAATAGTGAATCTATGACAAACTAAGTGCCCAATGACAGATGGAGAGAGAAAATACAGCACATGCACACAAGGAAATACTATTCAGCTAAAAGAAAACACAAAATTTTGTCATTTGCAACAAAGCAGAAGCTCAAGGGCATGATGCAAAGTAAAATTCATCAGGAAGTTAATCACAAATATTGGATTAGTTTGCCTGTACATGCAATATAAGGGAACTGCATAAATGGGCAAAGTAGAATACAAATACACTCTTGCATCTTGGAAACTGAAATGAGTTTACCAAAGACGAAGAGGATGGAGTAAGGATGGAGGGAGTGTAATGAATATTGGTATTTTTCTGTTTTTTTCTTGTTTGTAAAAGAAATATATATATATCACAGGAAAAAATAAAAAACCTCCACTCATTCACTAGATTCTCATAGTAGCATTTTCTATGTTAAGAAGATCAGTCATCATTATTATTCGGTGTGTGTTCATAATTACTGTTGATTTTTGTGGAAGGGAAACAATAATAAGAAAGTCATATGATCTTGCACTCTTGGAGATTACATTGTAAAGGGATAGAAACAAAAATAAGTAAACAGTTCTACCAATAAAATAGTAAGCACTTCTAGCAGTGATTATTAAATTGTAGTCCCTTGGATATGAAATAATAATATTTTAGCATGATCTCTTCAATATAACATTTCTACATAGAATAGTGCATAATACTACAAAGAAAAGGTAAACCTATGCACATTGTAAGTAGATCAGTTTTTCACAATCTACAAATACAATATATCATTTTAAATATGTATAAAATTGATATGAAGCACAAAATATGTGGCTGTTGAGTGTTGTGGGAAAATTGCTTTTATGATCATCCTTTAAACTACAAAAAAAAAAAAGCTAAAACTCAAATTTTATCTATTGACTCTCTTTATTCAGCCAAAGAAAAAAAAGAGTTTAGCAACTTAGAGATCCTTATTGTTATGGGGTGTAGAATAGTAAACTAAAAGCAGATGTACCAGCCATTTATCCTGTATACCTTATACAATGTTCATTCCTGTTTGCCATCCTCTTCCCATTTAGTACTTACCTGTCCTCATGCCATGCAAACACAAGCACTGCTTTTCTCTCCAGACATCACTGCCACACTTTCTCAGTGGAAAAGCTGTGCAGTCTTATGTAATTAAAGGAATATAGTTGTGCCATCATTATTCAAAATTAATAAAATTTTCCTTCCTAAAGTAATTCTATATACATTAGGTAAGGATGTTGTATTATAACATCTAATGTGTCATTAAAATTATTTGGAATTTTAGATGATTTCAGAAATAGAAAGTTTCTACTATTAAAGTCAGGCAAAATTAGATTTCACTCCTTGTATTTACCATCTTTAAACTGTTTAAATGAGTTGAATAGGATCAAAAGACTCCAGATTGCAGTATTTCTGCACTACAAAGCTCAACATCTAAAACAACATGTAATCTGAAATCCTTTTAGAAAGAAGACAATTAAGTCAAATTTTTATGTAGGCAAATACAACACATAGTAATGATTTACTTAACGAATCAAGATAGTTCTCTAATGAGAAAGAATCCCCACTATCTCCAAATCAATATAGCTATTAGTTCTCAAGATTACTATTTTGTTTCAAATGAGGACTCACGCTGCCCATCTGCTTTTGGTCCAGGGCATTATCTGTGAAGGGGAAAGTTGTGAAGATAATTTATATGTGATGTACTTACAAACTCTCTTATCGTCTAGTTGTGCTCAATGTTACTGCAAGAGGAATATTGAATGCAAACAATATTATACTTTATCTGGTTTCTGCTTTGTTCCAGTCCTTCTAATTCACATTACCTTTCCATGTTTATATTTGTCTATGTTCTTTTAGCATCCCTTGTGTCTTATTTTATTTTCTCTTTAGAACACAATTCAAAAAGGAAAGATATCAAAACTTTTAAAACTAAAATTTCTAGAAATACACAGTCTGTTTCTCTAGCAAATATACAAAGAATATAAACTATAAGGTTATTTTATGTTCACTATTGAATATCTAGTTAATTATGGAAAAAGTTGAAATGGGCACCTTATATTTTAACCTAACAATATCATTAAAATATTATCTCTGGAACATAGCAAACTTTTCAATTTGTTGTGATTATAAATCAAAATACTAGCATTCTAATGAAAAATAATTATTTTAAAAAAATAAACCATAAAAGAAAATTCAGCCGGGCACGGTGGCTTGTGCCTGTAAGCTTCAGCCTATGAAGCGGCTGGGGCTAGGGATCGCGGTTCGAGTCCCGCCTGGGGCCCGTAGCGAGACCTAGTTCCAAAAAAATAGCTGGGCGTGGTGGCGCGCGCCTGTAATCCCAGCTAACTGGGAAGCTGAGGCTGGGGATTGCTTGAGTCTGTGGTACCCCGGGCAACGAGAGCCTGCGGTTCCACAGGCAAAAATAGCGAGACCTAGTCTCAAAAAAAAAACAAAAAACAAAAAACAAAAAAAAAAAGAAAATTCAGAATGTTACAATGAAAAAAATTTGATAACAAATTTATGTTTCATTTTGATCATCTTGACATTTTAAGAATATCTTCTTCCTAGAGAAATGATTATAAAGTTGTTCGACAGGTCCTATAAAAGTAGATATTGATAAAACTCAACTGAAATGTATATGCTAATTCCCTCTGTTTCTTTGAATGTTTTTCATCCTTTTCTCTCTGTTCTGATAAAGTGAATCACTGAAAATTCATCTAACTGTCAGTACATTCCTATAGCAACTATCTTCTGTGCCTTACTGTTTTGAATACGGTGCTTGATTAGTAAAAAGAGAAACGTTATCATGTTCCATCCCTCTATGGTAAGTCCAGGTTTCTTTCAAGTGGGAGCAATGTAGAATATTCTATATAGTCTTGACCTGTTTCCATGTACTGGGAGGGTGAAAAATTCTGGAGGTTAGCTTTCTACAGTAGATTTGTGAAGTGTGTGCCAATATCCCCACTTGTATTTTCTGAAACTCAGTGATATCATTAAAGTTAGAGGACTCCTACACATTATTATCACCCAAGTACTTGTCACTAACAGTTTTGCAAATGGATCATAAAGGAGGCTGAACTAAGCACATCTATGAAGCAAGCTAATTTCGAAAATTAGTTAATAGTACCTGTTGCTTGAGAGGATTTGATATTTGAGTTGGCATTTGTAGTGAATCAACATAACTCCCAATAATTGCTCAATGGGTATTAACTATTTTTAAAATTGTCTTTGATCTCCTAGTTTTTGTCTCCATGTATCATTCTTAATTATGATGACATTATGTTTTCATAATGATGTTTCCTCCTCGAGTATGACAATCTAATTTGACTTCTCTATCCCATATTTTTCTTGCCTTCTTCAATATAATGGTAGTTGTTGACAAGTACTAAACAACTAGCCATCAGCTTTCCATAAACTTATCTATAATATCAATGTAGCATCAATATGAAGAAAGGAGAAAGAATTACTTTAACAACATTTACATGTTCTCACACAAAAGTTGCTAGTAGAATGATCTTGAGAAGCAGAAGGACCCCTAACATGAATTTTTGAGAAAGGATTGTCTTCACAAAAATAAAGGACAACTTTTGGTACTTCAAAAAGTTATTTAAGTAATGGAGTTTAAAGTTAAAAAGATTAAAGGTAAGTTTGTGATATTTTATAATAAACCCTTTGCAATGATATGGTCTGATTACATTTGGTTAATTTTCATTAGTAATTTTGAATGAGTGTCAAATTTTGACGTTAAAGGTTTATTAAATAGGCTTTGCTATGAAAACAGAAACGTAAAAGGACAGCACAAAGTCACTGCCCTTAAACAGTTCAGAGTCAAGTAAAGAGAATGAGCACATAGATGAAACTTTTCAACCCTCTGATAAAGCCATAAGAAAGTTCTGAAATAAGAAAGTTCTAAGTCAGTAGAAACAACAAACTTGGTGTTTATACCAAAGAAAAGGGCCATTTCTAGATAAAGGTTGAACAAGATCTTCAGATAAAACTTGACCAAGATCATCAGACCTTCTAATGAAAGGTCTAGGGCGTCCTGGGCACCAGAAGGATTAATCAGGGCAGGTGTAAATAACATGGTACTTTTGAGTATCTGTTCCCACTTTGAAATTACTAAATAGGGTTATGGAGACAAGGTCAGGAAAAGATGAATGGTATGACTGTAGTAAAGTCATCAAAAAGTTTTAATCAGGAGAGAAAATTTGAAGAGATGAAGGTAAAAAGAGTATACTGTATGGGATGACATCTGGACCTCCTTAAAATGTGGATGTCCTGAAGTAAAGAAGTTTAAACAGAACAAAAACAACAGTCTACCAAAGACACAATTTGGTGTTATGTTTTAATGGTAGGGTGACTTATTAAAGAGTGATATCAAGAATGACTTCTTTGATTCTGGCTTGGTTGATGAACTATTGTGTAGTAACATTGAAGCCTTCATCACCCTAACAATCTTAGTTGAATATCAGAATAAATTACTAGCTAAATACGCTTTAATTCATGATATATAAAAGTGGAGAGTCCAATATTTTGCTGTTATGTACCATTTCAGATTGTCTCATTTTATGAGTCACTTTACTCTCAGGTTAATCTTCTACCCCGCATCTTCATATTGTCAGGTCTCCACTCTGAGTATAGAGATATTCTGTTGCAATTTATATCTGTTTATTTAAATCCCTATCAGTTAGAAATATAAATCCCAAATTGAATCTGTCATGTAGTTTTAACATTGTGCCATGGAACTCAAAACCTAAAACCAATGGGTTATCTACCTTCAATTTAAATATCCAGCCTCATTTCCTACTTGTTTGAAAATAAATCCCTTAAAGTTCTCCAAAGTGTGTCCACAGTTACATTCATAGCATTTCTAATCTGTAGCTAAAGGTTTATTTTATGCTGGCATGCACCTATTTTATTAGGTATGCACAATGGCTTCTACCACTCATAATGTAAATAAGGAAAATAATAAAACCTCAGTAGCACTTGAATTTTTTTCTTCTATTAAGTAGCTTGTCTACTTTTAATAATTTTACAATGAGGTATGATATGTTGGTTATCTTTAGTGTGACTATTTCCAATTCTATAACAGTTGCTAGAACAAGCGATTTGGTGTTAGTAGTAACAACTTTTTAAATAAAAGATATACCTATGAAAAATTAATATTATCCACAAGGATCAATACATATAAAGGATGGAATTTATGCAAGGCTTGATAACTATTATATTTGATAACTATTATAGAAATATTGAAATCAATTTACAGAAATCCATTATTTCTATTCTAGTGGCTCTGTTTATTGAACCTAATTGTCAGAAATTTCCTATAAATTTTTACACATGAAATAACATTTCAGAGGGTTTACATCCCTAGATAGGCTGAAAGAGGGGACACAGGAAGTAAGGAACATGTTTCATTACTAAAACTGATTTTTTTATTATGATTTATCCTCCACTCTAACTTTTTTTCTAAATTTATTCTCACCCATCCAAGCATCCATACAATAAACACATTCACAATACAGGGTAATAAAATCCAAATTTTAAATGACCATCTTTGGGGTTCATATTATTACCTCTAGCTTGTAAGTCTGTGCTTCGGTAAAATGCAAAGAAATAATTGGTATTTGCTTTCCTCTCTCTGAATCCTATGCCCCTTTTATTAGGTTCTGTCTAACTTATCATTCATGGTGATATTCTACTACAAAGACAGTTTGTCTCTTTTTGTAAACCAATCAAAAGCCTTGTCTCAAAAATACTGAAATTGCTTCATTTATCTGTCAGGACATTCAAACCTGTCCAAGGCCAGAAGCCAAAAAAGGTTCTGAAAGGAAAAATGATATCAGAAATAGATCAACTTGACAGGATTTGCAACATTAAATCTCTCAATTGCTACAGAAAGGTCTGGGGTCTCTGAACCCCACTTCATTCTATAGAACCAAGATAAAAAAAATGCAGATGGTGAAAGCAATTTGTGAGAAACCCAATCTACAATAGCATTGAAAATAAATCACACATCCTTTGTTTTCATTTCCTATGTACACTATGTATACTTACTAATAAATCACATGTGATTAATTGAGTTGGAATGAAATGCAAGAAAGGGGATCTGCAAATATCTGGCTATTAGTTGCAAGGTCACCAACATGTTCCAATTGTCATCAACCATTATGACTCCATATCACTGCACCTCAGCAGCTGTGAATTTAGCTTCAAATTATGCCATTCAACTAGGGTAGCAGAAATGCCGAGGGTGAGGACCTTCAAAAAATCACTCCACTTTTAACCTCTCAGCTTCACAGAAGTCTTCTATCAATCAAATACTGCTTATCACAACATTCTCCTTGAATGTCTTATATCTCCCCCTCACCTACCACCACCACTAATAAACCTATTTTATCATGAGGGGATCCTTTTTTACACATACCATCAAAATGATTTCATCTGTGTATCACTTCGATACTTTCTGAGAAAGATTTGGAAATGTCACCGAAGTCATTTATATATGATCCATAATTATCTTTATGAAGATATAAGAAAAGACTTATCACCACAGACTAAACTAGAACAACTAGACTACTCAGATTTCACTATTTTTCCAGAGTCATCTCAGGTTGTAATTACTGCACTTTTTTCTATTTCTTTTAATCTTTCAATTGAAAAGCTTTTGAATCAAAATCACATGAGATGAAATACCATCTTACTCCCATAGACATAGCCCATATTAAAAAAAAATGTTGTAGAAGGTATAGAAAAAGGAACCTTTGATTACTATTGGTGAGAGTGTAGACAGATGCATACCCTATGTAATATAGTATGGAGGTCTCTCAAAATATTACAAGTATATATACACAAAATGATCCAGCAATCCCTCTTTGTCAGCTCAAAAATGCAAAGATACTGATTTGAAGGGCTATAAACCTTATATTCATTGTAGCACTATTTACTGTAGTCAAGTTATGGAAACAGACTAAGACTACAATGACAGGTAAGTCATTGGATTAAGATGATGTCATATTTATACACAATGGAATACTACTTAGCTATGAATGATGAAATTTTTTCAACAAGGATGAAACTGGAAAGGATGTTAAATTACTCAGAAGGAGAAAGACAAATATCAGATAATTTCAGTCATAGTAGAATATAAACAAAGGCAGACAAAACCAAACCAAACTTAAAAATTTGAATGTAGATTTGAGGCTGCCAAAGGAGTGATGAGGGTGGTGAGGCAAGGGGGAAATGGGTCCAATGAACTATGGTGGAAGATTATAGGTATTCTGTGGTTCAAATATTTGCAATTACCTGTGTCTATGTTATAGCAAAAGGCAATATGGTCTAAAATCCCAAATCTAAGTATGACATGGTACAACCAAGAAAATAAAAAGAAAGTGAATGAAGGAAAAGAGGAAGTAGGAATTAGGAAATATTGGAAAATTACCTGTAATACCTCACCACAATGACCAGGTCAGTAAAATACATACAAATAATATATATGTGGCTGTGAAAAAAATTTTTAAATATATTTCATTCAGTTATGGGAACAGTATATGAACATGGAGACAGATACAAGGAGCCAATAAGAAACTGATACTAAAACCATGTTTTTCTTCTTCCTGACAGAAAAGTGTAAGCCTTGAAACATAGCAGGGAGTCCAGAAAAAAAAGTATAGAGAAATAATAAGCTTGCATATTTTTATACAGTTATTTTCAAACTATTTTATCATGCATGTGAATATGCATATATATGTATTCACACCGAATTTCTAGAAAAATTTTCATAAGTATTATAATATGTAATTCAGTAATATAAAGTTTTAGTGACTAGTCATATTTTTGAAAGTCATTGGGGTTAATGAACATACATTGAGTAAGTTATTTCAATAACATCTAGATGTGTTTTCTTTATTAAGTGATCAAGGTACAAGGTGCTTTCGAAGGTAATTTAACAGATTGATTTAATATTACCATATTAATGATGCACTATATGTGCAATACTGAAAACTTAATTCATTATATTTATAATATAAATGGCTTTTACCCATTTTCATTGTTAAAGGTTTTCAAGTAAATATTCATAAAATTTGTATATGTTGAAAGTTTCTATTTAATCTTCTGATTATTCCTTCCCCCAAACAATGAATTCATCAATCATTTCAAAATATTGGATCTAAATCTGATATATCATTAGTAGTGACAGTTTTACAGAGAAATTCAAATCAACCTAGAAGTATTAAGAACTGTGAAACAGGGAATTAGGGCGGTGATCAATATTTAAACAAGACATTGTGATCAGAAGAGCAAAAAAGGCATGTTAATATTGAATGCTTTATTTGTCTTCTCAAGCATTTACTTACATCTCAGGAGTTTAAAGAAAGGTTTGTCACCAATGTGTTTGCATTTTTCATTTTATCCACTTTAGTTACATCTGTTATTTGTGCTGATGAGACTCACTTGTTTTGTATTTTGTAGTCTTCTATTGGATGATCCATTACTGTGATATTGTGTAGAAATATATCCAATGGCAATTACTAAATAAAATTTGCTCATTTGCTATAATGCCCCTTCTATTCAGAATGATAGCCTTTTCATATATTTACCTTAATTTTTAAAGTCTTCAAGTATTTTACCTAATAATATTCATAGAATAATATATTAAGGACAGCAGATAAATGCAAATTCATTCTTAAGTAGCATTCAAGAGAACAATAGATTGAATTCATTTTGAATGTGGTAGAATCACTCTACCCTTAAAGAACTGAAATTTTGGAGGTCATTTTATTAGAGAAATGTTTGTTGCTGTAAGAAGCACCTTTACAAAACTGTGACTTCATTTATAAAAATATTGCCTCAATACAGATAAATCAAATTTTCCAAAGTGTAGGGTTTTCAGAGCAAGCCTTATTTGTGTATTCATGGTGTACTCCAGAAGACAGTCTGCAGGTAAGTCTTTTCTGCACCCAAAACTCAGGAATGATGCTAAACCTTATATTACTGCATGCTTTTACAACCCAAATTAATGCAAACATCAAAGATTAAAAATAGCATAATCAACAATAAAGGTTGTCATTTTAATGGCCCTGAACTGTGCCAAAGGAGCAACTCTTGCTTAGGTGTAACTCTATCTCAAGCTTCCTAGTGCCCCATCTGTTTTGTATACCATGTTCCAGCCTCTTAAATCTGTCCTACTGTAGCCTGCATGTGATGATCATCACATGACATTAATTGATAATTAAAGGTTAAACCAAATTTGTTTTTCTATCATAAACCTACATGATCATCACATGACCATCATATATAAACCTACATGACCATTCATATATACTGATAGTTTTTAATGTGTAAAATAAATTAATGAATTTTACATTTACATTACTGAAGATTAACATAACATTTCTTCGTTACGCAATTGTTCCTGTGAGTAAAATACAGGTCTTATAAAATGAATTGTGATTTTTTTCTCCAGACTTTTGAAAACATTGTCATAAATTGATCTTTTTCCTTAATATTTGATAATATAACCAGTCAAGCTATTTGGACCTCAGATTTCTTATGACGTTGAGTTACTAAGTCAAATGTAACCTTCCAATAAGATTTTAAAAAGGTACTATATACTAACTTGATTTTAAATCAATAAACAAGGCTAGTAGTAATCTATAATAGTGAGTGAGTAGAATCTATAATAGTAAAATATAAAGATAGAATAAACACATTTCTATTTTTTTCCATATGATTTAAAAGAAACCTGCACAAAGCAATCATTAAATGACAAAACTACTCATAGAACCCCCAAATACAATATTACTTTGATTAAAAAACTATACAAAGAAGCATTATATATATATATATATAATAATAGCACAAATAGTGGAGAGGGAATAAAATTGCATAAGAACAAAGATTTGTTTGACATGAAGCTGATTAGTCTGAAGTAGGTAGTTATAACTTAAGATGTTAATTTATACTCCAGGGAAAATATTAAGATTGAGATCAAAAACATACAGTAAAAGATTAACTAAGGAATTGAAATGGTTCACCAGAAAACATATACCTAATACAAAAGGAAATCATTGAGTAAATAAAATAAAATTTAAAAACTATAAAATACATAAAAATGAGATACATAAATAACACCTATCAGAAATTACAATGGATGTCAATGGATTAGATACCTTATCAAAAGGCACATGGGCAGAAAAAAAAGTATTCAAGTTATCTTCTTTACCAAACATACTACTGCATAAGGTATAAATAAATTGAAATTAAAATGACAGAAAAAAAGATACAGCCTGCAAATAGTAACCAAAAGAGCAGTCAAGTATATTTTTCTAAGAATATAATAGCAATGGTAGATCCCATCTTCCACAGGAAGGGTGTGCTAATAGCTGTTCAAGAGTCTTGAATCTAGCCCTCTGTATATACAAATCCATTTAAAATTATTGAACATCTCCTGTAATTTTGGTCCTGGGCACTTTAGGCCAGGCATTGTTTGAAGTCTAACAGTTTCTTAAGGATTCAGATTACAAGAAGTATAAACATATATATTTCTCTATATAAATTGTATAACATATATAGTTCTCTCTCTATATATATATATTTACTTTGATTTACAGAAATCTCTACCTACCTACCTACCTATCTACCTACCTACCTACCTATCTACCTACCTATCTTTCTACCATCTATCTAATCTATCTATAACAATTCCTCACCATGTAATACTATGAGAAATGTATTGTTGAACTACAGCCCGAGTCAAATTGCACTTCGAAAGCAGAGCACCACCATTCTATTATCTGATGTCTATTTTATCATTGTGAAAAGATTAATATTAGGGAAAAATACATAGTTATAACAAACTCATATTTTTGTAAGTTAATGTAAATAGTAATGTAGCTTAGAATAGAAAGAACAATGTCTAAACTGTAATAATTCAGCTATCTTTAATAATATGAATAAAGTGCTTATGAGAATGACATTCAGAGAAAAAATGGTTATTATTTTTTGGTATTATCAGTATTTTATATAATCCATCATGTATTCTTTCAAAAGCTAATTACAAACTGGACAGTGATTATCTAGGAATTATCTAGGGATATAAACTAGACAAATAAAGTTATTTACTCCCAAAACATTATTTACCAGTTTATAAAAATGTAATAAATTTCTGTCTTTTCTCATGTGAAAAAAATGCTGATATTGCTAAACAATTTCTTTCCTGGATGGTTATAATTATGGCTAAACAATTTCATAAAGCTATTCAGAATCACATTATTATTTTTATAAATAGTTAAGAATTAATCTACATAACATTTCAGGTATAATTTGGATAATGAGAATATAGATAAAGTTCTAGAGATCTCTATAATGGAACAATTGATTCCATTAAACAATTTCTCAATTACTATTAATTAATTTCTCAAAAACTATGTCTAGTTTATACTTCTCAATTATAAAGAAAGAGAATCCACATCATTAAAATTTTTATTCCACAAAATTGAATATAGTACTAATCCTACAATATATAAATAATACTATAGTAAATGTAGAAATTTTATAATCACTATTTAAATGTATATATTATAAATACTTTTAAGTTTGTATGGCCAAATTTGTTTTCATGTATTTCTGATACTTTTTTAAAAAGTGTTTTAAGAAAACTAAAATCAAATTTTCCTTTCTGTATATACATATGGGTTCCAGTCAGTAATGGCTATTTCTATTTATTTTAATCACTTTCTCTCCTAAGTTTTACTTGAGTTTTCTTTTTTTTTAATGTGTCACAAAATTTTATTCTTTTTTGATTTTGCCAATCAACAATGATTAGATCATGGACTATAAACAGGTGGTAGACTTTATGAGCAGGTGGTTTGTTATTTTTCTTTTTTTATTGGTTGCACATTATATATACATAATTATATATATTGATTATATATATAAATATATTGACTGCATACTATATATATATATATATACACATATATATTACACCATTATCTGCCTTAAGGTTTTCTCATCACGTTATCACCCATGAGCCATTTTGACCCCTTTGTCTTCTTTCTTGCTTAGTTAAATTTTATCTGTCAATCTATTGATCATAAAAAAAATTAAAGGATAAATCTAAATATAGCTTTTTTAATTTCCTAAGGAATGCAAGAAATTATTCAACCAAAAGACAGTTTCAACTGAAATGAGACCATCTATTTTCAACACATTGTCTTTTTAACATATTCTATAGAATAAATTCTACAAAGAAAAAGGTCAAAGTATAAGGATAGGTAGCTCAAAATAAAATGCAAGTTATGTATATAACAAATGCAAGTTATGTATATAGCAAATATGTACAAGTTATGTATATGTACAAGTTATGTATATAGCAAATAGAGATGAAAACAATGAGATATATTTAGTTACTTAAATTGTTCCATATTAAGAATGGTAACATTTTTAATTTTAAATAGCATTCTGGGTTGGAAAGCATTCAGACAAAAAGTCACTTCATATAATAAATTACTGGTGAAAGTGTAAATTGACACAACATTTTGGAGGGACTGACATTTTATGCACCATTTACCTGAGCAATGTCCTCCAGGAATTCAACTGGCAAGAAAAAACTTAGAGGGAAAGGCAGAGAATTAGCCAAAGATACCCGCTCCAATTGCCTCAAATCCCAGTTTGGTCTCAAATGAGAAATAAGGCCTATAGATTTAACTTCAACTCTCATCAAGCTCTAATCATGGAAGAAGTTACTGGTATAAACAACAAGCTTAAGACTTTATTTTTTAAAAGAAAACAGGACTATTACTTGAGAAATATCTGCATTTAATAACTAAATGAGCATGTGGTTAAGTAAGTGATATAAACTAAATGGAATGATGTAACACTTGGGAGAACATAAGGTCACTGTAGAGTGTTTCAGAAATGGCAACAGTTAAACTTCAAATTTAGCTGAGAAGTCAAGTAAGGTAAGAACTGAAATACGTCCTGCCTATTGAATTTATGATGCTAAGCTCATCAAGGATTTGAGCAAGAATCTGTTCAGCTACACCCAGGAAGAATCTTTGTATGATGGAAATTTCTTTTTGAATAAATTATTTTCTTTTTGAATAAATCTATTTTTTTTTTACAATAAGCATCATTTTCCCTTCCAAATCAGTCGATTTATACTTAAGCCTTAAAATAATTTCATTAGAGTATGGTACAAAAGCCCATTATCATGGTTTGGAATGACCAAAGGAAATGTCTTATTCCCTAAGAATAGAGAGAAGGGTAGGTTGCGCATTTCAAGAAGAATATCAATTCCATACTCTTGGTCTTATTCACCCACTCCAACCTGTTCCATTCAGTTTTCCTTCTTTCATAAAACTGAAACCCCACTCATGTCTTCATCAACAAGGATTTAGTCAGCCTCCATTAATTTCTTTCCCATAGCACATCCAAGACGTCAAATCCTGGTGACTATTTCCAAAAATAGTCACTCTATGGTGTAGATTCATATTCCTTATTGTTACGCTTGTTTCATATCATTGTATCCACAACCTGAATCCTTGGAATAACCTACAAAAATTTCACTCTGCTTCTCTTCCACCTTGCTTCTCTTCAAATTTTATTATTATAAAAAACAATTTGATTGATATCTATTTTAGATCAACACATGTTAATTTTTGGTTTTGACCTTTCAAATAATATCTGCTTTAACATTAAATATTGTTCAAAGTTGTTAAAATAATATTCTTTATCTCTCTAATCTCATCTTCCCCTTCAACCAGTCAAACTAGCACCTTGTTATATAGCAGTCAAGTTATCAACTTTTAAAGATGTTGCAGGGAATTTTTTGTTGCTGTTCTTTATCACTCTACACTTTGTCTTTCCTCAAATTTTCTCTTCTCATTAAGACAAATGCAAATATAAAATCAAATTATTATCTGGACTTTGAACTATAGTACATTACAAATGCTTTGTAACCAAAATTAGAGTATATGCCCTAACAAACTTATGCCTGAACTTATGCCTTAACAAACTTTTGCCTGAAGGCAAAAAAGTAGATGTGATGATATAGATCTAAATATACAGACTGCAAAATTCATCCAACTAGTACTGAAAATAATGGATTCAAATAAATAGATATCCCATTTCATTCTGGTGCTTCTAATGGGGTAGGACAATGGAATCATAGCATGTGGCAGAAGGTGACTGGGAGCACAGACAGGACATTGGATAGGTATGTGAAAAGAGGAGCTGATGGATGTCCTCTCAAGTCACAATGAAGGCAAAAGACTATGTTAGAAAGTTGATTCAATCTGCAGACTACAAAGAAAAAAGAGAAAATGACCCACTCATATTTACGGAACTATCAATAAAAAGTTACTTCAATTTGCCTTTAAAAATTGCTAAAGTTCATTATTTTCCTGGGTTTACTATACGTACACTGGAGAAAGTATCAGAGAAAGTATCAAATTAGAGCCTGACCCCACTTTGTTCAATGGGATAGATTTCACTTTAAGATGGCTACTCATTCATTAATCTTCTAGGTAATATTAATTTTATTTGTTTTGGGTATCAGGGGTGTGAAACTATCCAGAAATTTTAATGTAAACCTTCTTGGCAAACTAATATTTCAATTAATAGAAATGTTTATGATTCCTATGATTCCTAGAATTATTCCTGTAGGTAAATATTCCTGTGTTTCCCAGCTTAGTTTGTTTTTCCTCAGAAGTAGCTACTGAGGCAAAGATTTCAGTGTGATTAGTAAGTTGGGAATAGATTTTAGTGAATGCTGTTAAGGGAGTGGGAAAGTGAGACAGAAAAGAAACTAATAAAGAGAAAGTTATTAGGCAAGTTGTCAACTGTGGGCAAAGAAGTAGCCTGACTCCACTGGGGAACTGTAAGAGACAGTGGAGAGAACATTCCTCAGAATTAGTTCCATGAAGGACTTGGGAGTTGGGTATTTAAATGCCAATTCCTCATCCATCACTGCTGGAAGACTGCCTCTTGGGCCATTAACTCTAAGGCAATTCCAGTTCACCTCCCTCACACTGTGCCTGCTGCAGACATCAAGACCAGCTAGCTGAGGTTTTGCAGGTGACTCTAGAGCTACATTCTGCTAACAGACTAGAACAGTAATTATGTTTGGTTTCCTTAACTCCACTTCACACTACCGTAAGCTTTCCTAGATTCTCTCTTATTGCTATTTTTGTCAGCATTAAAACAAAATTCTATACACCTCTTGATGCCATTCAGTATTTCTAAGGATTATTGTTTATTTTTACTCTTACAGAAAATCTGTTGGAGTCAGCTATATAAACATGAGTTGAAAATTTCAGCTAGAAAAAGCAGTGTATCAAGTAAGTTATCCAAATGGAATTTATAGATTTTTCTTCCATTATTAAGCTACTACTGTCAGCCCACAGTTGATAGCACACTCTATATCTTGGATTAGGCTGACTGCAAGGAACAAACCAGTATCTACTCTGTTCTCTAAGGAAACCATATGTGTAGGCTGTAATTTATTTGTGTGAGCATTACCATATGTTCTCACATATTGCAGTCTCTCTCTCCTGCCATTTATACTGTGGAACTCTCAGTGAAATTAATTGTCAGTTCTGAGACACTCAACCTAAGAAACTGTCTGAAATATTAAGGATATTTTTCTTTCACCCTTGTTATGTATTTGATAGCTCAAATGTAAGCCAATAATTCAAATGAATAAAATTGCCATGAACTTAAATGATGGGAAGTAGGACATATCACAAATTTCTGAAGCTGAAATAATTTGAAGAATTGAAAAATTCCCTCAATAAGTCAAATCTATTACTACAAGAGAAAGATTCATGTTCAAGAAAAAGAATTTATAATGAAGATTTACTGTATCTTTCCACAAATTTTTAACTTCTACATGCTTATTAATCTGTACTTAACAAGAAATAAAAATATTAAAATTCAATTTATTAAAAAAGATTATGATGAATGACTTTGGCATTCTTACACCAAATATATGAGGTGAATTTTATATTTCAATGGTAAATTGAAAAGTAAAATTTTAAAATTAGGAAAATATATTATCACCATGCAACTATAACCCCAAACAAGATCTAGAACATTTTTATCACCACAGGAAGGTCCTTTGATCCAGTGATCACAATTCAGTCCTTTCTAATTAGCTTTCTTATCTAGGAAATCACATCTGATTTCTGAAATGTTTTGAAAATTTTTTGCTAATTTTTGAAAATTTTTTGCTAATTTTTGAACCTTATATAAGAATCAGGTACTTCCTAAATTCTTTTATCACTTGTAGCACTGATGATTCCTTTTGTCTATAAACAGATACGTGACAATCACAATATTAAGCATCATCATAATGTTAAGAGGATGAAACAACTGAAACTTTCCATGAAGAGTTACATTTTATCTTTTCTTCCTCTTTATGTCTGTAGGGAAATGATACTCTTGGCTGAACTGAATCTCTTCTGAGGGTTTGACTATGTGTACTTGATCATAATTCCTAAATTCCTCCACAAGTGTTTATTTAAGTAGTGGGGGAAAAAGTCAAAGAAAAAGCTAAATCACATATATCCAAATTTGGTTATCATCAATATTGTGATTAAATGTAACCACATAGTTAAGGTCTTCACTGATTTGATTATCTCTTTGAAGCAGCTTGACAATAAAGTTTCATATGCTTCTATACCTTTGACATATGGGCATGGTCTTTACAAAGTGTGATTTCCCAAGTTACTATGGCATAGGTTAGTAATCAGTATATGGGTTACAAATTCTAACTTATTAAAACAAATAGATATTAAAATATTTGATGGTGAAAATATTCACCATGTCTTTACAGCAAAGTTTACATGGTATGAGATCCTCTTTTTCAGTCCATTGGAAGTGATTTTATTAGATCCACTAGAAAGATGCTTACTCAATAATGTGTGCCAGATGCAAAATTATCAGCAAGTCACTTACTTGAATGTGGTTTAATGAAAGCCAACAGAGGTCAAAACTGATTGCTGCCTCACTAATGAACACATTATCTCTTTAGGAAATAAAGATTCTGGGTTAGTGTCCACACTTAGAGCACTCAGTTTTATTTCAGAATAAAATTTTACAGAAGAAAAACAGTGATTCCAAAGTAACTTTTATATGTGTGTGATGTACAAAGAAAAATTGGAAAAAAAATTTTAAAGTACATCTCTTTTTCAAGAAATTATGCATATAAATATTAATGCCCATCTTAAAAACATTACATATTCATTGAGAAAGATAAGTGATTATATTCTAACCAAATTTTTTTGTACTGAGAACTACTTAGATTGATATTTCTTAAATTTGGTCACAAAACCTGAAATAAACATTTCTTTCTTTCACAACTTCAAGCATATTCTTTCAGGGTAAAAATTCTTTTGAAGCATCTGATAGGTGAATAACCAAAGGAATCAGATGACATAGAGAAGACTGTTGTCACGGTTAGTGTTAAATTGGTGAGAAAATAAAAAGCAATGTGAGTGATGTTCAAAATAGGAAGCAATTAATCTCAAAATGGAATTGGACAAAATATCAAATTTATCAAAATAACCATACATTCTATAAAGTGACAGTAATATAAAATTCAGATATTTTTGACAAATCTCTTTCATAAAATAAAAACATAAAGTTCTCTGAGACTATATGAGTGATTATATTGGTTAATAAAGCAAGATAAAATTGGTTGCTATGCAAAAAGATGGCACTCCCTAATTTTGTCTCTAATATTCAGAAAAATGATGCCTAAAATTTGATGGTAGTGAGGATGGGGTAAGACAAAATAATTTTCTAAATGGAGTACTCTGCAGTAGAAGCAAAAGATGGTATTGAAAATTGTCTTGAATTAGTAGCAGGATGTAGATTTGCTATCAGAGGCAGAGCATTGAGGCAAAACATTTTTCTTTTTATAATTTTAAATAACTGAAATTTTAAAAGTATTTAAGGTACTTACATTTACTTCTTTTCTATTATCATACTTTGTTCTACAAATGGGAAAATTATGATTGGCAATTATTTTTATATATAGCACTTTCCCAATTACATGGAAGTGTCATCGTTTTGGTAATATCGTAAGAATAAAAATATGTCCTACTACAAATTTTATTAGACTGAATTTTAATTTCTTCCAGTTCTGCCACATTATTTTGTGACATTGAAATCCTAGTTTCTGTTGCCTTATAGGCAATTAGGAAGACTGAATGAAATAAAAATTTGTCTTTTAGTTGAAACACTATTATTTGGTTAATATATATCAAAATATTTTAAAATAAGTTGTCAATGCATAAAGATTATCCTGTGCTTTTTCTTCTTGGAATGAATGTGGTGCAATGTTACTCTCACAAATGTTATTTAGTATAGCATACAAAATAACATTCACTAGCAATGCATGACTTCTACTTTTACTTCAACTGACAAATCATTGCACTTCGTTGTCCTTTTCCAGAAACAATCATTTCTTCAGTGCATGTTCCTGAATTCTCAGTTCACTTTCTTTTCTTTCTGTAGCTTAGTTACCAGTCATATTTTGCTCATAGACAATAGAAAAAAAGTATTTTTCCAAAGGATTTTTTCATTGTATTACTTTTCTCTGTAATGAAAAAAAAATCAACAGAAAATCAAGTTATAAACTAATCTCAGTACTTTCTCCTCTATTGCCAAAGGCTCCTTGTATACAATCTCGCATTCTCATAGAAACCTCATCTTCCTAGGCATTAGTACTGAGCAGTAGTAGGCGTGAAGTACTATATATCCTCTACAGTTCTTAAAGGAGGAAGTGACCCTAATACTTATTTAATGTGATCTTACTAGTCAGAAATAGATATAAAGAAGTGTTCAGATCCTTAATTCTACTGCATTATTTTTCCTTATTAGAATGCAACTTCACTTTAATTCCTCTGTCTGAAGCAAAAGAAAATGCTTAGTACTTTACTAAGCACTTTTGAATATACTAACAGACACTGCATGTTTTGCCAATAATTAGAATTATTATTGGTAACAGAAAAGGAATCTCCTCTTGTCTTTTGGGAGATGCCAAAATAAAATGACTGATTTGGTAAGGTGGTATATGATAGTTTCCTTGTAATAGCAGGTATGGCATTTCTGTTTATTCAGTCACTGGTTATTAATCAGATTGAGATAAATGGAACTGATATTCATGCATGTATTTTGAATAATTTGTATTTATAATTACCAGAAATATTCAAGGAAAAATAATTTAGAGAACTCCTCTATCTGCATTGGTTAAACAATATGTAAGAAAGGCACATTCCTTGTGCTTTGACAAAACTTTTAATATCATACCATGACAACTGAAGTAACCAAATATTTCATTATTTTCAAGATTTATACTATGCCATTACCAGGTTAAAACTTCTTTTGAAGTTTCTTATATACATATAGCCAAAGAATTTGATGGTATGGAGAGGATTTCTATCATAATTCAAGAGACAATGAAACTACTTCTTAGAATAATGAATATTCTTACTCCACTCTCAGTGCATTAATAAACATTAATCCTCTCTTCTACAAGAATTGAATTTTAGAAAGATTTACTCATTTAGTTAATACCAGTTATTCCTAGTTTTAGAATACATCAGTTCATATCTGCAACTTAACATACAACTTAAGATTGTATTCAATAAACATAGATAAAAATATGAAATAAAATTACACAAAAGTAACATTGAAAATACTGTCAGTACATATACTATTCAAAAGTTGCCAACAAGCAAGGCATTTTAAAATTACTTAGAATACATTTTTCTGTTAATCTTCATAATAACAATATTTGGGTTGTGGCCTATATCTTGCAGACTAAGGAAGTTTCCAGCCCTTCCTAACAATAAGAAAAGTTGAATGAAAAAAAACAACCCAAAAAACTCCTCTTCTTGATTCATTAAAATGAGTTCACTGGGAAAAAACAGGAGAGATAGACAAATGAAGACAGAGAATCACAATTACCAGGATAAACCCATGAGTAGAAATCTAAGCAAGAACAAAGTAGGAGCAGAAAAGAGCGTGTGCACTGTAACTAAGAAATGACTGGAGACTCAGTATAAATAGAATTGCTGGAGTTAAAACTTCCAAGGACAGGAAGCTCAGTGGAGTATGGTGGTAGACTGTGGGTGTTTTGATGGTACTGAGGGAGAGAATCCCAATGTTACAATTAAAATATTAAAAAAGCCGGGCATGGTCACGCATGCTTGTAAACGGCAGCCTAGGAAGCCACGGCAGGGGCCAGGAATCATGGTTCGAGTCCCGCCAGGGCACAGAGCGAGATATTCCAGAAAATATATATAGCTGGGCTTTGTGGCATGCACCTGTAATCCCAGCTACCTGGGAAGTTGAGGTTGGGGATTGTTTCTGTGGTACCCCGGGCAACGTGAGCCTGCGGTTCCACAGGCTTAAAAATAGCGAGACCTGGTTGGTAAATAGACAGACAGACAGACAGACAGACAGACAGACAGACAGACAGACAGACAGACAGACAGACAGACAGACAGACAGATAGATAGATAGATAGATAGATAGATAGATAGATAGATAGATAAGTAGATAAATAGATAAATAAATAAGTAAATAAATAAATAAGTAAGTAAATAAGTAAGTAAATAAATAAATAAATAAAAATTCTATGGTTGCCTGGAATAAATAAATAAATAAGTAAGTAAGTAAGTAAGTAAGTAAGTAAATAAATAAATAAATAAATAAATAAATAAATAAATAAATAAATAAATAAATAAATAAATAAATAAAAATTCTATGGTTGCCTGGACATAGGGGGGGCCTTGACACTGCTCAGACTTTTATCACCACCTTAAATACTGAAGCATGAACATTGGAGAAAAATTTCATTACAGGGAGGAAAGAATAACCACTTTAAAATAGAGCAGAACATTGTGCTCTTAACAATGTCTTTCCTTGGTTACAATATTAAAGACAGGGTAAAGACAGGAAGAATATCAGAGAAGGAATATATTTGGTATCTTTTTTTTCTTAATTAATCTCACATGTACCATCAGGTCAAAATATAAAGAGCAACTGGTATGCTTATGCTGCGTATGTACATGGAAATGGCATATACCTACACATTTATGGCATAAATTCAGTAAGATAGCAAATATAAAAGGGACAGAAGGGACATCTGGATTATCTTACTATGAGGTATTCATAGACCTGTGAAAGATTATATCATTTTAACCACAATTTACAATATTTTTAAAAGCAATATATTTTAATAACTTCAATTTTTAAAGCCAATAAAGATCCATTCAGAAATATATCATTTTTAAGTCTTCCTGATGTTCTACTTTCATGCTAAAGCTATTTTAATAATCTGACAATCAGGCTCAGTTATAAAAATATTTAGGATATACAATAATTCTACATATAATTCTTTATTAAATACAATCTTATTATGGAACATTTTTTCACTGAATTTTTGCATATAGACCCTACACTTATTTATAAATCTTTCAGAAAATAAAATCACAAATATCAAAAGACAGAAAGGGTATGTTAGACAAATATATAGAATAAACATAAAGCAAATAAAACAGATTGTGGAGAAACATTTCAAAAAAAGTTCAGTGAATTAGGTTTCTTATTTTGTAACTATTAAATAATGCACTAATAACTTACAGTTTGTGCTACTACAATAACAAAGAAGTCTTAAAACTCAACATAAGAAACAAATTTATTTTAAAAATGGGCCAAAGAACTAAACAGAAAACTACTAAAGAATATATACTAATGGAAATAAATATATGAAGAGATGCCCCATATAATATGTAATCAGGTCAATGCAAGTTACAACAAGATATCCCCATATACCAATAAAAGTGAACAAAATCCAGAGCACTGACACCAACAAATGCTAAGGAGAAGGATGGAGCACAGAACTCCAGGGGATATTCTTTTTGGAACACAGTGGTTTATTTTAAAATTAAACCTACTGTTAGCATATAATCCAGATATTTAGCCAAAAGAGTTACAAAGGAATGCCTCCACAAAAACTTAAACACAATCGGTAGCAGCTCTATTTATAATTGTGAGAAGTAGGAAGCAATCAAATGTCCAAAGGTAAATGGAAAATTAGTGGAAATAGGCAGACAATTGAAACGAAAGTCAGTACTTTAAAAAAAGAAAAAGCTATCAAGTTATAAAGGACATGGAAGAACCCAAATGCCTATTACTAATTGAAAGAACACTGTGAAAAGGATATGCATTGTTGATTCCAACTATGAGGCACTATGAATAAAAAGATCAACAGCTACCCAGGATTTGAAGAAAGGGAAGGAGAATTGTAGAGCAAAGATGATTTTAGAACAGCAAAATTATTCTGTGTGATATGATAGGTACAGTTCATTACACATTTGTACTATAACAAGCCCTAATGTAAACTATGGGCTTTGGGAGATTATGTTTCAAAATGAGTGGTAACAACTGTACCATTCTGGTGGGTGATGTTGATAATGGGGGCTGCTATACAGGTATGTGTGCAGGAGGTGTATGGGAAATTTCTATACCTTTCTCTTAAGTTTGCTGTGAACAAAAATTGCTCTTAAAAATTGTATGTATATTTTACTATATATTTTACATATATATGTATGTATATTTTTGTTATTACAAAGTACTATATTATTACTACTTTATTCTATCCAGAAATAGATATATTGTTCTATCTAGAAATATAGTAACAGTAACAGATATAATAGTAGTAATCACTACATCTTTTTATGAGTACTATGATTAGGGTTAATTTCTTCATAATGAATATGTAAACCCTGCCTGCATGGAAGATGGATCTAAAGTTCTCCATACCACTAATTCTTAGTAATTACATATTATGGCAAAATGGAGCATTCAAGAAAACCTAAGAACTAAATCAGATACTAATTTTACTTAAGACAATAAAATCTCTGTTTTCCACCAGAAAGCCTGTTTAACCATGAGCCATCACTACCACTCACATGTAACTACTACTATGATGTTGGAGCGTACTTTTGCATCCTGAGTCAATATGAGATTTTCAGTGAGACTATATATTACTAAAAGAATGTTAGCAATAAAATCTTACTCTAGAATTCTGAGAGGGTAATAATTCCATTATAAAGTGATCTCTTCCAGCAGTAAATTGCAGTTTACTATCATGTGTCTCTGTCAACATGGTAACATATTTTCTTGGTTTTATTTTTTATAAAGTTTATGACCGTATAGTTTTATGACCAAATTTCATGAGCCATGAATAGTTTTCTGTCATTCCAGATTTTGTTTTCCATTTAGTTCTTTATATGAGGCCATATATGTGCAGATCTATGCTCTAGGATATATAGTCATATTTACATGTTATTATACATTTGTATGTAGATATATAGATATCCCTATAGCTATATAATTATTTTAATAAATACTGTTCATCTCTTAATCAAATTTCACTAGAATTTATATGACCTTCCTAACTATTCACATTTTCATACATATTATCATTTTATGGATGCATTGTCATTTTCTTTTTTAATCAGCTTTAAAGTTAGATAGGTAAAGACTATGAAAACAACTCCATGGGACATACAGCACTCAAAATCTAAGCATGTTGTGTAAATTTAACACTACCTTGAAGTCCTCCCAAAGACCTTGAATACAAGTTCCATGTGCTGAAAGAATTTTTTTTTTATTTTTAGAGAATCTATTATTTTTCTCCTCAGCTATAATAACCATAATTCTCCCACCAGTCAACTATGACAAAGGAGCAAAGAATACACTGGAACATGGAAAGTCTCAACAAATGGTGCTGGGAAAATTGGACTGATGTGCAAAAATATGAAATTAGATGACTGTTTCACACCATACACAAAAATGATTCAAAATGGATAAAAGTCGTGGATAGAAGAAGTGAAACCATAAAATATACAGACAAAAACACAGGCAAAACATGACATACACTATCTTGATTCTTGAGGAATTTCCAGTTAAGCTGGAACACAGAAAATCCTGAATATGACTGAAAAATAAAGTCATAATTTCCAGCACAATGTGACAGTCTTGAGTATACTCCCTTATTTTTGAAAGGTGTAACTGATTACAATCTCTTCTCTATTTTAAGAGAAATGATTTGAGCAGCCTTTAAAATTATTATGCAACTATGAAATTTTTCCCAGTAGTTGAATTTATTGTCATCTTTCAGAAATGTGTTGAATACAGTGTTGTGGGTCTAATTCAATTCCTTGTATTTCACTTGCTGAGTCAAAAAGTTATTCCTCATGTGTCTTTACCAAGGCATATTTCCATGTATTGAGTATATTTGTAAAGCTTACTCTCAGTTGAAATAAAAAACCAGCAAGCACAGCTAAAACTGTTTCTTATTATCTTATTGACTTTCTTAAAGATGAAAATATGTGAGAAAGTCTTGGAAATCCATCAAAAATATTTGTTCTCTGAATGATACAGCATGAATTCTGTTGCTGGTTATAATTTTACATAAGGTAATAATTGCCTTAAAAAAATGAAGCCACATCTTGAGATTGTAAGCAATTTTTGAATGAAATACTTATTTTGATTTAGTGGATATTCACTTGAGTGATTATTGAAAGTTTTCAGGAAAGTAACCAAATGACCTTTGATTTCTGATATTAGTAATCCTAAATATGTCTAAAGTTTAGTTTAAATAAAATATATAGATTTCAATACTATTGCTATTAATTCAGTTGTTTTTCATTTCTATTTTTGTACCCTTATTTAAATAACTACATGTTGTAAAATAAACATATGTTCTCAGTGTTTTAGTAGTTTATAACCTAGTTGAGGACTATAGTTTTGTACAAAAATTCACTATTAAATCAATTAAATGAGCATGAAATTACAAATTCCAAGTTAATTACTGATAACATTTTAATAATGATGAAGATTAAAAGCAATTAAGGCTTAAATGACATGACTTCTTGTAATGGAATTGCATTTTAGAATCGAACCTAGTATAATGCATATAGTTTCTAGATTTACTTTTGAGGTCTACACAATGGTGTGAGTATTGTGTAGTGATGTAATAATTATTTCCCCAAACATCCTATTACTTATTTTCTTAAATTTTATAAGTAATTGACTCAATTCTTTAAAGTATTTACTTGCTAAATAAGAGTATTTCTAAAAAAGAATATTTTAAGAATGATTTTGTTTGCATACTAAGAGGAAGTGGCTATATTTTTCACAGTCCTTCTGGATCATGACCTGAAAAGTAAGAAAGCACAAAGAAGGCAAGGAAGAATGAAAGGAACTATATGCCCTTGTCTATTTCCTTTCACTCCACCTTTCCCAGTTTCCAAGATGCCCTTGTACACTTGTACCCTTTGCAATCCCTACCAGTATGCAACGATCATCATTATAACTTTGTCTTTTTAAATCAAAATTCCATTGTTGTGATGAATTATTCCATCAACTTATTTCGAAACATTATTGGTCTTCTTTTGGATATTGAGCTGCTTCATTCCCATCCTCCATCTCATAGTATTTGACCATAGCCAATTAAGGTCATAGATATTTACCTATGGATTTCCTTTTCAGAGCATATGAAATATGTATTCCCTCTCTGGTATAGGCAGATGGCCATCTTATTAAGTCATTAATACATGTTTGAAACTTTAGAAAGAAAGTTTGCAGGGTTTAAAAGGATACATGGGTCATCTCTTAATTATTACCATTTTATAAGTTCATTTATGTACTTTATTTTTAAAGTCCAAAGGGTTTGTTTTTCTTTGCCTATCATGGAGAATTATGTTTTGATTATCAATGGCCTCAATAGTATTAAGACTAAGGAGGATGATACACAAAGGCATGGGAAATTAAAGAGAATTAAAGATAAGGTTTATGGCTCATCAAATTAAGATGACTGAAGCTATAACAATGGATCTTTCTCACATTATTATAGGTTTACTACAACTTGGAAATATCATAAATTGAAAATGTATCTACTAGTTCTCAACTTTTTTCAATCTAAAGGGTTCTATTTAATGCAAATAATTTTCACACTGTTATAAAGCTGAATAAACACAAATCAACCCAGCATAAGTTGGGGATCATTTGTATAAATTTTGAAGTATTTAATTTATATATAGGGAAGAATAAAAAGAGGAATGAAGACAGAAAGATGAGCATGTATGCCTCCTCTCAGATTATATTAAAGGTTGAATTAAGATCAAATTTAATCATTTAAAGATTTTAAGAAATGCAAAATTTTTAGTGTAAATTCTTAGAGAAAGACAAGTAATAAGTAGGACTATGAAAATGCAGTTTAATTTCCCAGTAACATTTCTCAGGCCATTCTAACCACTTTCAAGAATTCACTGTAGGCTTGATAAAAAGTATAAGCAGACCATTCATTCCAGTATCTTATAATAAAGGAGGGAAGCAAGATATTATCTAAGTAAAGTTTAAGATTAATGCAGTGTTTATTTTCTCTATTCAGATAAAGGTGAGCACTTCTGACAAAAATGGTAAAATCAATACTTGGAAGTGATGACATTTAAGGTCCAATAGGTAGACAGCATAATTAGCAGGGCAGAATAGGCTAAGAATGGAATTAGTTTTAAAAAATGCATTTAGTAGCATTGCTGAAATAATCACATATTTTGGCATTCAAAATTCACTTGTACTTGTAATTCTTACCATGAACATCTGGAAAAGATACATAAAATCAATTTATAACTAACCAGTAAAACCTTACTATTTACATGGAAAAACTAAGAGAAAACAGATATGAGTCAAATTATTTCATCAAATGACCGCTAAATAGAAATACAGAATGAGAAACAAATGAACATTCGAAGAGTGGATTTCTTAACTTCCTCTGTGGTTTTCTAGTTTAGATGCAGAAGTACCTACCCTCAAAGGATCTCACATTCAAGACAGCATCTCTAGATTGAGTGTTCCAAGTTTGTCATTTTGATCTGAGGTCAAAATTCTCCCCTCAAACAACTTGAAAACTGTGACTTAGTTCATGAAGGACTCAGTTCTACCCATCTAAATGATCAATTTCCAGTGAAAAGAAAGGATGTTGATTTGGGGTTCAGAGTTTCTGATTCAAGCATTCATCTGTGGGGATATAAAAAAAAATGTCATACTTCCCAGTTTTACCTCTTATGAGTTCAAATGGTGTTCTTGGGGCCCATTCCCCTTGGTCATCTTGTTCTGGCTCAAAGGAAGTTTACTCATCAGTGCAATCTGAATGCAGCACTGTGTGTGATGACTGGGTAAATAGAATGACGCAGAACTTGTCCAGTAAATTGAAAGCAGTTCAATGTCAAAGTCATAGTTTTGCTGTGATTTTTAAGTGATTGTATTCAGCAGTCAAGTGCTCTCTAGATTTTTGAGTTACTGTCAGCTTAGTGTTTATGAAAATGAATTTCAACTAGAAATTTACAACTATTCACTCTTAGAATTTTATAGACTGACCATATACTATCTAATGACAAATTTCCTTTAATGCATTTTATATTTCCCCAGTTACCTTTCAAATAAATTCATTTCTTTTCCTACTCCAGCATTTAGCTCTTTTGCCGGTTACTCCAATTTTCTAAAAATGATTTCCAGAATGCATGTCTGTGAGTTTCTTCAAACCCAGGGGGAAATATTGTTATTACAAAGACCAAAAAAGAAATACCAAATGCTTTCCCTAGTCTGAATCACTTTAGTGTTAAATGTAGAGAAATTAAACTGGGAGAAAAACAACACTGTCTACTCTCATATTCTTGGGTCAATTTGTTCATGTTGCCCTCCAAATTTTCTTTTTATTTTCTCCTCAACTTGTCTCCAAATTGTGATCAATGGAATTAAGTTTCCACCTTTTGTACCAGTTCTAACTTTTTATAGTACTATATGATATGTACACTTAATTTTGCATACTCTTTCATAGTACTTAAACAAATATGCATGTTTAATTGTATTGGTAAGTGCTTTAATAGTAAAGTAAGAATTTGTCATAAGATGTATATATTGCTCTGAAGAGACTTCTCCCTGAATTGTAGGAAGGGTACTTTTATTATTAAACAACTTTAACTATTTTACAAATATATCTTATTTGTAACTAATATATTTTTTGTGAAGTGGCTGGAAATATAAATAGGCAGCAATTTGAGGATTAGCTGTATTTCTACTATAGTTTCAAGAGAATTCTGACAAAATTCTTTACACAATGTATTCAGTAAATTTTTTTTCAGTTGTTGGCATCCTCAGTAGGTAAGGGGAGATGCAGATTTAGCAGCAACAGCAGCAGTAGCAGCAGACAGAAGACACAATCATTCTACTCTCCAATTATATTTCTAAGTATTTGATTTTTGAGGCTTTAAGACCCAATGTTTGAGAGAGTCTACAAACATTATTCCCAAACTAAGATCCATGTGTAGATAATAAGTACTGTTTGAAGTAAGAAGCTTCCAGAAATGACTAAGAATAACCCTGGGCATTCTTTTTTTGTTTGTTCATTTTATTATCATTATCTATCTTGGGGTTCTCCCACTACCTTATCACCTGTGAGCCATCATCTTGGTCTTTTGTACCCCTCCCACTCTGGCTTTTCCCCTGCTCCCCCTCCCTCATGCTCCATGCTTCAATTTTGCTGAGAGTTAGTTTTAAAATTTTCTTGTCTGTTTATTTTCCCTTTATCTCTCAAATAAGTAAGAACATCCAGTATATCTTTTTTTCTAACTTATTTCTGCTAGCCTGATTCTTTTTAGCTTCATCCATGTTGCCATGAACAATATGTTTGTCTTTTTTTATTGATGAATAATATTCCATGTGTACATATACCAGAGCTTGTCTATTTTGGGGCATTTGAGTTGCTTCCATATCCTGGCTCTTGTAAATAGTGCTGCAATAAACATCTGGGTACAGTTAAATGTTCAACATCACTGATAATCAGGAAAATGCACATCAAAACCACAATAAGATACCTTTTACACCAGTAAGAATGGTACATATTAAAAATAATAGGTGACAAGTGCTGGTGTGATTGTGGAGAGAAAAGAACACTTTTACACTGTTTGTGGGAATGTAAACTGGTCCAGACACTATGGAAAGCTGTGTGGAGAACCCTCAAACTACTGAAAATGGAATCCCCATTTGATCCAGCAATTGTATTGCTAGGAATCTAGCCAAAGGTTATGAAAACTCTAATCCTGGGCATTCTTTACTCAGTCAACAATAAAGGAAAAATGGAGCATTTATTTTTATTTGAACAAAGAATGAAAAGTTAGAAAACCTCCACAAACATGATTTGACTTCTCTAGGCTTCCTTGCTTTTTAAAGGAGATTGCCAATTAATGAAATGTAAGAATCTATTGTGAAAAATACATTTTTTCTTTATGATAGCATATTTACTTTCATTTATAAATGTCCCCATATTATTATAGATCTGGCATCTATTTCAGATTTGCCAAGCATCTGACAGATGATTATAAACGGATAGAGATGGCAAAGACCATACTTACATATATTTGACAGATGAAGTGGATGTCCAATTGTACTTAGTGAATTTTCACAGATTTACACTAATGGGCAATGGGTCAAAGGAGAGAGGACTGGACTCTTAGTTCCAACATGATTTGACAGTGTGCTCTTCTAGTTACACCCCCTCATACTTAACTTTCAAATGCTCATGTTCTAGGAGTCCAGTGTTCATGCTAATTTTCATGTATTGGGTCCTTAACTAAATTTTAAATGTGTTTTTGTCCCTCCTCCTCTTTCAAGACGCTCAGGTCTGGGAGCGGAACCTGATACAGCTACTGCACGGAACTCCTCAGCCACCACTGGTCACAGGACTCCTGAGGTTTGTTCACATCTTGGCAAAACAGTCTCTTTCATCTAGGATACTGGACTTTGCTAGGCGTTCTTTAGAAGGCATTTGCTCTTAGGAATTAGAGGAGGTTTGATTAGTATAGATGTGCTTATTTCAAAGCACAGAAACCTACTCAGTAATTTACAAGTTCTCTTCTCAAGCAGAAGTGTGCACCCTTCTCTCCCTGAGTGTACAAGCATTGATGAGATCTATACTCTATAATAAATAAACCATATAATCATGCACAATTTATACATTTTATATATAATTTATACCATATGTTTATATCTTATATATAACTGCATGTAGCTATATATAATTTATAAATTATATTCAATCTACATATCAAATACACACATATAAATTATATATTATATATAAATCATATGTATAAATTATATATAATATAATCATACTATATAAAATATATGAATCATACTTATATTGATATATAAATTATATATCTATGTAATACATATTATAGAATATATAGCTATACAATTATATATAAAATATAATTATATGTTATATATAAGCATATATATCTATAAATCATATATAACATATATTATATCTAAATATATTATATAATTATATATAAATTACAATATATATTAGCTATAAACCATAGCATTTCTATAAGCAGGGAGGTTGCTGGAGGAAGAAAGTTTGAATATGGATTTTAGTCTTATAAAGGTAGAGTAATTTATACTCTCCATTCTGATGATTTGATTTTCTCTGCTAGGCTAGGTAAGAAATATCGATTTATTTCACCAACCCTGTTCTGAGGAAGTATTTAAATTTTTACCAGGATATTCCCCGCCTTTTACTCACAGAATTTTAATGATAGAGGTATTTCCATTACTCATAATTTTTAATATAAAGAAAAATTTAAGTTTCTTATTTTAAGTTTATACATAGCTTGTATTCATTTCTTTAACGTATATAGATATAATCCCATGTTGAATAGAACATATAGTAAAAACTATAATCAAGAATAGAACTATAGAGATGTCATAGAAAAGAGTTAATGGTAATATTAATTATGTTTTCCTCATGCTGTAACATATTTTGCCTATCAGTAGGAACCTACTGCAATATTTTCTCATGGGAAAACTTCTCAAAATGAGACTTTTCTTCCAGCATACTTTTGTGCACTAAATGTGCACTTATTTTTATCTTTAGCACAAAATATCTATTTTTAATTAAATGTAACCCATTAATATGACTCTTTTTGTATGATATGTAGAACTGGTTAAAATATGTGTGTATGTACACCTATGAATCAAAAAAAAATAAAGCAAAACTATTAAAAATCTAAAATTGATATTAGGGTTTTAACTTAGTTTTCAAAGGGAATGGTAATAAAAAATGTCTACTATGTTTGCTTTTTCATATTTTCTAATATTTATTGCATGAAAGAGTTTCAAAAATACTAAAATAATGAGGGTGGCACTTTCATTCTGACTGTACTAAGAGGAGATTTGGTTATGGAAATGTAAAAAGAAACATCTTTAAATTTTGGCAAACCATCTTGTTTAATTTGATGATTCCTTTGTTTTTTCCTGGAGAATCTTGTGCCAACCTGCATCCAAGTATATAAGAAATAAGACTTCTCCACTTATTTGATATTATTGCAATTATCCTGTGGCATTTTAATAATATTTTTGTTTTTCCTGTGCCAATTTTATTTGCCTTGGTTCTATGAATTAGGATTTTATCTTAAAAGTATTTAAGCCCTGTAATTTTTCTCTACTTTATGAAGTAAATTAAGAGGGGCTATCTAGAGAAGTTTAGTTTTATTTTTCATTCCATTAACTACATTCCATGTAGATAACTACATTATCTCTTTACTAGATTATCACTTTTTATTGGGTAGAATATTCATTATTTTGTTATAGAAGTAGTATATAGAGAAAGTGTAAAGAATACACTTTTCTTTAAAAAAGTAGAAAATTTAGTCAAATTAGTTGCCTGAAGTTAGAAAATGATTTTGAAATTTTTTCTGAGTTAATATAATTGTTCTTAAAAATATCTGTGTTGGGCAAGTTAGTTTATTTTCTTTTCATCTTTAAATTATATTTTAATTTAGGAATAATTTGAAGATGGTTTTATTAGAAACATCCTCTTGCATTGTCGAATTAGCAACTTAAGCATATTAACTCTCTGTTGTAAGTGTACAGACTTGATGACTATAAAATTTGCTTCATAATTGCACTCATAATTTATATAGGCTAAAAATAGTAATAAATTTGCAGAAATCACTGTAGCTCATCAAAAGTTTCCAGCAACATCACAAGATTAACTCTCCTAGACAATCATGCCTTCCCACCCCCACATATATACACACACAAACTGGAAACCAGAAATTTCACATTATATAACTTGCTTAGTTTATAACATTTCAAGCACCAACAATTATGCATACATGCATAATTCTGATTCAGATAATACTTTTTAAAGATCAATGACCCTCTTCTTAATTAGTTAGCATAGGAATATATAAATCTTTAATAGCAAACATTTTTCAATAATTAAATTTCTCTGCTGGAGACTACTGGAGAGGAAAACACATTTTCCTGACTGTCTCGCAAGAGACTTTCTCTGTCGCTAAGCACACTTGTGTTGCAACTTTGGAGCTAAACAGACACCGTAGAAAATGCTTACAATGCAGAAAACTTCTGAGCATTGTCATGAGAAAGTTCAGCTGTCTTAAGAGAAACAGAGACCTACACAGCTGCCACCTGCTTGCCTGTTTTCTAACATCTTCTGTCTTAAGAACAGAGAAGTTAAGCAGCCACCCCTTACTATAACTGCAAGTAAAAGCCTGGCTAGGAGCCTGACTGTCTGTAGCATTGCAGTGCATTCCTGGGACTCATATAAAGCTCTTGGCCTATATGCACTTCTTCTTCACAAGATCTCAGCCTGCCTCAAAGTACAGCTCCACGCTGATTTCACAGGCTTTCCTCCTTCCCCATGGTGAAACAGGGAAGGACAATGGTGACCTGAGGGCAACATAGGGGGGCAAAAAAATGGAGCAGAGTTGCCCATTCCCTCCATCTTACAATCATTCCTTATTAAACCAAACCTATTTCTTAGAAATTGATTAAAAATGGAGAAAACTTAGAAGGACAAGTCCATTTGAAAACAGGGTGACCTGGAATCACAATGTCCTAGGTGTAGATGCTTTAACTTAATGTTTTAAGTGTAGAGATTTGATGATTGTAAGATTTTCTTCACAATTATGATGTTGTACTACTGAGTCTATGAAAAGTTATAAACTGATGTTAGTTATAAACTAATGTTACCTCAGTAAGAATTTCTTAAAAGTAAACTTTCAAATTTTACTTGCATATTTTAATTTTATTTTGAATTCTTTTTAATTTCTAGATAAAATACTTTAAGTTAAATTTAAGGAAGGGGAAATTAAGTAAAATGATTTTTTTTATTTGTAAATGCCAAATTAAATACTAAATTGCTATAGTTAAACAGATCTGAATCAGATCTTCTCAAATCTTTGTCTAAAAAACAGATACACAGAAAGAGTGGGGTCTGCCTCCATGAGTCAGAGGAGGTCCTGGCAGAAAACAATCTAAAGAAGATTGAAGAGATTTCGTGAGGCATTATATACTGACACTAGCAACAGCAAACAGTTGAGGCTAAAGGGCCAAGAAGAGAATATGAAACTCCCCAAAATGATAGTTTCCCTGTAACTTGCATATGTGTTAACAATGATACTGAATTCCTAAATATTTTTCTGGGCATCTGCAGCAAAGAAGACTGCTAAAGAAATGAGACAATATTGGCAGATGGTTTCTTCCCATTTAAATCTTCTATCATGATAGCCTAAGTTTTTGTGGTTCATAAAATCGTATTTAACTGCTTATAGCATACAAATAAACAAAAACTTAAGGTCAACACAACAATAACACAATGTTTCAGGGACCCAGAAACTAAGTCTATGGAACAAGTAGAGGAGGCCAGAGAGGAGTGCCTACTCTCCACCTTAAAATAAGAGTTGAAATTTAACTTGCAAAAATAATTGCACAGAGGGGATAACAATGAAGTGCTCATGGCAGTGTTACAGCGCCTGCTAGGAGAACTGCTGATTACATGCACAGAGGGGAATTTTTGGGTCCTCAGGGCAGTGGGGATTGCCAGAGCACACTCAGGACTCCCAGCTTCCTTCGAGACACCCCACCAGTTCCTACCCAGACAGCTGAGACCCAAGAAGCTCAGCATATTGTCACTGTATGTGAAATGGGCTCATTTATCATGAGCCCCTTCCTTTTTTGTTCCTTAAAACAGTTTACTTTCAGTATATCAGGCAATCTTTAAATGACTACAGCAGACCTGTGCTGTATGAATTTATTTTTTCCTGACTCTGGTATTCTATTCTGGAGAAATGTTTCCCATGGCTTTATCCTAACTGTCTTTTCCCTCATTAAAGATTTAACTTGACAACTGAAGATGTTCTTCCTCTCTGTCAACAAAATTGTTAATTCTCAACATTCAGAAGCTATCTAGGTGCTACTGTCCATTACAAAGGACACAGATTCCTTGAACTCCTATCACCTTTCAGGAAGGTGGAATGTAGGAATGTAGTCAAATTGAGTAGGTGTGTCTTCTCCCTCTTTGGGGGACCAGGGATTTCTGAACTTCCCAAGCTAGCATGGTGGTGCTGAGCTACCATAAAACAAATGCAGGAAAGCTGAGCATATGGTCTAGCGTAGGAAATTCATTTTCATTCTCTGCGCTCCCTTAGATCACTTTTAGGGCCAAATTTTGCTCTGGGACATTGTACTCTCATTGTACTCTCATGCTGCTTGCTGTGAGGTAAATGTGATTGTTTGTAATTTTTAGAAAGTTGTATTTCTTAATCAGAAAATAGCTTGAAGAACTTAAGAATGATATCCTATGCGAACTAAATGGTGATATGAATTTCAGGGAAACATTTCTTATTTTCACACTTTGATTCATTCTAGCCTATAAATTTTTAAGGTTGAGAACAGGTGATATCTGGACAAATTCAAGCTTACAAATTGTTATTTGTTCTCTCCAAAGGGAAATCAACTGTTTTATTTTCTAAGAGCAATAACTACCTAATTATGTACTAGTTATATGCAAAAGTTACCATAAAAAGTAGTACTTAATAACATTTCAGTGCAATTTCATAGACACACTAGTGCCACAGGTAATATCTTTGTATGGGGCAAGCAGTGACAAATAGGCAAAATGCATATTGTATGGAGTATCTGACTTTAGAGTACTATGATAAATGAATTCATTAACACATAATGTTTCCATTTACTCTAGAATTATCTTGAGACTGAATTATAGGGTAAAACTATCCTCATTAACCCTCCAAAGAACAGAATGTAAAAAATGTTATCATCACATTAATTACTAGAAATATCAATTACAAGGATGTGCATTTATTCATAATATTTTCAAAGCTTTTCTTAATAAATAGTATTTAATTTTAAGTGTTCAAAAATCAAGTGCTCTTTTCAAGTATAAGGTAGAACTCATTTTTTGGTCCAAAAATTGACACAATTAAAGCCCATAATTACCAAAGATTTTCAATCAGTTGGATGATTTCAAGTGGAGACTCTAATTGCATTAGTTCCTTTCATTTGATTACCTGTCAATAGTAAGTTATGAACTTAAGCCAAAAGGATACAAAATCACACTTTTCTAGTTTGTGAACTTGGACCAGTCATTTAACCTCTCCTTCATTCAGTTACTCAGAAATAGAGCAGAGATATCAATGGCATCTACCTCAAAGTGTTATTGTAATTGTTAATGAAGTACGTATAAAGAACATAGGACAAAGTCAGGTATATAAGCAAAGTGTTAAAACAGTCATATAAGTAATGCAGGCATTACGTGCATATAAGTAATGCACGTTTTTCAACTCTTCCACAGGTCAATGTTCAGTTGTATATATATTCAAAAATCCCAGTATCAACAACTGTTGCTGTGCCTGATTTTATCTAAGGAGTTTTGGGCATATTTTTGCAAATACTTCTAGAAGAAAGAAGACTGAGGCAGGAGAAGAGGCCCTGGGAGACTAAAGCAAATCTCCACTGGAGCTGTAAATAGAAACTGGAGTTCTATCTTCCAGTCCAGTGCTCAGACTAATAGATTTTGCTTCCTTCTACATAGGAACATTCTAGTTTTCTTTAAAGCAAATATATCTTCACAAGGCTTAGAATTGCCTAGAATTATTCACATGGGAACTCTTAGCAAAGATGTGATAAAAAGTTCCAGCTACATGGCCTCATTTTAAAGGCCTAAAGCCTTTAAAGCCTGTACCTTTTCAGAAATAGAGCTACCAAAGACAATTATTTGTTGAGTATCCCTTGCAAAAATTGCATCCTGCCTTCTTTTTTGTACTCTCCCAAAATAATAGACTCTCATCAGTTCCTCTCATGGAGAATGCAACTGGAGAAGCAGTTCTAAGAACATTTTGTTAATAGAAATAAGTTGGTCACATCACACAAGTGATGAAAGGTAATTTTTTTTCCAGCTCTGTACTCTGGAGAACATGATGGTGAAAGAAATCTCCCAGACCTTCTTGTATTGCACAAACTGCTAGCTAAAAAAGACCTATCCTTCACCATAGAACCTAGAAAAGGTTAAAGAGCATCTTCATGTTTCCCTGTGGCCAGACACTGAGGTCAGACACACAAAATCTTTTTTGCATCACTGGTCAAACTCTAAAAAATAATCTGTTCAATACTTGACTTGATCAAACCTTAAACCTCCACACATCCCCTACCCTCTGGATTCTGACTCATACTGACCCTAAGTCGGACTCAATGTACAAATGAAATTACCCTCCCTTAAATGACTTTTACAAGCAGAGAACACTTCCCTGCTCCTAAGTCAGATCACTTGACCCTCTTAGTACACTCCTCAATACCAGATTTCTAACTTGATTCATTCCTGACAGAAGAGAAACTTTCTTTGTGACTGACTGGGAAGCTTGCAGGTTTTATGGTCTGAACATTCTTTCCCATTGCAATGGTTCCTTTCACCTCCTCCAAGACGCCCCTTGCCTCTTTGTTACTACAGTTCACCTGAATGAAGTCTCTCCCAATCTAAGTTCAAGTTTTATTTGACCACAAAGACATCATGAAAACACCAAGATTAACATTATAATGAGTTTTCCTCATAAGGTATGGAATTAAAAATGTTCCAGTCTCACTTTACATACAGCATTTAAACTGCAGGGCATATATGTTACAGATTTTCCTGTCTGAAAATAAAACATTCCATTTGGGATGACTTGATCAGTAGCTTTTTGGGGACCTGGGAATACTCAATGATTCCATATTTTAAAAAATCACTTCTCCTGAAAATAATCTATCAAATCAAACCAAATAGGAGTGTTCTATTTTCAGAAGGTTTTGATTTTGGCTTTTTGTTGTTGTTGTTTGTTTGTTTTTTAAGATTTTTGGCTACACTAAAAACTCAGAACTTTCAAAGAACAGAGAAGACAGAACTACCACATTCAGACACTTACCTCCAGATAATAAAGATGGTCAGAAAAGAATAAAAGATAGAGAATGAAGGTTGACTAGGTTTTCTTCTTTAGTGGATATTGTTTGTGTTCTGTGAATTTAACATACTCTTCCCCAACACAACTCAATGTAGAAAGCAGGACACAGAAGTGACCCCCACAGTAAGGACAAATGCCTGAAGCTCACCTGAATATAAAAGGGTGAGAAACTGAATTGCAAGTAATTGCAAGTAATTCATTCAGGCACTGATGTGAAAGTGGGCCTCAATCCTAAAGGTTAGTAAAGCATGAGACTGAGTGGTGAACGAAATCAGATGTGGAACATCTGAGAAAGAGAAGCAAGCAAATTTCTCAGCACCTGTCCAGGAAACATGCTGGTAATCAAATATCAATCAAGAGAAGCTGAGGTTTTTCCCTGATGCCAACAAACCAGATAAAGAGAAGGTTATGATCTACAGACTATTTCACCCCACTAAAGAAATTGTTCTGACACATCTCAGTAATTGGAGACTCTAGAGAATTCACATCGGTGCTCTCTAGAATGTGTGTAAACATTTATCTGGACAAGGGAACATAAAACAAACAGTATCAATCAAGTAATGACACCACAGTTTCTCTGACATTTGTTTTTCCTTCCTTACAGTGTATGTGAAGCATGAACCAGATGGGTAGAGATGATAATAAATGTTGTCAGACACTGCAATCTTAGATAAACTGGTCACCCCACAAATTATTCCTACTCTTTCTTAGTCTTTGACTACACTATGTTGTATAGTGCTTATTCATACTAAAGTATGTAGATAGTAAACTATCTGTAAAGATAAAGTTATTGAAGACCAAAGCAATACAAAGAATTTCCACACAAAAATGCACACCGTGTCTGATGGAATATATCTGACATTGATATGGTCACTGACCATTTTTGCCAGTTTTTGATTGGGATGTAAATTTATTTCAACTTTCCTAAAAGAATAAAAGCAATGATTTCTGTAGTGATTTTCACAGAGGTATTTTAATATAGACCTCACTGCAATTTCATTATCTTCAATCATTTCTCATATGCTAAAAGTTATTAATTGAAGTCAACATCATAGATAAGTAAAAATTTGAATAAAATATATATTTCAACTGGAGATAAGCTTCATCCAGACATTTTTTTGTTCTCTAAACAGAACAGAGATTACTAACCTTTGTGTAGGTTTATCTTCTACTTTAGGAGAAGTCACTTTCATTACTGCCAGCAACATGTGAAATCACAGACAAGGCAGCATTACAACACTCAAAAGCATAATATTTTCTAACAAGATCTGACTTGATTAAAACATCACCATATTCTAACAGCCAACAACTAGGAATTCAAAACCCACTTGAAGAATTGACTCAGGTTATATCTAATATGATATGTGAACTCATGAAGAGAATAAAAAGAATAGCAGATATGACTAAAGGCAATTTGAGAAGTTAAGTTATATGTTGAACTGCTTTCCAATAAGACTTATTTTCTAATATACATCAAGGCTTTAGTCCTTACATTTCTGGGTAATCCTTCTCTGATCCTCTATGCCACAGAGTCCGAAGCTTAATTTGTGCAATGCCCTGTACTCAGAGAAAGAGCACATTATACAGCACATTATAGTTTCTTTTAGAGCATTATTTGTTTTACTGTCATATCCAGGAGTGATTTTGTATGAGAAGAAGAAACAAAATAAGGAACCTTATTTTTAAATTTGAGCAAATAATCTAGTAGAGTATATGTATAATGAAATATAAGTTTAGCACATATTTCTTTCTGGTAATAAAATCAATCCTAGTGATAAATTGCCAAGGGAATTCATGTCTGTTAGTAAATTGAAAAAGATGACAAAAAAGAATCTAAGACGTATCTATTTATTTTTTCATTTTAGAAAATTCTAGCTAAACATTTCCCCCTCTCCCTACCCCAAATAAAGCCTACCCCAAAGCCTTAAGCAACTGCCTGTAGCTTGTTACAGTTTACATGTTCCAGATTGCACTTCCTCTGCTATTCCTAAGTTAAAACCACTTTAGAACTTGCCTCAATTTACCTCTTTTTACGTTTCTGTTATCTGTGACAGAAAAACAAGTGCATGTTATGTCTGTATATGGCACAATTATGGAGTTACGGAGTAAAGATCCACAAAAGATACCAGTACTATAGAATGACCAGATAAAATACATTTAACAAAGGTATTTTCAAAGACCATACAATATACGAAGCCTACTTTGAATCAAATAGACGCCCTCTTGTCTCTAACTACCATGCTGAGAAATCTGGGTGAACTTCCAAGCACCGCCTGACTCAAGCCACCAGATACAATCCTCATCACAGAGGACAAAAGAATAGCAATTCACTGTTCACCAGCTGGGCTGAGAGAAGGAAACAGCAATGACCATGTTCTGATGCTTACAAAAGGCCTCACCCTGCAGCCTCTGTCTGAAGACCCTTGCCCACTAGTTCAAAGTCTTAAAACAAAGACCAGTGCTCAGGCACTCTCTCCCGTGCCCCTTCAAAAGCCCCCTTTGCCCTGTTCCCAGCAGAGCACACCTGGATACTGCCCCTTTGTCCTAGACACAGATCACCAAGCCTACCCTCCAAGAACTGTTTTCATGGTGACACGCAGTCTGATTATTTGGGGGTTGACATGTAAGGTCAACCACATAAAAAGAGGAAAGACTGAAGGAGCTGAGCACAGCAGGCTCATTTGCTGCCTTGAGTTACCTGCTTTCTGCACCTCTGCGAAGCTGCATGAGACGCACAGCCAGGTAGCTCAGGCTCCTCCTGCAGTCACTCAGCCCTCATCATAGTCTGATCAGGCATTGAAGGGGCAGGAGTTTCTCTGAGCTTCTCGAGGAACATTCACTATAACCTAGAACTGTAAATCCATTCAGCACACACCACAGCTTTCCCTCTTTTCCCATCCTCCTCTATCTACCCTCCATTCCCAGGATCATATAAATGACCTACATCCAAGTCCTCATGCCTTGCTGTGCTTCCAGAAGCACACACACTGAAGCACTAATTCTAGCAAAACCACCAGATTTCAGTTAAGTAGCAACACATGCAAAAAAATAAATAAGCAAATAGCAATACCTTATACAGAGGTCAGGAGGCAGGAATTGTTTTCTGTAGCCTTGATGTAAGTGGAAAACTAGAAAATTAAAATTCATTAAGAGAGACAGGGTTACTCCATAACTTTGTTTTTGAAATGCTCCATTAATATTTTTGCTACTTACGGATGAGGTACATTTGGATAATCTAACCAGCAAAAAAAAAAAAAGTAAACAGTATCTTGTTTGTTCATGAATGCTTCCTTGTACTAACAACAAACTTGAGATGCAAAACAATTAACAGAATTATCATTCATTTATTTTTAAACACAGCAGTTCCCTATCACTATTTTTTAATTAATATTGTGTTATTTGTATAATTTTCAGATGAACTCCCCCCAAATTCTCTATACAGTAGGTTAACTTGCACCAAGTTTATTTTAGCATAACCAGTAGCATCAATATAATCCCTCTCAAAAACCTCTTTTAAAATAAACAGTTGAAACCAGAAAATTGGAAACTCCTGACAATAGCTAAACCAATATAATCCTCCAGCCTTTCAGAGTGAAGGAAGAGAAATCTGTGGCCTCAAACAATTCTTTCTTAGTTTTCTCTTAATCAGGCCAAAAAAAAAAAAACCTTCCTGGAAATATTCTGAATTTTCCTATTATTGCATCAGTTTTGTTAACAAATCTGCTATAGCTATAGGGATGGAGTTATAACCCAGAATATTTGATTATTCCAGTTTTACACTTATGTCAAGTGATCTTCCAACCAGGTGATAGCTGAAGACATTCTTTCAATTAACTGCACAGACCTTTCTGATGTATTTCATCTAAAGAACAGACTATCAATTGTTCTCCTTTATCCTTATACAAACACTATATAACATTTATCAGATCAAGGAATCAGAACACTCAAAGTCAGCCTGAACCAATTTTACTTCCTAAAGAAATAAATACATTTGTGGTTCCAGATGTAAGGAGCTTATAAGTCACCACACCATCCTAACAACTAATAAAAGGCTGAAAAAAGTGAAAAATCAAGAGCTCTTCTTGGATCCACAAGAAGAGGGAGCAAGAGGGCAAAAGGCTTCCTCAAGAATGAAGAGAAAAGTCCAGAAGACTAAGTTCCCCAGAGGAAAAAGTCACCACTGGGAACACCAAGGGAACCAATACACACCAGAAAAACATGGACTACAAGAAATTGCTGGATGTCAACCCTAAGAGTTAAAAAGTCCCATGGGACCTAGTAATAAGGGGGAAAGGGAAAAAATACTGTTAGACTCACCTGCAGAAGCTCAGCAAAATTTCCTCTTAAGATATCAAAGAAACATTCTCTCAAAACCACTAGAGAACAGGAAAACTACTCTGAAACACTGCAGAATGGTCTGTGAGGGAAAAAGGGTGTCCGTGGCTGAAGCTAGTTAACCAGTGCCCAAGCTGCTGGATGTTGTTAGCACCTAACTGACTCAGGGAGGGAAATAACAACATCAATCTAATCTAGCCAACCTGTGCTGCCTGGAGGCAGAGGATGCTTGTAACTCACAGGTCAAAGGCGTTGGCTTACCAAGTGAGGGAAACAAATTGTAGGACAACACTTCACCTTCTCTACATCTCATCATGACTTACTAAAGATCTAATCACAGCAGTCTATGTCAGGGAATCATGCCTGGCTTTCAGGCAAAAAAAAATTAAGAAACAAGAAAATAAAAGACCCAAAATACAATTTGAAGCAAAAAAGCAAGCACCAGAAAAGGCAAGGATGTTAGAATGACCTGACTAGAAAAAAAAAAAAAAATGCAGTGATGACTATGGTCAGGGATCTAATGAGTAAAACAGACAACATGCAAGAACAGATGGGCAATGTAAGTTAAGAACCGAAAACTTGAATAAGAAACCCAAAAGAAGAAAAAAGGCAATACAACACCTAAGGAAGATAGAATTTTAACTGAGAAGCTGTACTTCTACTTCACTAGTATTACAAACTGCTACTTTGCAAAAGATAACATGAAAAGAATAAGACATACCACAGACTGGGAAGAAATATTGCAGAAGACACATCTGATAAAGGATTGTTTTCTAAAAGATAGAAGGAATTTCTAAAACTTATGAATAGCAAACAACCTAATTTAAAAATACTCTACTAAGCAAATACCCTACTAAGAGATACCTCACTAAAGAAGATATACATATGATATACAAGCATGTAAATAGATATTACTCATGTATCATCAGGAAAATATGAATTAAATAGCAATGAATTATCAGGGCTCTTAAGATGATTCCAGAACCCTGACAACACTCAGTGCTGGTAAGGAACTACCATGCACTGTTAGTGAGCACATCGAATGCTACACCAACTTTGAAGATAATTTGGTGATTTCTTCCAAAACCAAACACACTTTTACTGTATGATCCAACAATTGTATCTCTACTTATTTCCTCCAAAAGTTGAAGACACATTCATAACAAAAGTCTGAATGTGGAAGTTTATAGCATTTTTCCCCATAAATGCTAAAACTTGAAAATTATCAAGATGTCCTTCAGTAGGTGAATGCATAAATAAGTTGCAGTACATTCTGATTAAAAAAAAATAGTATTCAATACAAAAAAGGAATGAGTTATCAAACCAGAAAAAGAGCTGGAAGCATCTTAAATGCATCACTAAGTAAGCAGAACCAGCCTGATAAGACGATACACTATATTATTGGAGCCATATGACATTCTGGAAAAGGCAAACTTAGGGAGACGATAAAAAGAACATTTTCTGCTAGAGAATAAGGAGGGTGGATAGATGGGTAGAGTACAGACAAGTTTGGGGCACTGAAAATCCTCATAGAATTTAATAATGTTAGATACATGTCATTATGTGTCCAAATTCATATAATACACAACTCTAGTATAAATGAAGTCTAGCATAAATGATGGACTGGGTATATTTACAACCTGCCAAGCATATGTTCATCTGATACGGTTATCATTTGTAGCAAAAATGTAGGATGCATCTGGGCATGATAACTAGTACCTGTAAGCTTCAGCCTATGAAGCGGCCGGGTATAGGGATCGCGGTTCGAGTCCCGTCTGGGGCCCGTAGCGAGACCTAGTTCCAAAAAAATAGCTGGGTGTGGTAGCACATGTCTGTAATCCCAGCTACCTGGGAAGCTGAGGCTGGGGATTGCTTGAGTCCGTGGTACCCCCGACAACGTGAACCTGCAGTTCCACGGGCAAAAATAGCGAGACCTAGTCTCAAAAAAAAAAAAAAAAAAAAAAGTAGGATGCAGATATTGGGGAACCTTTGTGTGTCTGGGTCAGCATATATTTGAGAAATGTCTGTATCTCTCAATTTTCTTGAAAATTTAAAACAAACAAAAATGTTTGAAGAAAAATATGTTTGCAATACTTTATTTTCTTTGGTTGATTTAAAAACTAAGTGTCCTAAGAAGACATTTTCCCAATCTTTGTTGAGGTGCACTTATTTTTACTTTTTTCATTAAATTATTTTTAATTGTTGCAATGTTGCTTTATAAAACAGCATAAATTTTAGGATTAGAGGTTCACACCTCTTCAAATGCATGTTACCACACCACCCTCACAGCCAAAGTATCCATAATCCTCCACCATAGGCCATTGGGCCCTCTCCTGCCTGCTTCTCACTTATAGTCTCTAGTAGCCTCAACTCTGCAGCCCCTTTCGAGGTTTTGCTTTGGATTAGTGCTATCCTTTTTTATTCCACATGAGTGAAATCATCCTGTATTTGACTTTCTCCTTCTGACTTAATTTGCTTAGTATAGTACCCTCCAGTTCCACCATAACTGCCGTAAGTGGCATAAACTCATCTCTATAGCTGGGGAGTATTTAATTGTGTACATACACTACATCTTCCTTAGCCACTCCTCCATCCTGGGCCGCCATTTGTTTCCACAACTTGACTATTGTAAATAGTGCAGCAATGAACACAGGAGTGCATGTATCCTTTAGAATTAGTGTTTTGTATGCATTAGATAACTGGAACTGCTGGATCAGATGGTGACACTGCTTTATAACATTGTATTTTTTTCTAAAAACTACTTTACAAAGATGACCAAGACTAACAATAAAATGTTTTGAAACACCTAATATCGATTAGGTGTTAATCGATTAAATTAATTAAATTAATTATTAAATTAAATTAAAATTATTAAATTAAATTAAAATTATTCTCTGCAATGAATTACAGGCATCTAGATTTTTTCAAAACTTCTTCCCTACAAATTCATATTATTGCCTCTATTTTTTCCCCCTCTTGCTTCAGAAACAGGATGTAATGAGGCAATTTTATCTCCACAGGAGAAAGTGCTCTCTAGCAATTATTAACTTTCAAGTTTGGAAGCAGGTTGCCACACACACATAGACTAAGTCTTCAGAAGCTGAATGGATAGAGGTAAAGCCTGGAAGCAACTTGTAATACTTTCGTGGAAAAGGGCTATGCAGCATGTGTTTTCCTATCATAGATTTTAATTACTTTTAATTTAATATGTGGTGGCACTATCATTAACCAAAATATTTAATAATAAGAAATGTATGTACTAAATTATTTATTTTAAAATATTCACTTCTTCCTCCCCCCCCCCCCCAGTTTACAATTAGGTGTAGTCTAGCTTTATCTAAAAGGGCTTTGGTAAGGTTTTTAAAATAGCACTAACAAAACAAAAAAATTATAGCAACTCATTTGCCATGGCCTGTTTCAGACATCACTCTTGACATCACACTACCCTGTTCATTCAATAAACTTTCAGTGTTTATGATACATCTACTCATGTACAGGCTGATGCCATTCTGCCTTTCTTAAAACATATATTCTAACATGAGAGAAATATAATAAGCAATCATTTCCCATATCAGATCATAAATTGAAACCTGGTTTGCTAAAAAAAATATGAGATATTAAAAAAAAAACATGAAAGAAAGTCATCATAACAGTTGGGTACAAAAAGGGATGAATCTGAAGGAATTGAGACTGACCCCTGACTGCCTGACTGCCCAAGACTGAGCTTCAGCTGCCCTGTGCTGAGAAATATTCATCAACAGTGTCTCTCTGAAGAGTTACAGGCTATACAACTAGCTTCAAACTTGTATTTTCTTGTGTTCACTTAGATGTCAATACTTTAGTTTTCCTCTCAAAAACAAAGTCTACTATTCTCTTTCACTGTGACTCTTTTTTGGACGTAGTTTTTGAATAGTCTAAAAAGAAAAAGTGGTTTTTTTATGATAACACATCTATAAATGCCTCTTACAATCAGAACATTTATGAAAAATCCCTTCTGCATAACTCTGCAGGTCAGATTTGTAAGTCAAGACTTTTTTGTTAAGACAATTTACAGGCAAATTAAGTAGCTAAATTTCCATTTTATTTCCTCTGCTCGACTGCCGTCTTCTGCTCAAACAAAGATGTATTATAAATTCCCATCTGGTGAATTAGAATTTGTATAGGGAAGCAGAAGTTTCTTCTCAAGATTGTCCTGTGGCTTTCACTTCACGGTTCTATCCTGAACCCTGTTATCTAAGCAGAATTGAGTGCTAGATAAATGACTGCTTGTCAGTGATTCTGGAGATCTCGCTCCCACAAATAAGGGCAGGAACTTATTTCATTACTACACGTTTTGTGTGTAATGCTCCCTAAATATCCTTTCTCTGGATTCCTGTTCTTTTGTGGCCTGACTCAGGGGACACAAATCTCACCATCCTCTAATGAAGTCTCTTCACCAGATAAAATTTAACACTAATTCCTTTAAATTTATTTTACCTCTTATCTCATAGTTTTCTACACATCGTGTTTGCTTCCTCTTAGTGGAAGCGATATTATCCCTTATCCTAAGCTTTCCTGTTCTTAAATATCCTCTCTGGTTTATTTTCCAAATTGAACGCAGCTCAGGCTCTTAGAATGAAAACTCAAATCAATCCCAGAGGTGAGCACACACATTGTTGCCCTGCTGTCACACACATCCTGGTTCAGTCTCTTCCCCTGTTCAGGAGTCCATGTATGCGACCTCCTCCTAGTGCCCAGAGTCTGCTGCCTTTCCATTGCCTTCCCCTGGTTCATCTCTGGTTCCCAGCTCAACGTCATGTTCATAGAACAAAATGCCCCTGAGCTCAACTCAGGGACAGGATCCTTTGATATGCTCTCACACAAAATTATACACATTTTCTTTAAAGCACTTAGCTCAATTTGAGCTCAGTTTGCTCACCAACATAATCATTCATTAGTATGTAAACGGTGAAAAACCTGATGACTTAGGGACAAGGTCAACTGTTAACCACAAGTATCTCCTAAGTGCTTAACACAAAATTTTACCCAAAGTATGAGGTCAATATGTATTTAATTAATATATATTAATAATATTTTTCAGTTCTTCTCAGTAAGCAATAGTTGCTCTCTTCTCTCCTGTATTTAATTTTTACTACTCTATTTGCACCAAATTATTTCCAATATTAGCAATGCAATTCCAGAAAACCTGGCTTACAAGGAGAGAAGATTTATAATCTCCTTTTTAGAACCAGCCCTGACTGTCCTGCACTCCATAATTGAGAGAGAAGCAAAATGCCATCCAACAGATAAAAGGCAACCGAACATATCTTTCTATGAATCTAGACAAAACGATGGTGATGATGATGATGATGATAAAAATAAATCAGTTTACATCTTGACTTCATTTTTTTCAAATGGGAAAAATCAATTGAGCATCAGCTTAAAATATACAGTAAGGGAATGTAAATCAAGTAAATTTCATAAAAATGAACTTCTAAAACTGAAAAGTATTTAAAACAGAGAAAATAAAGTTTCTTTAAGACAAAGAAATCTAAATAAAAGTAGCAGATATCTCTTTAGTTGCTCACCTAAAACATGTATCAAGTTCAATTAAACCTAAATTTTATAGAACATAGAAAGTTTAATAAAAATTTAGCAAACTAAAAGAAAAATCCAATGAGAAGGAATATTAAAAAAAACATAATTTGATTGAAATTAACTCAGAAAAGATAGCATAAAATGTGCTGTAATTTGTAGGATACATTTGATATAAAAAAGAAATTATTTCAATTATGAGATATGAAAATGATAAGCACTACGGCCTTTTCTAAAGGGCATGGAAATTGATGGCAGATTATGGTTAAAACTTTTATGATTTGTTTTACTTTGTCTTCAAATTCAAGAGTCATCATACAACCACAATAAGGGTCTCCTATTTAGACAAAAAAAAAAAAAAGAACTCAATATAAAAAATATACAAAAAAAAAAAAAAAAAAAAAAAAAAAAAAAAAAAAAAAAAAAAAAAAAAAAAAAAAAAAAAAAAAACCAAAAAAATAATGTACTCAAGGAAATGGTGAGCATATTCATGGAGCTTTTTATCATAGTGAAGGCTATTTTGGAACAAGTAGAATGTGAAAGTAAAGGAAAACAGAAATTATTAAAAAACAAGAAAATCTTATTGGAGTGAAACAAAATATCTGTCATTTGCTGCCCAAAGAAAATATATAACTCTCCCCAGGCCCCATTATATTTCTGTCAATTTTATTTTGATAAGTAAAGATTCCTGTTTTCTCATCTATCAGAGAAAAGTCAGATTCAATTTTGCTAACAATAAATATAGGTCTGGGCAAGCTGTGCATTTCATAAGCCATTAATACTATGCATCTATAGAATGGGGGTATCGAAAGTGCTTCACTCATTAGATAGAGTGGTTTCATAATTAGTTTATCCCTATCAGAAAAGTCACAAATCTTTTATAATTACATTGTGAATCATTCCCTAGTTTTATTTTTCAAAATAATATTGATTGCTTTCTTAATGATTTAGTCAAATTTGATTCCATTTAGTTAGCATATTTTAATAAATTCCAACTACATGTTGAATGAACACTGTGCTAGATTCAAAGTAGATCACAATAAAATTAAGTCAGCATGCCAAGCTGTCATTATGTGTTTAGTGTTTATATATATAAAAAAAACTATTTAGCATGACAAGACTAAATTAAGGCTTACAAATACATGGATTGATAATGCACATTATTGGTCAGTGATTGTAACTGTTCACTTTTGCAACATGGAAGAACCAGATGATCACTGTGACCTCTATATGATTGTATTCCTTGATTTTCAAATTATTTATTCAAGATAGCTTACATTTCCAGAAACACCTTAAGATGAAGATCTATTCATCAGTATTTCTTACTCTCAGGAGCTAAATTCAACTATATTTCACTTGAGTCTTCTTTAATTAGACTTTCCCTCACATGATGAAATATCACTTAATACTTTACATTTGCATTTGTGTTGCACTTCATTTTTATTATATTGTTTAAATGCATGACTACATTATTCACTTGTTTGTCAGTATTTCAGCACTAGTCAGATCTGTGTGAAATAACTTCTGTGACTATTACCAAATTTACTCAGAAATTTAAGAAATAAGTCATGCACTCATTTTTATATTTTGCCTCAGACTCTTATTTCAACTTCAGTGTAACTTAGAAATTTAGTTTTGGTTTAAGATAGTTCCTCTTTCATCACTTTCAATATCATCAGAAAATTATTTTATGTAATCAATTATTCTGATTTTATCATGAATCAATATTCTGTGGGATATTAATGTACATATAATCGTTTGTTCTTTGTTTTTTGGTGTGATCTTAGTCACACTCTCTTTGCCTTTCAGACTTTTCATGTCTGTTTTATAAATAATGTCCAAGATTTTCATTTATATCTAATTTGAAGAATGAGAATTATTTTAGAAATCCATTCTCTCCAGAAAGAGAAATTCTTTACTCATTTAAAAAGTACCTAGATGAAAATTACAGGAGTTTCAGTGGTGGGTATGGAGTGGTAACATACTCTTTAAAGAGGAATGAACCATATTCCTAAACCATACGTGATATTGTAAGTCAATATTATTTCCATAAAAACAATACAATTAAACATAGTTGGTCATTTCTCATTCACAACACCACTGGGTGTTATCAGCAATATTTGTATTGAAAACTTTGACTTCACCATTCAAATTAATGCTCAATTAAAAAGAAAAGAAAAGAAAAGCTCTTTTGGTACCTGCTGCTCAATAACAACCTAACTAATCATCTGACAGTTATATGTCACTTTTTTAATTAAAAAAATTCTCACTATAAGGATATGTGTACAGTCATCAAGCCCTTTTCTCACTCTTCCATTATTCAGACATGCCATCAGGTCACCAAGCCCTCTCAGAGACTACTCACAGCAATTAAGTAATCACATCCACAACTTCCCTTTGCTCCTGTGATGCATTTCATCTGTCTCAAGAGGCCTGAATTTGCTTAGAGTGCTTTGGGGCTAGTTCTTAATGCACTTACGTCCTTTGAACTACAATGCCCTCTAGTCTTGCTATAGACTTCTGACTGCATCTGCGCTAGTCTAGTCACTCTATCTCGGGCAAAGCTGTCAGTGATGTTTCTGATATTCTGCCTCATCATGACTTTTCTGAGCATAAATATTTGATGGCTTATCATTACTTAGAGAATGAAGTTCAACCCCTTTAGCCTAGCTTGAAAAGTTCACGTTCTAATTCTACTTCCTCTACACAAAAATGTTTCTTTCTACAAAAGTGTCTTATTTGTTATCTCAACTTCTGTTTCACATCTTTGTCAGATCCTCATCTATTAAAGTATTTTCCATTAATCTTCCTTAATTATGTTGATTCATATTAAATAATTTACTTATTTGAAACTCTACAGAAGGATACATAGTGGCAATTCCTATGTGCTCAACCCAGTTTTCCTTGTAAAAGTCAATCACTTTCCTCTTATGTATTTTTCTATCTGTATTCCATCAACAAACAAGTTTATATGATTTAATATTTCTTGTAACAGAAATAGTGGATAATACATGTAATTATTTAGTTGAAACACATTTTTAGAAATCATCTATCAATACCTGAAAAAAATAGCATCATTTATTTGTATTACCATATAGAATTTAATTGTATCGTTATCCAATTTTACTTAGCATGTATTATTATTAAAATGATCATCAAAGCTTGCCAGTCATTATAAGCATGACTTTTAATTATGTTTTTGTCAAACCCCATCCATAAGTGGAGATGATTGCTTCAAAAAATAACTTCAGTGGTTTGTGGATGTCTCAGAGCAGAGCCTTGAAAACTCATTAGTTTCTGTTCTGAAACTTTGACATGTAAATAACCACTTAGTCTCTGTCAGACTTTTTATTATTAATTAATTATATATACCTGATTCCCTAATTCTTCAGTCAACAATTAAATTCAATCATCATGTTCTCAATTTTAATTTTGTATATCAAGTTTTAAAATTTTGATTTGATTCTCTTTTCCTAGGTACCAACATTATATACCAAAATCTTCAACTTCATTAAATATTTTTTACATATTAGATATTGTTGTAGTATATATGTCATAACTTATCTGAATCCTCTTTTTTGTTTGTTTTGTTTTAATCATGCTTTCTTATTTGTACATTAGGTTATTTTACTATTGAAAGCTAAAAATTATATGAAAACACTTAGGTATAGTATAAACAAGGATTGATATTTGCTCTGCAGAGAGAATTTACATTGATTCAGATGAGTAGCCAGAGACATCAGTATCTCTGAATCTCTTAATGTGACCAGCAATTGAGAAGATTGGAAATTTGGCTTCAGTTCCTTCAAAAGTGAATCTACTCAAAGATTCACTCTAACAATAAGGTACAATCACAGATCTCAAAGACAAAATCTTGTTTGCTCACCCACATTCCCACCCCAATACACACAGTCAGGCAGAAACTTTCTTTTTTTTTTTTTTTTTTTGTTAATCGTCCTATCTCCCTGACCCCATGAGTCTACTGAGAGTTTATATAAATCTCTGGTCAGCTTAACCTGCCCAGTGTTCTTCCCTAGCAGTTTCTGCAGTAAGACATTTATTGTGCTAGTTAATTAGTCAAGTCTGGAAGCAGAAGCATGTCTCATATTTGCAAAAATAAATGAACTATTAAAAATTCAAATGAGATCAAAGGACACTTGTTTAAATAAACTGGCCTGGCATTTTTCAAGGATTTGGTGACATTTTTCTCCACATTTGTTTATGAAACTTTTTAAGGAAAATAAAAGGAATAGAAACAAAAAAATTCAAATGAAAAAATTTATAAAATGAGCAAAAGGTAAACATGTAATTGTTCATTCTTTCACAGATTTCTCCTTCGTTTTACTTCTTAGTTTTACTTCCTTATCAATTAGTTTATAAGGAGACATCTCAATACTTAATGAAAGAGTATAATAACATCAGGCACTACTTATACAAACATTAAAAATACTGATATTTTATATGAAATATAATTTTACTTGTAATTGGCTAAAATATGTCAGTTTACAGGATAGAAAATGACTTCCAATATTCAGTTTTATCTTACTTGACAAAAACCAATACTGACTTTGCTTTTACAATAAACTTTGGATGTCTTTACAATAAAAACCAGTGTTTCATTAAATAAAAAATCAATTTATTGCTTAAACAATTTTAAATGTTCTTGTTTAAAATTTCTTGTTTTATTTTCAAAGATATTTAATGTAAAAAATATGAGAAATGCTTAGTGTACAGTTTCTTTTTAATAAATGTGCAATTTGAATACAATCTAAATGTGGATTTTCACTTTTTTTTCTTTTAGTCACATGAAAGCATGTTGAATCTGGTGTCCTAAAAACAGTGTCTTTGTTTCCCAAATTAATTAGATTTGTAAAGATTTCTGTTCAGTGTTCTTGAAATTATTGGGCTACTCTGATCTATACAGCTTTACACAAGCAAAAAACTTTCACTAATAGTTTCCCTCAAATTTCTACTTGGCTCCCACATTCTTTTCTGCTACAGAGACTTTTAATGTCTATTGGTTCATTTACTTCATTTGGAAACTTCATTCTCCCTTGTAAAGATCTCTGTCAATTTTAGAAACGCATACTCATATATACTAAAACAAAGTGTTTTCTGCAATTCATATTAATGCTCATCTAACTCTAACCCAGGAGAACAGTATTAATGTTTCTACAGCTCAATTCAGTTTGTAATTGGTGGGTTGAGTTTGCAAGATTATTATGTTGGACAGGGTTTGGGGAGGGAAGCTTTAAAAAATGAACAAGCATTAAAACAAAATAATTTTTGATGTTTAGGCACTTCGAATATAAATATTAGACTGGGCATTTTTGTATTATACACACACCATGAGGCAGAAAAAAGGCACTGAGATGATATATTTTAAAAACCATAAACGCTGAAATGGGATACTGAGGTGTCTTTTTGCAAGGGTGTACACACTAATTTGTGAGAACTGACAAAAGAAATTAAAAGGAACTTTACATGATATGTGAATAAAGAAAATGCTAAATTGATGAAAATGCTACATTGTTTAAATGGCAACATCTGTTGCTGAATTCAGTATCCTTATGCTGCCTCCTATTTTATTCTAATAGAATTGTTTGCTGGGATAATCTTCAAACTTGTGGAAAGTTTCAAAAAAAAAAAACCAAATTATCATTTAAATGCATTCAATTTCAAATTCCTAGCATACTGGAAATGCAAATTTTTCAGTTTAGAACCAAACAGTAAAATTTGTCATTTAATGAAAGATCTTGTTTTATTCTTAGAAGTTCACTTCACAGGTAAGATTTTTATTCATGTAACTAATTATCCAATAATATATGGGAACCATGTTTGGTCTCTTATTTCCAAAACTTGCCTGTTTTATCAGTACTATATTTGATGCAAATTTCTAAGACGATTATTGAAGTGGTTTTTTCATAGTCCAGGCACATTAGCTTTATTGAACAATCCTCCAAGAGACATAAAATACCCATGATCTATTTATTAATTCATAACACAACTTATTCAGAGCCGATATATCCCAATTCCTAGAAGGTTCAAAATTTATTCTCAAAAGTGAAAATTTATGGAAACAAATCACTATAATAGGGTTCAAGATTGTAACTATTTTTACACATTAGCATTTTTATATAGAAAAATATTCAAGAGTCTAAAGTGTGTACAAAAGAGAGCACATGCTTTAAAACAAAGGGTATTATCTTAGTCAGAAAGGTGATAATCTGACAGGAAACAAAATCACAAGCAGCTATGGTAATGGAGAAAAGAAAACCACTTCTTCAAAGAATTTGTGACAGACAACTACAAAATATCTAGCTTTCTAGCTTTCTATATTTCACATTTCTATTTTTCAAATCACTTAGATTCCAATACGCTGAGTGCTCTTCTGGTTGATGTTATGAAAAAGAAGGAATTCCCTACTTCTGATTTTTGGTTTTGTTTTTTTTTTTTTTTTTTAATGTGACCCAACTTTTTAAAACATACTGTCTTTCTTCTCACTTAATATCCCAAAGATAAGGATTTTCTCATTACACAAGATGACAAAGAAGTGCTAAGAAAATGTGACTTACTCCCTTTCTCCCATCCCCTTATTTCCTTTCTCCATTCTCCACCTTTGAAATCGGCCTCTCTGCAGAGATCACATGCTCACTTAAGAAAATTTGTGGATAAACTCCTTGCCTAAAATAATTGGTATAAATTTAGTGGATGTAAAAGCAATGTTATATTTTATCTTTGTGTATTAATACTGAATATACTTTGAAGTACAATATATCAGAGTCTGGACCTTGTCTAAAATAAATCCCTAACCAAACTATACTTACCTTAGCATAAAGTAGGCATTTTTTCAAATGACCTTAGCATTCCCAATGCATTGAGACCTCTTCCAAGTGAGAATGGGTGGTACATGAAAACAAGTGTAATAAATTTTGAATTTTAATTTCTTTGAATATTAACTCAAAACAACAGGAGAATTAAAATTTGGAATTTAATTTCTGTGGATTCAAAATTGCAAAGGAATCTAAAGTTCAGATCTCAATTGTACTGATTTAGTCATTCTTATCAGTATAAAAGATTTTGTTTTTTCATGGATCTCATAATTAGATTTTTTAAGTATTTCACTTAAAATGCTATTATAAACATTCATATACTTGAGTTATAAAAGTATTTAAAATACAGGAATTATGAGAGTTTATAACCTAGTACATTAAGAACACTCTCATTTAAACTCACATGGGGAAGAAAAGTGATAGCTAAAACACTTGAAGCCAAATGGTTTAGGAGGAAGAATGTATTTCTGACATAGGGGAGAAACGTATGTGATTGACCTGAATCATAAAGGAGTTGATGTGTTTTTTTGAATAGAGGACTAACAGTGTTAGTGAATAGAGAGAAAACAATTTTGTGTTTCTAAGACTTAAAATAATGAATATTTATCCCTCATATACTAGCATCCATTATCTAAATCATTGATGATAAAAGTATGATGAATTCTATGTTGATTTTTAAAGATCATTGCCTTAGTGAGGCAAGTAATCATGATAATAACACTTCATTGTCCAAAAAAAATAGTCATGTGATTGTGTCTGACTATGTGACATGGAAATTTAATCCTAAATTGTACTCAGAAAAAAAAATCTTGAAGTTACTATAAACTGGACTAGTAGCAATGGCAAAAATGAAGAAAAACATGATCTGGGATTTTTAGTTGCTGTTATAGTGACAGAATGTTAACAAATTTAATTTTGGTAGATAAATTTGGGGGTCATGGTATGAATAAATGAAGAGGAGGAAGAACAGAATCAGAGAGATGAATAAGGAAGTTAGTTAAAATAATTTGGAAAGATGATTTTTCATGAAAAATGTGAGCAGGTAACTAATCTCTTCAAAGATCAAGCAGGGTACTGTGAGTCACTGATCTTGTATGGGGAACAAAACAATATCAGTACTCATGTAATTCTGTTATAAACTAGGATAACATGGTGGTGATATTTACTGAGATGGACTATATGAATAAAGACTAAAACCTATAAGGAATAATCAAGAATCTAGAATCAGATATATTTCATAAAGGTGAAATATTCACGTGCAGATATTAAGTAGACATCTGCGAATTTAGAATATTTATATCATAAATATGTGAGTCTAAACAGAGAATTTAAGAGATAGATTTGGGAGGAATATGTGGGTTTAGGAGAAGCCTGCTTATATTTGGTGTGATATTTTAACTTGTAGGAAATACATGCATATTTAGGAATTCAAATGACCAAAATATTTTTCTCATATATCATATCATATATATATATATGATTTTCCACAATTTCTGACTCACAACTACCCTTTGCAATTTAAGTGTTGAGAACAATAAAGAGTTACTTATTTGCTATGTTAATAAGGTAACCTTCAAAACACACCAGAGGACATGGACTGGTTACCAGGGAAACCAGCATGAGGAGAGTGTAACTTCAAGTTCTAATCCCAAGCCTCCAAGGACAGTCTGCAACTTGAATTTACTTGCCAGTGGTCAATGAGTTAATCATTCATGCCTGTACAACTAAACGACAATAAAAGTGGAAAACGAGGGACTTCGGAGACCTTCTGTGGTGGTAAACATGTGATGTGAGGAAGACTGTCTTACTTGCAGAGGCAATGGAAACTGCATCTTTTTCCCATACCTTGCCCTATGCATCTCATCCCCTGGGCCATTAACTTTTATCCTTTAGTATCCCTTGTAATAAATCTATTGTCCAATAAGTCAGTAGCTTTTCTGAGTTTTGAGTTTGGTTCTAGCAAATTAATGTACCCTAAGGAGGGTATCCTGGGAACCCTGGTTCCAGGTCCAATAGCTGGTCAGTTCGAAGCACAGACAATCTTGAGGCTTCCAGAGGGCACCTGGAATCTGAGGAGGGTTTCAGGTTATGGGAATCTCCGATCCACAAATAGTTGGTCAAAAGTCAGGGATAGTCTCATATTTGCCGCCTCTGAAGATGAGGACGTCTTGGGAGATTAAGGTTTTTCACCTGTGAAATCTGAAGCTATCTCCTGATAAACAGCATCTGAATTAAGTAGAACTTGAGTCCAGAAATTAATTGCTGGTTAGTGGGAGAAGCCCTCCCAACCCCAAAACAGGGTAGACCAAGTGCTCAGATAGTATTACAGGTCACAGGTAAATTCCTATTTAGATTTAAAAATATACAGAAAAGGGCAAATGTCAAAACACCTTTGGGAATCCAACACAGACAGGTGGGCTAGGAAGCATATACCAGCAAGGAACTCTACAAAACAGTAAGAGGAGGTGAACATAAGAAAATAAAGAACCCTTAGTTCTCCACCTAAGTCATAAGACTAAAGGTTTCTTCTTAATTCATGAATTGAAGTCTGCATTATTATTTAAAGATAGGTGGGAACTCAACTATTTCTTTCATATTCTAATGTGTAGGTTTTTTTTTAATAATATCACAATATAACTATCAATGGTAACTTGGGGGGAATATAAATAAGTTAGGCAGGGTGGAGAACAAGAATGGGGAGAATTGGTTACTCCCCCAGTTCTAGTTACACTCCCACATACATTTACATACAGATTTAGATGATTATTTTTGTTAATCTTCTGTATACAATTGTTGAAATGGAAGAATTAAATATATTCAACACTGTGTTTCTCTCTTAGGGCTTAGACACAGTACCATTTACAAAATTTAATTGAAAAAGAGAAAGGTATGACAATATTACATGCTATAATAGTTCTCAGCCTAAGGCGTCTTGATGGTGTGGTTTGCAAGATAACAAAAGAAGAGTGGTAGTTAGGAACTACATTCGAAATGCAATAACAATGTTTATGGTGTGGCATTCCAAACTGCTTAAGTTATATCATTGGATTTATTTTGATACAAGGCTAAAACTATGGTGAAAACGGGGTGATATTATTTGTTATTCTCTTTACCAGACTTACAATGAGAAGAGCTGAAATTTAATTTACTGCCACCAATAGAAAACTAGATGTGGATCAATATCTGGTGACAGCCCTTCATTGCTCATACCTTACAGACTTTACTATGCCTTACATAAAACGCATAGCTTGCACTCTGTGTTCAGAAAGATTGAGAGCGGTACGATTAGAGTCAGAATATGTCATAGACACTATAAGCCAGAATATGGATGCACACTGACCAAAGAAGCAAACTGTTTTGTATAATCTATTACTGTGTATTCCAAACGAATTTTTTGTGAAAGAATTTCATTGCAAAGGTTTTCATTGTAAAAGAAGTTGCAGTGTCGGTTCCCAAGCAATTGCCATTAAAAAATAGTCTTCATAAAAATGTTGACATACATGCCAAGTATCTTGAACTTTGGGGAGCAGATCAACCCAATAGTTTTTTTTTTTTTTTGCTTGTTTTAACTGATCAGAAGCTAAGTTGCTCCTTCTTTGACAGTAGTACAAATCTTGTATTTCTATTCTGCTAGTGAGTTGGCACTAAATAGCTCAGTACTGTATCCAGAAAAGTACATTTTGATATATGTCCTTTACCCTGAGCAGTACTGGGTAGTGATGGAGAATCCATAGATGTATTATTGTGCCAAGCTAATAAAAAGTGACAGAATACCACAGATTAGGTGACTGACACAAAAGTTTTCTCATAGTTCTCAAGCCTGGAAGGTCAGGCTCAAGGTGCTAGCAGGGTTGGTTTCTCCTGAGTCCACTCTCACTTTCTCATCACATTCTCATGGTCTTTTCTTACCACATACACATGCTGTCTCCTCTACTTACAAAGAACATGGGTCATATGGGATTATAGACCTTTCATAGGAGCTCACAGAATCTTAATCGATTTTTAAAGACCTTCTCTCTAAATACAGCACATTTTGGGATAGAGTGGGGGGTTTGAACTTAAATGAATTTGGGAGAGACAATTTAGTCTGTTTTCTGGACTCCCAGAACCATGTTTTCTCACATGCAAATACAGTCCCCTTATCCCAATAGCCCCAAAGATATAAGGTATGATTCATCCTGAAGCAAAATTCTTCCATGAGTCTGTGAAAGAAGACAAGTTTATGAGCTTTGAAAAACAACACTGGGACACACATAGGTCAAGACATTCCCATTTTAAGAAGGAAAACCAGAATGAAGAAAGGAATTGTGCGTCCTGAGCATACCTGAAAACTGGCAAGGTAAATCTTTTAGCTTTTATATTTGAGGCTCAAAACAATCCTCTTTGGCTCCAGGATTTATTCTCTGTATGCACTGAGACAGTGCTATTGCTCCTCATCCCTGGCTGACAGCCACACCCCTAAGGACTGGGGTCACTGCATCCTGGCCTGTTGAACCAAGTAAATATTCTCATCCTCTGAAACTGAGGAGACACTCTTATACCTCAAGCTGGTGCTGTACTCACCATTTTGTTCATCTCTGAATGGCTTTCAGAGTCTTTCTTTCTTTTTCTCACAGGATGGTGAGTTTGCATTTGGGTATCTTTATCATCCCACACACTATAGAATCCAGAAATACACCAGCCTTCCTTCCTTTCATCTTTACTCCAAGCTGGCAGTGTTTCTGCTGGTTTAACCCTATCCCTGCTCTGGTTTCTCTTGAGATGGATGATTTGATTCATGAGTCACATACACATAATCTGTTCTCTGCAATATATCCCCCCTCATTTTTTTTGCAACGTGGACAAGTTGAGAATTTTCCAAATCTTCAAAGATGGGTAGCCTTTGTGCTTAGCGGTTTCTTCAACTGTTCTCTGTCCCCCTACGTTATACAATAAACACCAAGGAAAAACCAGTTTTTAACAGTTTGCTTGGAAATCTCTTCTGTCCAATATCTCCACTCATCACTCACAAATCATACCTTCCACAAAATACCAGAACACAATTCCTCCAAGTTATTTGCCACTTTATAACAAAGATCATCTTTCTTCTAGTTCCAATAACATTCCTCATTTCCTGAGATGTCATCAGAATCACCTTCAAATCCATATCCCAGGTATCTCATTAAGTCAATCTAGGCTTTTTCTAATAAGCACATATAAACTCTTTCAGTCCCTACTGGTCACCTGGATCCAAAGCCTCTTTCATATTGGTGAAGCTGGCAACACTCCAACAGAAAAATGAGTTGCGGTCATGAACAAACTATCTTCCACAAAGAGACTGATAAGTGTCACTAACAAAGGTAAAGATATTTAACCTAACTCATGACAAAGTAACTGAAAAATGCAAACACACTGAAATACCATGTTTCACTTAGGATATTGGTAAAAATCCAAAGATTTGATGAAATACTTGTTCAATGTATTTGATGAATACATAGATTCACTAATCTATGAGAAAGCAGTCTTTTTTTCACACATTGCTGGTGGGGGTTCAAAATGGTACAACTCCATATGGAGAGAAATTTTGCAATATTGAACAAAGTTATGAAAGCATTTACAAATTTGCTCAGCAATTCCACTTCTGGGAATCTGGCCAGCAGATATATCTTCATACCTGCAAAATAATGTATGTAAATGCTAATTTATCTATCATTGTTTTTGTAGCCAAAAATGAAATCAACTGGAATATTCATCAATAGGTGGAGTCCTTTGAGAGTTTTCCTTAAACAGTTTTCTAAAGGGCAGACCTATATGTCCAACTTGGCATTATTGCTTGAATTAAAACTTGTAACTCATGTCGACATGTCTAAAACTAAGCCAATAGTCTAGACAAATCCTGTAACCTGTTCCTTCGTTCTGCCACCATTTTTTTTTATTCACAGGTACCTCCTTAACATTCAACTTTCCATCCACTGTTTCTGATGCAACTAGGAAATTTTGCTATTCCAATATACTAATTACCTTTAACTTAATGATGTTGAATATCTCTATGTGCCTAATATATTACCTTATATGTTACCTAATAAATATGAAAACTTAGAATAATTGGATCAACTGCAAAAATCATGAACTACCAACTTAACAAGTTTAAACAAGAAAATTAGAATGCTACTAAACTATTAAAGAAATCATATCTGAATTTTTAAATTAAACTAGAAACTTTAGAAGTCTCTAGATTCAGATGGCTTCACTGGTGAGCTCTACCAAATACTTAAAGAATATTTACTGTGAATTTTAGGCAATGTTTTCCAGATACTAGAAGAGAGTAGAACACTTCTCAAATCATATGAAGAGTTTGATATTAACTTGGCAACAAATCCAAAAATCGCAAAATAAAAAAAATGGAAAGAAACTATAAATCAATACCATTCATTCTTTTAAATGCAAAAACTATCAACATAATTTAATCTTTTATGTACTAAGAAAAAATTCTTGGTATGAATATACCAGTTTGTTTATCCCTTCCTCTTTTTGTAAATATTTGGGTTGTTCAAGGAATAATGTTCAAGGAACATTACAAGGAATATTGTGATGCTTACTCATGCACTTATATATAGGCATAGTTTTAATATCTACTGGGTGAATGCCAACGTGTGGAAAGGCTCAGCTATATGTTGAAGATACATTTAACTTTCCAAGAAACTGATTAACAATTTACAAAGTGTTTCCACCATTTTACTTTCTCCACATCATTATCATTAGATAATACATTCCACCTTTTAAATCTTATGTGTACAAATAATGTGTGTAGTTATATGATTTTAAGCTGCAGTTTTAAGTTATTTTCTACGATGACTGATAACTTCGATCATTTCATATTCTATTGTTCACTTTAGAATTAAGACATTTTTAGTATTTTCAATATATCATTCTCTGGTCTCAAGAGGTTTCCTTTCTTGGTGTGAAGTGCTCCATGGAATATGTGAAGGGGTTGCTCTTCAGATCTTTATGGTCTCTTTTTATTGGTCCCTCTGGAATATGGAATGTCAACAATATCTCACCTCAGGGCATGTGCCAGGCTCCCCTTGGATAGTCCCTTTGAGTAGAGAAAGTTTCATAATACTAGAAGCTAATTTGTTAGTTCCCTATCTCTTAGGGAATAATGAGCTATCCCTCTTACCACCCCACTTCCTTCCTTCCCTTTCTAATATCCTTTTCTCTTTTTTAAATGTATTTAAATATGTATTCCACATTTTTGTATTCCCCAAGTTCTCCAGCCACCTCCCCCACCTGACCAATCCCACCCATCCCCCACCCTCAGCTGTGTGCTTTAGTTTGTTTGCTAGCTTGTTTTGACTTTTTCTCTTGACCTTTTATTTGTTTTCCCTTCATCCCATTCTTTCCCATTTGCTGTTTTAGATGGAAGAGACTGGAAGTTAAATGAATATTTCTGAATATTCTGAAAGTATTTTAGGAAATGATCCTCTTGAAGATCTTATTCTAATTTTATTTGCAGGGAAACTCATTCTGTCATTCTGCATAATTTAAAACATGGATCTAGCCCTTCCACCAATGATGTAAATAGTGAGAAACAATTTTTAATGCCCAAAATAGAATAATGTATCATGCTAAAAATATTAGAAAGTCTTAAAACTTTCTGCTGAGCGAAGCTATACATCAAATTAGAAAATATCAATCTAGCATTTACATAGACAGATATTAAAGATACAAATCATTTAATAGATTTGTACTACATTGCTAATTTTATTAAAAGATCAGTGAATTTTAGTATAACATATACATATAAATAAAATGCTAAGCTTATGTTCATTACCAACAAAATAATTGTGTGTGTGGCATATATTTTGTTTTGATCCATAAAATCCTATCATATATGAAAATTATAGACAAAATCTTCACAATTTTTTGGCCTCAGCTCTTCAACTGCTTTTTCCTTCCTAGGAAGGGAGGGGAAGAGAGAGAGAGAGAGAGAGAGAGAGAGGAGGGGGGGAGAGAGAGAGAGAGGAGGGGGGGAGGGAGAGAGAGAAATCCAAAAACCTCTATTGACATCTGTAAACCAGCTTTTATCTCTCTGACCATTTCCCCTGATATTGCAAAACCTTTGTATCTCAATGTAAGAGAAAAATAGTCATTTATATATATATATATATTTTTTTTTTCCTAGCTTACATTGATTTCAAATGCATAGATTCTATCTTGGAAGGGATAGCATATATTACAAGAACAAAGCAAAATAAAGGCAGATTCTGCAATTAAAACTCAGGCAATGGAAACCTGGTAAATGAGAAAGAACAATCATATAGTCAAAGATTTCAGGAAAAATCAGATTTTTATTTTGTTTACACATTATACGAGGCCATTATTATAAACATGGGTAATCCACCCAGAAAGGAGCTTGCACTTAAGCTTCATGGTCTGTAAGGTGTCTGGAGGCTGCTAACTCATACTGAGTCAGGTTGTTATTAAATTACCCACAAAGAAACACAAGTTTTATTAATCCCATGGTGTCTTATGTTTCTGGTTTCAAACTTAAAGCACAAAGAAGATATTGCAAAAACAAGGAATTCCTAAGTCTGAAGCACACTCTGCTGGAGATGCGGTAAGACACCAAGTATTTAATCAATCTTTAGTTTTCTGCAACTTTAATCCTTTCTGAAAATTTTCATGATTTCTGGAGTTCTTCATTTTATCTTGAGATAATCTAGATCTGCATCACCCACTTGTTGTTTAAGCTAACTCTGTGTTGAAATAGAAGAACCCTGATATTTTGCAGGCATTAGTACAATTGTTTCTCATTTTCCAAACTTTTAACAAGTAGGAAGAGGATTCTGATTCAGATACTCAAGTCCTGTGTATATGTGCATCATTTAAAAGACAAGCCTAAAAGTGGCAACATTGCTTTCAGCACATTCCATTAGCCAGAACTCAGTCACAGCACTATACCAACTGTAACTAGCCATTGCTCAGAAAGAAAGGGAAGCAATTAGATATACAGCTAGCATGGTGACTACTACCTTTACATAAGATGTGGTTCAATAATACCCAAAACCCAATTTTTAAACATATCCAAAGGACAAAGAATCACTTAGTCACTATGGTGTAAAATGGCATAAAAAAGTAAAAATCACTTAAACTTTGAAATCAGTGGCACCCAGATGTAACGTCAACTCTTCAATTCTTGCTAAGTGATTTTAAGAAATGCTTCTGTCTCTGACTCAATGTCTTCATTAGTAAAATGGAAAGTATGATACCTGTTACAGCACCAATAACTTCTTCTCAAAACTCACCTGTTGAAGCAGTAATTCTCAGTAACTTAGACCATGGCTATATTTTTGGATGAGACATTTAAAAAGGTAATCAAATCAAAGTTGACATAAGGTTAGGGTCTAATGCAAAATGACTGATGCTCTTAGAAGCAAAGTAGTTAAGAGACTCACAAAAAAGATCATGTGAAGAAAAAGAGAGAAGATGGTCATCTTTAAGCTAAGGAGAAAATCTGAAAAGGAACACCCAACCCTGTAACACATCAATTTTGGACTCTAGCCTTCAGAAATATGAAGAAGTAATTTTTTGTTATTTAAATCACCCAGTCCACATTTCATGGAAGTTTTAGCAAACTAATATAATGCCCAAACTCCAAATATGACTTTGTTGATAAATTTCAATATTTAAACTGCCAAATAAATTGCTCACTATATGAAAATCAGTCAGTAGTTGACAGTTCTTTCTACTTCAATTCAATTCGAAATGCTAATGAAAGTATTGTGATTTGCTCTAAAAATTTACAACTATGAAAACCTCCCCCTGAAAATCAGTTTTTAAAAGTAAGTAGCTAAAAATTTCAGAACAAAGTTTCTGAGGATATTAGGTCTTAATGACAATCATTATTATTTTCATTATAGTATCAATAGCAAAAATATAGTTAGTGCATAATGAATCCCAGAGGTCTGAATCCATGTCATTGAACTTAACTCTAACATTAACTCTGAGAGTGTTGTTATTATTGGAATAGAACTAGTAGAGTTGCCGTTCCAGCCCAGCTATGACCCAGAATACGAGTCATTTGTTTCATTTAGTCTCTCCAGAAAGGATAGGAAAGTGCTGCAGTTTTATTTCAGATACTTGCAAATAGTGGGTAGACAGGCACAACGTCAGCATCAAAATCAATTACAAGCATCCAGAAGTGTGCAAATTGTCCTGGAGAACAAGAGGGGACAAACTTGTGAAAGATTTAATAGGATTCATATCATTTAAGCCTTTATCACAGACAGCTGCTATTGTTATGGTTCCAGAGAGCCAGGGAATCTTGCCCTCACAATAGGACATGGTCTTTTATGTCCTTTGCTTTATTCAGCCATCTGTGAATAGGCAGTCCTTGCATTATTTAATCACTGTAGAAGAACATAGATACTCTGCCAGTATCTATGTTCTCTATCAATCATTGCCACACTTATGACACCTTCAAGTTATTACTTTCACTTAATGGTTGAGAAAGCGGCCCAAAAGGGTTTGAATGACTTGACAGGGTCACACAGATGGTGAGGGGTACAGTCAAGGAATGCACTCAAGTATGCAGGCCTGTGTTTCCAACTACTGTGCAACACCGATGTTTAGGGAGGAAACAGTCTCATAATGAACAGACGTAGATCTACAGTTATAAATGTCAATAAAGAGAAAGAAAGAGGAAGAGAAGTAACATACAAATACATACAATATATTAAAGATGAAAGTCTAAGAGATCAAGTTAATTAACAGTAACTGGTAAATTTACTAAAAATTAATGATATACATTCTATATAATAATTACATGAGCATGGCATTTAGTTTGATTCTCACAAACATGGGAACATGGTAAATTTGGATATAGGGATGATGTCCAGATTATTATTTCTTCTTTCAAGTCTTCCCTGTGCTATAAATCTATTCCTTTTGCATTATACACAAACATTCGGGAAACACATTTATTTACATAAAATGTTGTTAACTTTTGCCCATCTCTCTTTTGTGAGTCCATATATAATATTTGATTCCTTATATAAGTTTACCTTTGGGTTGTTTTTCTATTTTCATTTATCAACAGCTGGTAATATGAATCATAATAATGGTCATGTTTCCAATATACATTAAAGAACATGAGATAGAAATACTTCTATTTTAGAAAATTAATAATTACTCAGAAACCTCTTTCAGTGAGACATTAATATCTGCATTTCCTAAACTATTTTTTATCATGGCACTATTGGTTTATATCTTGTATTTTAGAAGTATAGTATCTGCTTCCTCAAGTGTTGCTTACTAAATTTTTAAGGAGATTAAAATCCATAGATTTAAGTGCACTAAAAATTTTCCATTGATGCAGCCCATTTTTTCCTTTGTCTTTAGGTTGGTACTCAAGGCATAATCAGTTCTTTATTTACCAGATTGTACCATTATACTTCATTGAGAAGTTTTCATTCTTTTATGTAAAAATTCCATTAAAATAGCGGACTGAGTCAGTTGAGAGAAAATTCACTGCATAAATACAGTAGTTAAAAGTAGTATATTTTTAAACACTTTCATTCTGCTCTCTCTGTATAAAAAAGGGTACATTCTTATGAAGTGCAGAATTGGCTCGTGCACTCAGTAAACTGGCTATGCATGTACCTGTGTGGGTGGTGTCACTGTTTGTGTGAGTGTGCTATTGTCTCTCTAGCTTTGTCAGAATTGTCTTACAGGCTGTAGTTGCTGTGGTTCTTCCATTCTCAGAATATTTTTAAAGCAGCAGTCCCTCTCGGAATGTCTTTATGGTATGCTCTGTGAATTTTTCCCTGGATACAATGACAAAACAGGAAGAGTAGGAAGCAGCCGTGTACTTCGGATTCTTTCAAATAACATTAAACAGGAAGAAAGCATTTAAAACATTTTAGCGAAAGCCTTGCCCAAAACAGGGACTTGCAAGATATGCCCTTGAATATTTATCCTTTTAAAATAATTATCAGCTTAAAAGAAAAAAAGTGTTCCCTACAATTTAAAGTCTCAATCAACTTGATACCCACTTAATACAAGTGGGTATTTTTTCAGTTTTATTACATCATTTGCCCTAATGTTGAGTGATCCAAAAATCCTACTGCATAGCCTTACTAGTAATTTTAATTCTGTCCATTTAATTCATTAGGCCTCTACCTTTCACCCTCCATTGGTTTTTTCCATCTTGTTCTCAGACCATTAAGACCAGATTTAATTTCTGTTAGTTATTTTCATTTCCATTGAAGTCATAGAATTTAGTAAAATTCAGTTGCAACTTATCCTACCATACTTTTTTCATATTATTATTAAATAAAGTTAACATTTTATTCAAGTTTTTTGTAGTATTTGCCTACATCTCCCCCTTTTCTCTTCTAGTAGTCAATTCAGGATACATTACAGATAGTTGTAATTATTCGATTTCCATTAGACAGCAATAGTATCTAAGATATTTTTAGTTCTGGGTGATCTTGGAATAGTTGATGTCATCCTTACTTGAGATTTTTCTGATGCTTTTTCCATCATTATACCATTAAGGTTATGGATTTGTGAAAAAGACAATAGAGATGAGGTGTGATTGTCCTCACATTCTTATCAAAGGTATATAATATTAGCCTGACATCACTATTGATACTGTCTTTGATGTATTAGCTAAAGTATTGTTTGTCAGATTTCTATGCTGGGAGATAATGCCTTTTTAACTCTTTTCTATACTGACTGTAGTAATTTGCTTGGCAAGGTTCACTCTTAGGAGTGGGGAGTCTCCTCTACCTCTTTGAGGAAGGAGTAGCTAAGTAACTTCTTTTAAACTGTCTGAAACTCATGTTACCAATTTATTTGTCAGTCATATATTTATATCAGATCATGTAATGGCTGTCTATTTTCTATTTTGTCTATAATCCAATACTACTCTGTTTACTTTGCCACTCAAATTGTTATTCCAGCTTTGTCCTTTGGCAGTGTTTCTTTGTCTTGACTTAGTTATTGCTTAGATTTAATGTTTAGAGCATTTTCTTCAGGTGCTAAGATGATCAGGCCACATGTTCTATCTTCCCTGTCACAGTTCTAGAATCAGCCATTGCTTAAAGGGCCCTAACTGCTTTTCACTGAGGATGGAAAAGAGATAAGAAGTTATAGAGAGATAAACCTGTTGCTGAAGATTGTCATTCTTCTAGACCTATCAACTGGCATAATCAGCATAATTTTAAAATATTTGATTCTTGATATTATCACAAGACAGTCTCACTTTGCTAGTGATACATATTTTTTTCTCCTAGCAGCTTCATAGTCAAGTACCTTCAGCCTTTAAGTAGCACTTCCCCTTTTGCAAATAATATCTGAAAAAGCATGCTTAATTTTGATGACAAAATCTTTCCATGCTTAAAAAAAAAGTATTTGTAAGCTTTCTCTTCATAACTGTTTTATTTTGTTTTTTTCCTACTTTGTGTACTACAAAGTTCTTTAAACTAATGAAAAGAGGTAATATAACTAGGGCATTTTTTTATAATTGAATCCAATAAGACTCAGGAGGTCAGTAGATTTCTCCAAATTCAGACACCCAGGAAGAATTGGAATATTATTTTGTAGTTTTAGGATTTGTTTTCATTACACTATGCTGGTTTACAAAAAGTAGATCATTGGACTCTCTTCTCCCTCCCACTCTGATAGTCTCAATTCTATAGCCATATTTCTAGAGTTTATTTTGCTTTAGTTTTGTCAGTTCTTTTGTCTTGCTTCTTTATATTCCACATAAGAGTGATGGCCCATGGTCTATGTGAAGGTGCTTTGGTGGTGGGTAAGGTGTAATAATAGACAAATGAGGAAGTATGAACTTACTGCTCACAAGTCATATATAGTATTAATTCAATATTGAACTTAATAATAATATAAGAAAAGTTTGTTTAAAAAAATACCCTCATATTCAAAGACTTATATTTACTTAAAATTAAAAAAAAAAAAAACACCTAGGGAATAGTAGAATTAACTTTCAGTAACTCTACTGTTTTCAATAAAAAAATAATAATTATAATAAAATATAAAATCTGAAACAACTGAATAACTAAAACAAACAAACCAATAAAACACTTGAATTTTGATAACAGAATTGTGGTAGCCAAAAGGAGACCTGAATTTTGTTTGTCTTTCAGCAAACACCTTTCTACTTAATTCACTGGTTCCAGAGAAGGAAAGCAGTCTACAAAGAATATGATCATTGTATATTCACTCTTTTTCTGACCCATATATTTTTTCATAAATTTATTTTCTAATGAAGAAAATGAGCCTTATCTTTCAAAGACAAAGTTATCTATATCCAATTGAGATCCATCCATATTGCCCCATTCTATAAGCAAAGATGAAATATAATAAAAATACTGTTTGTGAAAAGTATTTCAGATATTGATTGCAAAAGTAGGAGCAAGTAGTCAAAAATTTCATTAAGTTTTCATCAATATGTTGATTGAACAAGTAGTTAGCTGTGAATATGGTTACCTAACTAGAGCTAAATCATTAGGCTGGTTTTATGGTACTTTTTATGACTCACATACCACAAAATTATGCTCACATTAAAAATAAACATCTGGTGTACATCATTTTAGGAAACAAGCAAATAAATCTACAGACAGCAACATGGTAAAATATAGTGCTCTATAAACTACAATACCGAACAACAAATCGAACATAAACCAAATTGCCAAGCATCTTTGGAACATTAAACCCCATTACCAGATTTCCTCCTGAAAATGTGAACACTGGTTCCCAGTTCTTCATGAGCAATGACCACAAGTAACTCTTACATGACCATTAATTAAGTCAACTTCACATCTTAGACAATCTTTTCTGGAAGAAGTCTTAAGCTTATCTATATGTAGTATATTATGCTATGTATTGAACATTCTATTTCCTATAGATATAATTGAACATCTTTCCATCTTTATTTTGAAAAAAAATTAAGCAAGTTGTATATCATGTAGTTCCCTCTAAATTTCATGTTATTTACATAAATAAACCACTTGATTTAATAGTTCTATCTCTAGTTTCAATATATTTTGAAAATTTAGACAACTACCATACACTTTATAAATATGGCTAAGAAGAAAAATCTCACAAAATTACCATCAATTTCAAACATGTTGATGTATTATAGTGAATTAAATAGTATATGAAAGTGTTATAAAGTGCTACCTCTAATAAAGTATCTTCCTCTTCTATTTACTCCATGTCTCCCTCCAAAAGTCATCATTATTAGGGCAGAGAATTAATACAACAAGATCAAATTCTTGGTGACAGGTTAAAGACATACATTTTTAGTCAATCTACTCTTACTACCAGGACAGTCGCTTAGTAAAAACTTTGTCAACCTCTTTAGGTAAAATAAGATTGTTTTTAAAATGACGAAATTTACATTCAACAAATTCAGCATCATTGGCATAATGTAGTTAGATCTGTTAGATTATTTTTTTTCAATTTATCATGAACTTAAATATTTTTATTATATTAGCTCTTTCTATTAGAGTTCCTAAAGAAATAGAATCACTATAATGTGTGCGTTTATTATAAGGGATTGACTACTCAATCATAATGAATTACAAGTCTCCAAAATCTTCAATCAAGCTGGAGACCCAGCAGAGCCAATGGTATAAATGTACTCCCAAAGAAAGATGGTTAATAACCCAGGAGATGTTTCTGTATCCATAGAAAGGTGGGTATAAAGATGAACCAGCTGAAAGGCCATCAGGCATAAGGAATTTCCTTATTCGGTGGATCTTCAGTTTTTTGTTCTACTCAGACCTTTATTTGATTGAATGAGTTTTGCTCACATGGAGAGCATTCAACTTAGTAGATTAATTTAAATGTGAAACTCATAGAAAAATGCCCTCCAGAAACACCAAGAACATTTGCCAATTATCTTTCATTCTTCACCTCAACCAGTTGACAAAATTAACCATAAAACTTGATTGCTGAGGTTTTTTTGCTAAGGGTGATTTTTTGGTTTGCTTTTACTGTTTTTTTCCCCTTTGAATAATTAGAAATTACCCATCTTATACCACTACTTTTAGTCTTCTGTTTTGGGGACTTTGTTCATTCCATCTTAATCTTGTTTGTTTGGACTGTCCTTACTGTGACTTTTATTTTATATACCTCCAAATAATCCTCTCAGTATTATAACAGAAGTCACTTATTCCAAGAAATTGCATGTGATTATCCTTCTGTACAATAAGAGCTATTTTAAGTTCTCCTATCCTATCACCATCTTAAAAACCAAACCTGTTTATCAATAAAACATTAAAATTGCTCAAAGATATATATGCATGTTCTAGGTCCTATAGCATTTTATGCTTAATATAACAGTATCTGGCAAACTGTGGTCACAAATTTATCACATGTATTTATTACATGAAAATAGATTTAAATGGATATCAACAATGTATATCTTCTGGAAATCATGTGTAATGAGTACTGCTACGTAACATAGATATCTAAATCCAAATGTTGTGCTTCTTTAATTCTCAGCATTTTCAATTGCTCCGACATTTTAGATTAATTTTTCTTACACTTAGATGTGGTGGCAATATCTGTATTGTCATTTTTGCAAGTTATATTTTTATTTATTTTTTCCAAAATTTTCCTTTTATTTTTGTACTGTTTTTATTGATTGCATATATATATATATATAAAACATCATTGTCTACCCCGAGGTTCTACCATCTCCTTATCACCTGTGAATGATCTTGTATGGGAGCCCATCTCAGAGATGAGAAACTTGTAATTTAAACCCTTTATAAGTTAAGCTCTTTGCCCCCCACAGGAGGAACAAACTGGGAGCTGACCTGAGAAATCAGGGGGCCCTAGGGGCATAGCTCCCCAGACCCCAGATGTAGGAGTGCTGAAGTCATGAACTGCATCATTATTAAGAAAGATTTGGGGGCCCAGTCGTCAGATTCTTTATTTTAATTAAATTCTCTGTGAAAAGAATCATTGGAACACTAGTAACAAGCTTGAGGCAAGGAGAACTTGATAAACTAGATAAGCTTTACAGCCAAGGAATAAACTTGGGTGACCTGTAACCAACTTAGTTATCATGATTCCCTAAAAATGATTGCTTAGGAATGTTTAGTAGTATCTAATGATAATCTATTTTCTGTTAAGATATTGATTTCTATCTTCCACTGAGATATTGCCCTCACGTGCTCATGATATTGCCCTCACGCATTCATGAAATTACCCTCACGCGCTCATTCCTGTCTCTCACTGAGATAATGCCCTCACGTACTCATGAAATGCCTCTCCTCATGGAATATTGAAGTAACTCGTTTAAACAATATAAAAGCGGCCTGAAAATCTAAAATAAACCAGCAGATTTTACTGCTCACTGAGTTCGTGTCTGTGTCCATCATTTGCCGGCCTGTGTATTTCCTGTTCATCTGAAGCCTGGTACTTAGCGGTCTCTTCCTTGCACGGCTGGTCCGTGGCAATCTTGATCTTTTGTGCCCTCCCCTTCCCCATTTTCTCCTTCCTCTCTCTTGCTCTATGGTTCAGTTCTGTCGGCAGTTTTAAATTTTTCTTATCTTCTTGTTTTTTTTCCTATATCCCTAATATAAATGAGATCATTCCATATTTGTCTTTTCCTTTCTGGTATGTTTCTGCTAATATCATTCCTTCTAGCTCCATCCATGTTCCTACAAATGACATATTTGTCTTCTTTGATGGATGCATAATATTCCATTGTTAGATATATCACATCTTTTTCAGTCATTTATCAGTTTCAGGGCATTTGGGTTGTTTCATATCTTGGCAATTGTAAACAGTGCTGCAAAATGTGCATACAGTTGTCCTTTTTAAATGGTAATTTTGTGTCTTTTGGGTGGATTCCCAATAGTGGGATTGCTGGGTCAAATGTTAGTTCCACTTTGAGTTGGTTGAGGGTCCTCCACACAGCCTTCCATAGTGGTTGAACCAGTGTAGACTCCCACCATAGTATTCCTTTTCCTCCACATCCACACCAACACTTGTTGTTGCCTGCTTTTTTTTTTAAAATATGGCCCATTCTTATTGCTGTAAGATGGTATCTCAGTGTGGTTTTGATTTGCATTTCCCTGATTATTAGTGATGTGGAGCATTTTTTCATATGCCTTCTGGTTATCTGTAAGAAATTTTAAAAAATCACTGCATTTACCATTACATCACTGAAAATTAAATACCTCGGAATAAAACTAACAAAAGTAGCAAAGAATCTATACAAGGAAAACTGCAAAATATTCTTAAAAGAAATAGAAAAAAAACTTTAAAAAATGGAAAGACATTGCCTGCTCATGGATTGGAATAATCAACATTATCAAAATGCCTGGCTGTTCTACCAAAAGCAATCTACATATTTAATGCAATCCCAGTAAAAAACCCATCCTATTGACTATTTAAACAAAAATTGCTGAAATTCATCTGGAATAACAGAAGACCTCAATATCAGAAATCCTCCTGACCAAAAAAAGAGAATGGAGGTACTACAATCCCAGATTCAAATTATACTACAAAGCCATAATAATTCAAATAGCATGATACTGGTACAAAGACAGACAATCAGATCAATGAACAGAATTGACTGTACAGAAATAAAACCCACATACATGGTCAACTAATCTTTGACAGAGGGGCAAAAAACATACACTGGAACAAGGACAGCCTCTTCAATAAATGGTGCTGGGAAAACTGGACCACAGCATGTCAAAAGATAAACCAAGACAACTCCCTCACACCCTGTACAAAAACCAACTCAAAATGGATAAAAGATTTGGATGGGGGGGGGGCAAATCCTTGAGATTACAATGTTGTGAAATTTATATATAAATAAATTAAAAAAGAAGATTTGGATGTAAGACCTGAAACCTTAAGATACATAGAGGAAAACCTGGGCAAAACCTTCCATGAATTACACTTCAGAAATCCATTTCAGGACATGTCTACAGCTGGCAAAAAGTGAAGGAAAACATAAACATCTGTAACTACATCAAATTAAAAAGCTTCTGTACAGAAAAAGAGACAATAAACAAAACAAAAAGAAAACCCAATTGAGTGGGAGAAAATTTCTGCCCTCCATGCAATTAATAAGGGTCTGATAACAAAGACACACAAAGAACTCACACAACTTAACAAAAACAAAGAAAGATCCCAATTAAAAATTGGGGAATGGAATGCATATTGTGTTTTTAAACTTTCTTTCCTATTTTGCTTTTCAGGGAAATTAAAAGCATTAGAACATAAGTTAGTTTTTAGAGATTTTAATTCAGGTTTATAATCTCTAACTTTGTTTTTTTTTACAATAAAATACTTAAAGTCCTCTGTCTACTCAAATATATTATTTTACAACTCCACTCTGTGTTACAGAATTCAAAAACATACAAAGCACTAAGAACATTTATTTCAGTTTCCAGTTTAAGACTCCACAAGAGGAATCTCTATCCTTTCAATGAAAGTAAACTGAAACTGATGCATTTTAAATTTTTCTAGTTTCAGACAGTTATTTAAAGAATAAAAAGATGGTTCCCCACAAAAAATTGAGCTATACTGTTCATGTACTTAAGAAAAGCCTGCAGGTAAAATTTCATTTATTATTTCCTTACATTTTCAATAAATATTCCCTAAACAAATAATGCCTCTCTCCCCCACCTTTAATATTAACTACAAGTCACTGTTTTTCTGAAACTTCAACAACAACAACAACAACAACAACAACAACAACAACAAAACATGGTCAGCATGTGATGTAGAGCAACTTTAAGTCGTCCCTAAATGAGATGTAACACTTCTCACATTCACATTATTGTAAAATGATAGCTCTTCTTTAAATCCAAATCTACATGTTCCAGATTCCTTTATGCATTAAGTTTCACTATGGTAATGGGAGAAAGATGTATGATGTCACTAGACTCAGCCTGTTGTGGACAAAAGCCATAGAAACCCATGATTAGACGTAGAAGTAGAGAAACTGTTCAAGATTGAAATCAGAGAATGTCCTGGAAGGAACAAAACCATAATTGCAAAAAAAGAGCAATAGCAAAGAACTGGAAGGAAATGGGAATACAAACACAAAAGAAATATTGCCTATTTATATCAATAGGATATCTAGGTTCACATTTAAAATCAGAAATGTATATGTCACAGTCTATCATTTTGAATTCATTTGTGCAAATGAAAGAAAAGGCAGGTTAATCATCTTTCTCTATATTTCAAGGTCTGCCCTTCTCAGATGGAATTTGTCTCTCCCTATCCTTTCCTCTGTCGCAAGTGTCTCTCTGGTGCCACGTTTCTAAATAATTTCTATATGTATATATTTATACGTGAAATATATATATTTCACATCTTTTCTTAAAAGAAAAGGATTCACACATCATTCTTTTCTTTTTAATTCATTTTTTAAAAAATTTCTTACATAGATAAATGGTTGCCAGGATGCCTTCCCCCCCCCCCCCCCCCAGCCCTTATGGTCCGTCAGTTCACTCAGACTCCTCTCTCGTTTGTTCATTTATGTTCAGTCCATAGGTCTCTCTTCCTTTTCTGTGGCTGTGTCTATTTGACAGGTGAGGGACTATGTTCCTGGTACCCAGCATTCTGTGCGTGAAGAACTGTAGTCTTAGCTTTGCATTGGGCAGTTTGTCTGTGCTCGTTTGAGGTTTAACAATGTCTTCTCATTGCTGGCTGCCTGATCCAGTCTATTCGCCCTGCATATCCGTTGCCTCTTCACCCCACAGCTCTGCCTTCTGGCTTGGGGGGGGGGGGGGGGCTTGCTCCAAATCATTTCCTGTAATGAGGTTTCTCAGTGAGAGAAGACATCCATCAATGGCCAGAGTGAATCATCTCCACTCTCTCCCTTTGCAGATTTGTTGTGGAGCCAGTTCCCCAACTCTGTGGATCTCCTCTCCCACGGTATGGGGACGGGTTCCTTGTTTTCTTGGGTGGCATATCTCGAAATGGGGTTTTGGTTCATTCATTCCTGACGAGTTCGTAGGAGCACTTCAGTGACAGTCTTCACCATGGTTGTCTCTCCATTCCATTATGTTCTATGATGAGGCTTCCCCCTTTTCCTGCCCAGTGTATTGACAGGATGCTTATCTGGTCCCTCACATGTTCTATGTCGCTGTTTGCAATGCTTGTCTTTATTATTCCTCCTGAGGACTAAGTGGAGAAAGAGTGAACTGGAAAGGACCCCCCCCCAATTTTTCCTGCCCCTGAGTGGATCTTACCTTGCCTTTGCGCTGGTCTGGTCTGTGTCTCACGGACCAGCCCCCAAGGCCCTCTTACCAGCCAGCTTGAGGGCAGAGGGTGCTTGGGGAGTGTGCAATTGGTGCAGCTGCCAGCCAGAGGCCAGGCTGGCTGAAGCTTCCCAATCCAGCGTCTAGGGCCCTCCCCCTGCGGAAGTGAGAGCAGATGGAGCCCAATGCCCGTGGGGTGGAGCCGCCTCTTGCCCTCCCAGGGCCCATAGTCGTCCCACACCCAGGGCCAGTCCGTGTCTCCCAGGCCAGCCCCCAAGGCCCTCTTACCACACACATCATTTCTTAACAGAGACCCTGCTTCTACATTCTCCCTGATTATTATTAAGGAGTCGCAGATGAGAGGAAGTTTATAACTGTAACTCTCACAGTGAAGAGTATCAGAAACTAACATGTAAAAGAAAATCTCCTTTCTAGGCTTTGGATTCTAGCTTGTACATGATAGAATACATATTTTACATTTTTTTGCATTTTAAAATACTTTGAAATTGGAAAGTTTGATAATTCCATTTTTCTTCTTTTCATTCAAAATTGCTTTAGTTACATAGGGCCTTTTTTGGTTTCATCTAAATTCTATAATTGCTCTTTAAAAAGTCATTGAGTTTTTGACAGGTTTTGCATTGATTATGTAAATTATTTTAATCAATATGGCCATTTTTAATGAGGTTTATTCTTTCAATCTATAGACAAGGATGCCTTTTCATTTCTTATTTTCTGTAACAAAGTCTCAGAGCTTTCAATATATTGGTCTTTCACCTCCTTCCTTAAATTTAATCCAAGATATTTAACTCTTTTGATGTGATATAACCCAAATTTAATCCAGAGGAAATCAAAGACAAGCCTAAAGTGAGTGATATTATACAAAAAACTCATCCAACAATCAAGTCATGAAAGACTAGAAATATTGGGTGACTGTCCAGATTGGAAGACAGTAATACACTATGACAAATAAATGCAATGTGGTTAGCAGTCAGTAAAAGAATATCAGGACAATTAGTGAAATTTCAGTAAGATCTACATTCTAGCTAACTGTATTTTTTCAAGTTCATTTCCTCATTTGGATGATTGTTGCATGATTATTTAGATTGTAAACATTTGTTGAAACTGCATGAAAGGTATATAAGCACTATTTGTAGCATTTTTGGGAACTTTATTCTATATCTGAAACTACTCCAAAGTAAAAAAGTTACAATGATTTTTAAAAGCAAAATAAAATACTTCCATACTAACATCAAATCTGAAAGTCTGCATGTAAAGTTATTTATATCTAGGATTACGCTAAAAACATTAATAGTATAGTCAGAAAGGCAACTTGTACCTTTTCAATTCATTTATTTTCTATATGTAAGTAGAGAAGAAGTTCAAATTATATTGAGTCAGTTAAATTATGTAGAGGTCAAAGGCATCACATAAAGTGCTATACATTTCATTGTCTTTCTTTTAAGTAAATATACAAAGATGGAACACTAGTTTTTAATAAATAAGTACATTTGAACTTTGGATTTATTTTATTGTCAATGGTAAACAACCTAAGATTCTACATAGGACATAAGTAGTAGGTAGAATATTACAGATATATTTCTAGATATAGCTGCAACCCCTCACATTGGTAGTAGGTGATACTTAACTAAATGAGTTAACATTTACAATGCCAGAGTGTGCACTATTATTATTGTCAGAATTGTTATTATCATAATGTCATTGCCTTCTCTGATCTTTAGTAAAAATAACTGGACAGGTTTTGGTTTCCATTTAAATTATTCAACCCTGAACTATTTAAACTTTTTATGCATTAAGTGATTTAATGCAAGCAAATAGAAAAATCACCACTGAACTACTCAAAATTAAATTCTATAGCACTCAAGCATCAAAGAAGACCAGATGAAACTGGCAGCTCACAGAATTTCTAGCTCCTATTGTTGGATGACCTTTGAGAAAGCAATGATCTTTATGTCATCTTTTTCAGCTTCATGTTCTGCTTTATGTTTGACACATAAATTCATACAAAATAATCACCAGCCATGAATGTCAATGGAACTATAATGTACTCTTTATATACTTAGTTTGTGTCATATAAAACCCCAAAAATGTGAAAGTACAAAGAGAGTTTGGAGATTTTACTAAGGCAAGAGAGATTTCCCTTTAAACGCAAAGTATTATTGTCTTTAATTTGTCTCCCGGAAACCAAAAGTTTAGATAAAATATAGAGGAGGTATTGTTAAATGCTCTGAAGACATTGCAGAAAATATTTACATATGTGTGTTTACAAAACAGGGTATTTTTCTCCAGCTAAAGTGAAAATAAATTCACATTTAGGAATCTTAGGAATGAATTAGTTTTAAATTATTTCTCTGTAGAAATGTTACAAAGTTTGATGGGAAAAGAAAGTCAACTATCAAAGTTTCCTTCAAACACAAGTCTGAAGATAGTAATTTCTTAACAAAATGTATAATGAAAAATAACAAAATACAGGACCTCTATGTAATTCAGTTTATTGAATCAGTATATTTAAATATTCATGCTTTAGAGTTATATTTCAAATGCCTCCATTTATAATAATGAGATAATGTTTTGAATCTACTTTGTAATTTCTCTCAGTTCATTCTTAAATGCTAAGAGAAACTAATTTACAGAAATGTCTTCTTAAAGAAGAACTTTGAAATAAATATAAACACCGTTTAATACTCTGATCTGCTTATTCTCATTCTGAATCATAAAAGAAAGCCATTTTCTCAGTTTGAATTGAATAGAATCTCTGTGAATCTCTGATCACATTTGCTTCGTGAAAATGAAAAACTAGAAAGCTGGAATTGTGTGTTTAGCTCATCAATAAGGACAAAGAAATAACATTTTAATTCACTCATAAATTAAGCAAGTACTTTTTATTATCATGGTCAAAAATTGTGAAAAATATTGAAAGTAAAGGAAATAAAATCTTTCTTATAAAATTTACCACATGGTTTGTTGATTAAACTCGTGCAATATATATGAGTACAAATACAAAGCATTAAAAAAAAGTTCAAAAATCTGTAAGGAACAAATTCATACAATATTTGTAGATTCTAGGTAGAAAGGATTCAATGAGTAGTAGTCAATTTTCTTTGCTAGCAATAATCTGAGGAGGTTACATACCTAGTTCTATGTATCATTCAAAATTCCTAAGATTTCTTTTTCTTTTAAGCTTTTCTCTCCAATAGTTCAATGCTTTGTTTTTTGTCAAAAGATGACCAGCCTCATTATTTTATTGTCAGGTTTTGCAAGCATGGATTTAGAATTTGGTGCCCAAGGCAGGAGCAATAGTCAGGTAGAGGTGACAGTGGATCAGAAACTGTGGACAGAGCTTAGAGATGGCCAGGTATCTCTCGCAGGTGAGCAAGCACTAACTGTCAGCACTGGTCAGCAGGCAATGCTGGGAAACATGCTAGTGGTACTGGTGGTGGTGGAATGCCCCAACATCTATGGTTTTCAACTGGATTGACCCATTTTTAAAAACTGTTACTTTCCAAAATTTGATAGATACTAGGGTGAACACAGTTCTAATTGGCTTGTTTTCAATACCTGCTCTCCACCAGAGTATCAAATCTCACCCTACACTGACATGGCCTATTATAAAACCAGGAAATTAACACCTTCTCACCTGTTCAGCATCTCACTACTACCCTCTTCTTAAGGAGTATAACATGTGTCAGTAAGCAAGTATACCATATTTAATGGAACTAGATTCATTTTCAGAGAACAAGAAATGGATAATGATTCTGGAATACAGGCCATAAATGACACACTTTAGTGTATAGAAAAGTTGTTACAGTAAACAATATAATGATGGCTTTCAGGGATACTCCTAATTCTCCAGTGCTGATTCACATTGTGTTATGACTTGAAATTTTAAGGCCAGAGGTCATTTTGTGATTTAGTTTGTCCTAGCATGTGGTACCAGATATATGTGGATAGTAGTGGAAAGCTGAAATGGTCATCTACACATCCAGAAACTAGCCAAATCTATTTTTTTTGTTTAATTGGTTGTATAAAATGATCAGGGGAGAGTTTGTTTTCATGAACATATAACCCTACATTTATTTTGAGAGTGGTGAATTTGTTACTTGCATAAGTCTTATGTTGGATGCTACTGGGAAAGAAAGGACTACTATCATGAATAAATGTATTTAGTTATTTGTTAAAAATGTTAAAAATTGTTAAAAATCTGGTTATGTTTTCCAGATTTTTAAAATCAGTCATATGATCTTATTTAGAAAATATCCTAGCAAATATATACCTAGGATTTATAAAATTGATACTACTTTTCTCAAAATGACCTATACAAATCATAAAATTAGATTCCCAAATTCTCCCATCTCTGCTTTTGCCTCCAAGTTGTCCAGTTTGGTCTCCAGATAGGTTGTGCAGTACCACAACAGCAGCACCATGGGTGACTACGTGCAGCTGACATTGTGAGTTGGGTCCTGGTGCACTACTTATTGGTGTGCAAGCAGAACCAGTCTCTCATCAAAGAGGCAATGCCATCTTGCATAAGCAACATTTGGTTTGTACTATTGGACATTGTAACCACTAACTGGAATAGGAAATATAGCCATTTATAGCCTTAGAAACTTCTGTTTCTTCATTTCTTCCAATTTCCCCCTTATGAATAAACCCTGTTGTTGTACTCTGAGTCTGTATTATATCTTACAATTGTAAGCATACAAATGAGAACCCATAGACCATGATATTTCCTTAGGTTTTACATGACTTCAGTTTTAGCAACTATATTTTTTCTTTTCCCCTCCCACACCTCATATTTCTGTTATGCTATATAGACATATATAAGTACAAGGGTACATACAAGATGCAGACACACATACGCATACACCTACACACATATATGCATCTTGTCTTAGAAAAGACCATGCAAATTAGTGACCTTTAGTCTTAAGAAGTTTAGTATCCATCTAGACAGATATTTCCCAATAAAAACTCTATCCCACAATTGAAACGGCAAGTAGAACAAATTCAGCTTACCATGAACTTTTGTAAATAAATTTTATTAAAATTCACCCATACATATTCCTTTAAGTATCGCTTACGGCTGTTTTCATGTTGTAATGGCATAATTGAACAGATGCAACAGAGATCATATGAATAAGAAAACCCAAACTATTTACTATTTTCCTTTTTACAGAAAAAAAGGAGGGCTGCTTTATACTATGGTGGTACTGAAAATTTTAGTAGAAAGCTAATTATTTATATTAAATATACAATCAAAACAACTGTGAGCCCTTTGAAGTCAGTCATTAGTTTCTGGTCTCAGAACTCAATAACAGCTCTTTATGTCTCTCTGTAAAGTCAAAGTATTGATGGCCATGATGTGTGTTGCCACCGAGGAACTGTTGAATTTCATATTCAATTCCTTGACTATGCTGTGCATTATTGTTAATGCCAGAAGTCTAAATACTTGGAGTGTATGCTACTTTTATATATGTTCTTAAAAGATCAAGAGTTGAAAGTATAATCAAAGGATTTCTGTAGTAAGAGCATAGGGAACATGAACTGAATACCAGTGCAGATCAGAGAATGCTATTATTAAAGCATAAAGACCAGGATTAGGAAGTCATACTGGAAGAATACTGCAGATAAGGAGCAGAAATTTGAGACTGGAAAATAAGGATTGACCAGGAATTTATAAGGCTTTAGCCCACAATTTCTCTCCTTGTAAATGGCGAACATATAAAATGCGATACTAGATAAGGTTTATATAAGAAATGGAGCAGAATGCAAAGGACACTTACTTAGTGAGATTTAGCAAAATAGCTTCCCTTCAATGATGATAAAATCCACCTAAGCAATGAGATAATTCTAAAAATAAATGACACTCTTAGTAAGATAGAAATGAAAGCATCAGTTAGGATCGAATTTAATATTTTGTACCAAGAACAATATCTAAGATGTCAGTTGCTCTCCTGCCCTGAATATAAAAAGCTGAAGTGAAAAAGACATGCATGCACCTTATTCAAATAACAAAAATTAAAATAAAGAATGCTAATTATTTGACATTATTCTTTGTTCTTAAATATATCTTGAATAAATATTTAAATACATATAAATATTGAGCATACCTTTTATTTAACCATTAATTTAAATATAATTGGATTTAAATCTAGTTTCCTTATAGTAGACCCCTAAGGGGAGAAAAGATATTTAATTTATTAGTAAAATGTCTTTAATTGTGGAATCTGACTACAGAAGTAGCTAGTTTTCATGCTCCATTTTTTTATTCATATGTTGATTTATGCACTCAGTCTGACTGCCATAAAATACTACTCACTACATCAAAAAAGAGCAATTGGTTGAGCAAACAGAACCAATTGGATAACTTCACAGTGAAGGTAAAATCTGAATTTTAGCTGCAAGTTTAATAAATATACATGTTGATATATATACATATATACATGTTGATTTTCAGTGTTGCACACTGAAATGTACATTATGCTTAATGTAATTTGACTATTGCTTCAAAATTGAAATTAGTAAAAGAATGAAATATTTTATAGAATTATAATTAGCTGTTTAAATAAGTTACTTCAATATCATGATTACTTCTTGTGTGAATAGTTAAAAAAATAAATACAGAGATGAAAGGCAGACAGAGAAAAATAGTTTTTTAAAAAATTGCCAAAATCTATACAAATAAAACTAAATAACTTTGCTGACAGTCTTAAATTACATTTTGGAATACAAATACAGCACTCTCTACTAAAAACATACATTTGCTTCACAAATTAAACTGTATAGTTAATGAATTTTCATCCAATACAAAAAGATTTTGAAATATGATAGAATTATAAATGTAAAATACCTTGAATTAAAAATCACTTTCCTTACTGCAGACATTGAATTTTGTACATTTAACATTCTTCTGAACTATTTTTAAGATAACAGATGGTAAAAGTTTGTTTTAAATGATTTGTCCCCTAAGTAACATGATCTGTGCAGTTGTATTACTCCTCAATAAATACAAATTTGCTTATTACAGATAAGTTTCACTATTGATATATAAGTAACCACTATAACACTGGTATTTAAAATTATCATTGATCTCATAAGAATAGAGAGTGGGAATCAATTTATTCATATGCATAGTTTATAGTCCCTTTAGTAATGCCATATGGTGATTTTATGTTGATTCTCTAAAGTGGAATACATCTCATGTAAGGAGATCATTTATAGACTTAAAAAGTGGCTATTTGTTAGTGTGGTTCTCAAAAATCAGGATATGATTTCACTTCCTCTGACACTATCTTGGATCACAACTCTCCACCCATCATTGTTAATCATCAAACTTGTGTGTCATTTAGGTTATCTTCTCCTTATTTTCAAAACACCTGCTGAACAGTCACACAATAGACACTTAGCATATTCCCTCCAAATGTTCACCCTTCAATAGAATATATCTGCTAGAAACAAGGTGACTCTTAATTCTTTCCTTTAGACAATGCAATTATTGACCAATCTTAAATATGATTTTTTCATAATTTTGTCTCCATTCAGATCACAACTTTTATGCTGTCATACTTTTCTTCATTCTTCAAAGATGGCACTATTTTTGAAGCATTCTTTAGTTTTATCTTAAACCTTAGTTGTTGTTTTTTAATTCCAAGTAAGTCTGCAATATATGATTTAGTGTAAATATTTGCTAGAGCTGGTTTATATGGTACTTTAGTCTATTACCCTCCATTTCAGAGTATAAACTCAACATCTGTTCCAGGAGAGATGACAATGTAGAATAATGGAAGGGGAAGAGTAGGTAGAAAAGAAAGGGAGGAAACAGTGTGGGAGCAAGAATAAAATTATTTAGGAGCTTGGGAAAGAGTCCCTGTGGAGGAATCATTAAAAGTGCTTAATTAGAATCATTTAACCATCAATATAAAAATTCACAAAAATGCAATCCAAACAGTTTTGGACAATCTATGAGTCCCAAGACAATACAGGGAACAACTTGAGTTGGAAAGATAGAGAACATTTTTATAATAAAACAGTATATAGATCTTCCTGGAAAATTTGTTTCAAATAATCTCACACCTTTGGTTCTACATATTCAACAGACTTGTGTTGTAGGGCTACTTTGTTCATAGAATGTTGTTGATGTTGGAAATATGAAGTTGAACAAAAAGGACATATAACTACTCTTCTGGAATATGCACTCTACTTTGAAGGAATGAAAGGGTAACTGAACATTTTCTATATATTGCAAGTTCTTCCAAATGAAATAAAAATAATATTGTGAAGTGAAGAATGTGGCTAATCATTTTTATAATCATTCTTTACTAATAAAGTTAGGAGTAGTTGACCCTAGAAAAATTATTCCTCACTTTCAAAGTAGGAAATTTAGAGGAAAGCATGTGTACATGCACAGGTGTGAAGTTGCACTCCCAAATCACAAAGATACGTAAGCAACTGACAAATTTTTTAAAAGGAGTCAGTAAAACAGTGAAAACTTCTATTTTGATTACATATTTAAGATAATCTTGTAAATTCTTTAGAGACATTAGGAATTAAGAACAAAAAGATAAGTCATCTTTTCTCATGGGTTTTGACTTAATGTCTTGCCTTCACACACAGGTCTGGATCAACTGCTGGTTCTGTGAGAAGCTAAACATCAACTATTTCTGACTCTACAGGTCGAGAAGAAATTGAGAATATTGTAAAACTACTTAATATTGCTAAAGATAAATAAAATATTGCAAATATTTATCTATCAAATTTAAAGTATAATAATAATGGAATATTTTTTGTAATGCAGGTTTACTTATGACATGAATAGAATTTTCAAGGGTGGACATTTCACCTGATTAGAGCTCAGTGATATTCCCTACTATTAAACTATGCTGCAAAAGTTCATCTGTTAATGCTAATTTGTATGACAATTTACATAAACAACTTTTGAAAATGTCTTTTCACATATCTTCCCAAACAACAATTTCATAAGCAAAGCTTTTAATTGAACAAATTCATCTCTTGGAAGGTGTTTATAGAATTCTATTAGAGTCTGTTCTTGATATTTGCCTTTAAGCATATCATTACATTGCAGATTACCACTTTCAATTGAAAGCTAGGTGTTAGCACCTCAATTACATAATTAAGTGAATTTTAAAATATAAGAACTTCTTTTGCATTTACATTGAGCTTTGAAATACACTGCTGGAAGTGTATTTTGAGTTTAGGAAAATCTATCTGGTAAAAATGTGCTAGGAAACGAGAATCCTGCATATTGGTTTAAGTTTTGAAAGAATATAAAATGTATAAATGGCTTAACATTATTTGGATTCAAATGAGGTTAACTGTCATTAAAATGGTTTTATCAATATGCAAGTTTCACATTTAAGTACTATTTCCCTTTATAATTTTAGACTGAACTCACTATGAAGCATTATCAAATCTGCAGTAAAAGCTAATTCAATGCTATTGAGTGTCTGATAGTAATGTTAGAGGGCAGTTCTTCCTTTCTAGATAAACTTCATTATCAAATTCAGAGCTTAAAACATGGTAATGAAACTACAACTGCTAAATCATGGAACTACTCTGAATAGGGAAAGTTAGGATATTCTCCTATTTCAAACAAAAATTTATAGAATTATGGGAAGAATAGATATGGATTTAATAGAACAGTAAATATTCAATAAAAATATGTTTTCCTCAAAGTACCTGCTGAACAATAAAACAAATGAAAAAAGTTTTGAAATGACTTACATTTTCATAAGGTCTGCAAATTTGTCCAAACAATCCTTTTCCTGCCCCCAGATATATTTTTAGCACTATTAGTTGTAAACAGCAGATTGAACTCTGATTGTACTTAATTAGCACTTTCTCATTTTCTTTAGTCGTACCACTCCTCGGTCCACGCACACCATTCTTAGAGTATAAATCTTCAGTGATTTAAAACACTGCTGACTCACCAAATAAACAACCCAACCAAGGCGTGTCTGTAATACCTATCAACTTATCGGGAGGAAAGTAAAACAATTCAAAGTCATTTACTTGTGAAATGTATAAGACAAGTTAATTACTGACGACGTTTCCAAGGTCCCCACCTCTAGCTGTACTTGCTGCAGGTTAATCCTCATAAACCATCTTATTCTCTAAACATTTGTCTTTAATTACTACAATCAGAAATGATTTATGATTTAACTGGACCTTTTTGCAACCAGGTGAGAAACCAGAAGTCATTTGCGCCAACATCAGGCCTCTGGGAGGGTCCCATCATGCGTTGCTGCCACCACAGACCCAGAGAGCCACCCCATTCAGCCAGGTTCCTGAGCGAATGAACCGAACTTTCACCCACCCAGGTGAGATGCCAGAATTCACTGGCGTCTGCACCACAAGTGGCACCAGTGCAAATTACTAAACTAAACTACAGATCTACTTGCAATCTGGAAAACCTTACATACAGCATGCCAACCAACACTGGATCCATGGGTTAGGAATAGGTAGAACAAGTCAGAAAGCAAAACACAGTGAGGAGAAAAACTGTAGACATGCAAGCAAGCCCTACAGGAAATAATCCATCATCATCAAAGAAAAGACAATCTCCAGCAAACACCAGTAAGACACAAGAAACAATGTGTATCTCAGACAAAGATTGCAACATTAACATGTTAAATGCATTCCAACAAATAAGAGAATAAAGGAAAAAAAGGACAACAGAAAGATAGAAGCATTTAATACACTAAGGGAAGAAGTAGGAACATATAAAAAAGAAAGCATCAGTATGTATCAGTATGTACAACCTACTCAATGAACTGAAGAACGAAAATGAATCCTTAAAATTGAAATTGAAAAAGACTCAATATTTAAGGGTTGCAATAGATGAGCTCAAAAATGCACAGAAAAGCCATGAAAGCAGATTAGATGAAATAGAAGAATGAATCAACACACTTGGATACAGAAATAGAGAGGATGAAGAAAGAAAAACAGAGAAAACCAAAGTAAGAGGAGTGAAGAAAAGTTCAGAGATATGTCAGATTCCTTAAAAAAAAGAAACATAAGAGTAATAGGAATCCCAGAAGGCGACAAGAGAGTCATGGGAACTGAAAGGCTTTTCAGTGTAATAATAGAGGAGAACTTCTCAAATCTGAAGAAAGAAATGAAAATAGACACACAGGAAGTCAAAAGGACACCAAACTACTTTAATGAAAGAAAAGTCACAGAGCGACACAGCATTGAAAAACTTCTAAGATCCCAAGGTAAGGAAAAAAATAATGAAAATGGCTGGAGAAAAGAAACAGATAACCTACAAAGGAAATCCATTAGACTGACGTCAGATTTTTCTAAAGAGACACTCCAGGTAAGGAGAGAATGGAGTCACATCTACAAAAACACTCCAAGAAAAAAAGTGCCAGCCAAGAATACTCTACCCTGCAAAGCTATCCTTCCTCTATGAAGGAAAAATTAGAACCTTCTCCGACAAGCAAAGTCTCCAGAAATTTGCTACCACTAAACCCCCATTCCAAGAAATTTTGCAGGAGGCTTCAAGATCAAAACCATAAGAAGGAAAAATAAAATAAATAAATAAATGCCAAAATGACCACCATGAAACCATTAGAATCTCAAACATCAATAATCACCCTAAATGTCAATGGTGCAAACTCAGCAATCAAAAGACCAAGAGTTGCAGACTGGATCAGAAAACAGCACCCAACATTCTGCTGCCTCCAAGAAACATATCTCTAAGGATAATCATAGACTTGAAGGTGCAGGGCTGGAAAACTTCACTACAAGTAAACGGCCCCCACAAGAAAGCAGGAGTTGCCATTCTTATATCAGACAGAGCAGACTTCAAATTAACAAAAATGACAAAAGATAAAGATAGCCACTACCTAATGGTTAAAGGGTCAATCCACCAAAAAGACATAACAATAATCAACATATACGCACCTAATGAGGGAGCACCAAAATTCATAAAACAACTACTAGTGTAACTGAAATCAAATATTGGTGAAAATACATATGTGGTAGATTTTAACATGCCACTCTCAACAAAAGACAGATCAACAAACAGCAACTACACAGACACAAAAGCTTTAAAGGAAGAGCTAGACCAAATGGACCTAATAGATATACACAGGACACTGCACCCCCAAGGAAAAGAATACAATTTCTTTTCAAATCCACATAGTTCATTCTCTAAAATTGACCATATATTGATCATAGAGGCATCAAATTAGAAATCAACAATGAAAAGAAAATAAGGAGAGTAAACATTACATGGAGACTGAACAATAGGCTTCTGGAAGATCGCTGGGTAAAAGAGGAAATCAAAGAAGAAATTAAAACCTACAATGGAGGCAAATGACAGTGACGACACAACATTCCAAAATGTGTGGGATGCAGCAAAAGCAGTGTTAAAGGGAAAGTTTATAGCAATTCAGGCCCAAATAAAAAGAATTGAAACAGCCCAAAGAAATACTTAATCTCCCAACTTGAGGACTTAGAAAAAGAGCAACAAAGAAATCCAAAACCCAGCAGAAGACAATAAATAACAAAAATAAAAGCAGAGATTAATGAAATCGAAACCAAAAAGACCATTGAGAAGATAAAACGAAAAGCTGGTTCTTTGAAAAAATAAATAAAATTGATAAACCTCTTCCAAGGCTTACAAAGAAAAGAAGAGAGAAAACTCAAATAAACAGGATCATAAATGAAAAGGGAGATATTACAACAGACCCAGCAGAAATCCAAAAGATAATTAGAGACTATGAATATCTATATGCAAACAAATACAGCAACCTGGAAGAGATGGACAAATTCTTAGAACAATACAGTCCTCCAAAATTGAACAAAGAAGAAATAGAAAACTTAAACAGCTCAATCACAAGCCGTGAAATTGAGGCAGTCATCAGAACTCTCTAAAAACAAGAGCCCAGGTCCAGATGGTTTTACAAATGAATTCTACCAAACTTTCAAAGAGGAATTAACACTGGTATTGTTAAAACTCTTTCGAAAAATTGAGAAAGAAGGAAAGTTACCAATACCTTCTATGAAACAAACATTACATTAATTCCAAACCAAGTAAAGATAGTGCAAAGAAAGTGAACTATAGACCAATCTCCTTAATGAACACAGATGCAAAAATTCTAAACAAAATCCTGGCAAACCGAATCCAACATTGCATAAAAAGGATCATCCATCATGACCAAGTGGGATTCAGGGGCACAGGGATGGTTCAATATCCAAAAATCTATATAATCCACCACATCAACAAAGAGAAAAACAAAAACATATGGTCATATCAACAGATGCAGAAAAAGCATTCTATAAAGTTCAGCATCCTTTCATGATGAAAGCCCTGGAAAAAACTGGTATAAAAAGAATATACCTCAACATAATAAAAGCTATATATGACAGACCCACAACAAATATCATCCTCAATGGGGAAAAACTGAATCCATTTCAATTAAGATCTGGAACCAGGCAAGGATGCCCACTCCACTCTCTCCACTCCTTCTCAATATAGTTTGAAGTCCTAGCCAGGGCAATAAGACAAGAGAAAGCCATAAAAGGAATCCAAATAGGGAAAGAAGAAATAAAGCTATCATTATACGCAGATGATATGATACTCTATGTAGAGAACCCAGAAAAATCGACAGAAAAGTTAATTGAAATAATAAACCAATTTAGTAATGTAGCTGGATACAAAATCAACACACAAAAATCAACAGCATTCATATATGCAAAGAATCAGAAGAAGAAGAAATTTAAAAAAAAAAAACACCCCATTTACCATTGAACCAAAGAAAATCAAATACTTGGAAATAACCCTAACAAAAGAAGTATAAGACCTATACAAAGAAAACTATAAAACGTTCTTAAAAGAAATAGAAGATGATGTTAAAAAAAAGGAAAGACACTCCCTGTTCATGGATAAGAAGAATCAACATTAACAAAATGGCCATACTACCAAAGGCCATCTACAGATTTAATGCAATTCCAATAAAGATCCCAATAACATATTTTAAAGAGATAGAACAAAAATTACTGCAATTCATATGGAACAACAAAAGACCCTGAAGAGCCAAAACCCTTTAGACAAACAGAAGAGAGAATGGAGGTATTACTAGTCCAGTCTTCAAACTATACTGCAGACATAATACTTAAAACAGCATGATACTGGTACAAAAACAGACAAACAGACCAATGGATTAGAATCAAATGCCCAGAAATAAAACCACACATATATGGTCAACTAATCTTTGACAAAGGGGCAAAAAACATACTCTTGATAACCTCTTCAGTAAATGGTGCTGGGAAACCTGGATCAAAACATGCAAAAAAAAAAAAAATGGACCAGGACAACATATTCACACCCTATACAAAAATTAACTCAAAATGGATAAAGGACCTGGAAGTGAGACCTGCAACCATAAAATACATAGAAGAAAACCTGGACAAAGCCCTTCATGAATTTCACCTCAGAAATACATTTCTGGAAACAACTCTGGCTGGCAAAGAAATGAAGGAAAACTTAAGCAGCTGGGACTATATCAAACTAAAAATTTTCTGTATAGCAAAAGAGACAATAAACAAAACAAAAAGAAACCCAACCGACTGGGAGAAGATTTTTGCCCTCCAGACAAGTGATAAGGGTCTGATAACAAAGATCCACAAAGAGCTCCTACAGCTCAACAAAAACAAAGCAAAAAAAAAAAACAAAAAACGGGGAGAAGAACTAAAAAGACACTTCACCAAAGAGGAGATACAGATGGTTAATAGGCATATGAAAGAATGCTGCACATCACTAATCGTCAGGGAAATGCAAATTAAAATCACACTGAGATACCATCTTACACCAGTAAGAATGGCCCATATAAATAAGATGGACAACAACAATTGTTGGCATGGATGTGGAGAAAAAGGAACTCTCTTACACTGCTGGTCGGAGTGCAAACTGGTTCAGCCACTATGGAAGACAGTGTGGAGGACCCTCAAACAATTCAAAACGGACTTACCATCTGACCCAACAATCCCACTACTGGGAATCTACCCAGAGGACATGAAAACACTAATTCAAAAGGACACGTGTACGTGCATGTTTACTGCAGCTCTGTTCACAATTGCCAAGATTTGGAAACAAAGCAAATGTCCCAAAACTGATGATTGGCTAAAAAAATATGGTATATATACACGATGGAGTACTATGTATCAATCAAGGAGGACAAACACATGTCATTCGCATCAACATGGATGGAACTAGAAAGACTCATATTAGCAGAAATAAGTCAAAAAGAAAAAGAGAATACAGGATGATCTCACTTATATGATGGACATAGGGAAAAACAAACAAACATAAGAAAAAATAAAAACAACCAATAGGACTAAACAATGGAGCAAGAAGAGAAGGGGGAAGGAGCCTGGGGAGGTGAAGGGCACAAAAGATTAGTATGGTTAACAGGTGTTAGGGAAGTGGGAAACCCCAGGGTATACAATAATGCAATAATGTAATATAGTTATAAATACACATATATATGCAAATTAAAAAAAAATAAATTAAATTTTAAAAAATTCATCACAGAGATAGCTGACATTCTCTGTGGATATCTCTTCTATCCTATTCCCCATTATACATTCACAGAAATAATAATCAGTACACCAGATTTGATGTTTGCCATTCCAGTGGTATTTGAAATTTTTAAATCACACATCAGCAAATAATATATTACTTTGCATGGTTATAATATTGCAATTATGGTATTGTAATATGTATACCTATATGTAACTTGTTTTCTTCCCACAAAAATTTTTTTAAATTATTTAAAAAAGAACATTCCCATTTGTTACTTATATTATTGTATCTAAATTTCAAGTTGTCTTAAAGTTTTAAAACATGTAGTATATGTCATATTGATATCTTGTTGTATCCTAATTTTCTTTTATATATATATATATGTTTTAACCCTGAAATAAACTGTATAGTTTAAAAATAAACAAAAACAAAAAAATGGGCAGAAGACATTTGTCTATGCAAGACCAAGAGAGCACCAAGAAGCACACAAAATGATTCTCATCCTCCTGACACGCAAATCAAAACCTCAACAGGATTTCATCTCATACCTATAGGAATGGCCCATAGCAGAAAGAAAGGGATATAAAGAGGTGACAATATAGAAGAAAAGGAACTCTCATATACTGTTGTTAGGAATTTAAACTAGCCCAGCTCAATGGAAAACAATATGAATTTATCTCAAAATATTAAAAATAGATCTTCATACAATCCCACTTCTAGGTATGCACCCTAAGAAAATAAAAACACTAATCTAAAATGAAATAAAAAACAGATGTTATTTAACTAACTTTACAGTGGTAAATAGTTTTCCTGATTAGCTACTAACTAGAACTTGTTTACAGCTTTACTTCTTTTTTTTTTATTTTTGTGACAAAATATTGCCAAGTAGAGATAAACTCTTTTAGAGTTTCTAATGTTTTTGAATATTTCTTGTCTGTGTGAGTAGTGGACATTCTGATGACTACTTAATATGTTAATACCAGGATACATTTTTTTAAGAAAATATGAACTGTCATTGCATAGCAAGAAAGTAATCTGTTAATTGGTAACAAAATAATTCACACTCCACTATGCCTGAAAAATGAAACTTGGAAGTCCACTCTTCCTCATTTGCTCCATTTTCATGATCATGCATTTTATAAAATATAATAAAATGTGGTTTATTAACATATGGCATTTAAAATGCTGCCAAGTTATAAACTGCATGACCACAATTTGGAGGGTGCCAAGCCACAGTGGTAAGTAGTTAAGAGTGCCACATATATACTTTCACGCCACTTAACTTCTCAGCTGTTATGGTGCAAAGCAGCCAGATAAAATATATGAATGAGTAAGTGTGGCTGTCATCCAATAAACCTGTATTTGTGTACACTAAAATTTAAATTTCATATAATTTTCATGTATCATAAACTATTATTCTTTTAATTCTTTCAGCTGTTTAAAAATAAAAAGCCATTTAAGGCTATGGGAATAGGAGATAGGGCCAGATTTTGTTCATAAGATTGTTATTTGGCAAACTTTTTGTTGCTAATTTGGAGAACAAAGTGCAAGTATTTAATGTTTATAAGACAAGGTTTATTGAAAGGTGGACAGTAACTTATAAAATTTGCTGAAGACTAACCAAGAATGTTGCTAGCATTTGACTGTTAGCTGTGCCTTAGTGTTTTGTTACTTTTAATGTACACTCATTGGGAATTGCTACAACTCTAGCATCAATGACTTGATGACTTTGATATCCAGAAATTTTGAAAAATTCACAGGAGTGAGCTCCTCTTTCTTTCTCCCCTCTAGCGACTACACTAATATATATTGTATAACACCAGTATATACAATTTGTATCACTTGAGATTATCAAATAAGTTTACTGACTGAATCCTTCATTTTTGATTATCTCAAGTTTTTGTTTTCCATTTGCTTATTTTTACCAGTTTCATAGATGTACTGGAAAGTACATCTGTTTATGCATTTTCCATGTTTCATCTAACATAATTATCATAATTAAAATTCTTGTCTGATAATTCTAACATTGGGAAATTATATGGGCTTGAATCTTTCGTGAATTTGAGCTGCAGTTCTTTACTTTTATATGTGTTCTGTAACTGGAGTTTATGCTGGATCCTACATATAAAAGAAAAACAGACTGAAGTAAATAAGATTTAAAACCAGAAAAATGTGCATTTAATTTATAGCAATATTACTAAATTGAACCAGTCTATTTATAATTTAAGTGAATAGGACCTATTTAATTATTAAATCAAAATCAACCCTTCCTTCTAGTATTTTGAGGATAGAGTTAGAATTGAGTTTTCATTCATTTAGGCTGTAAGTGCTGGTGAGAATGTGGTGCACTCTTTTAATTCTATGATTTTTTATTGAGATAATGTTGTTTTTCAACACTATCTATGATTTAGAGGTATATAATTTATATCTAAATGCATTTCATAGGACCTCACAGTCTGCCAGTACATTTACAGTTATGTCGTAGATATTGATAATGTATATGGATTCTCTTTTCCTCATCACAAGGATACCATGAACTTAGACTCTTATTATCCTCATTTTGTAAATGAGGAATTTGTGGCAGAGGGACAATGCTAATAATTGGTGAGGTAATATTTGAAGCACCATGAGACTACAGAACCTATTTTTCTTAAGTACAATACCATACCAGTATATAAATATCTGTAAAACTAAAAGGTATAATCAAAATTCTTCTGGTTTTAAAAACTATTCCTTTTATCTATGTACTTAATTTTGTAGTTATCCATAAATACCTATATAATCACATTGGCACAGCTCCAGAAAAAAATTAATTTGGGTCTACTTTCTATAACTGTGGGCTAACTGATGCTGAACAAACACAGTGTTGTTTGTACAGCTTCCTATTTTAGCTCATATCTTCCCTTGTGAAGTCCACTGCAAATTTGTTCCTGTTATCATTCATATTTTACATGCTTATTGTCAATAAAATATTGCATAATCTGTGCTTGGATGTTTACTGCAGCACTATTCATAATTTCAAGGACATGGAAACAACCTAAATGCCCAAAACAGATGAGTGGATGAAAAAGATATGGTATATATACATGATGGAATATTACTCATCAATTAAAAATGACAAATTTGATGATTTTATGACAATATGGATATACTTAAAAGAAATCATATTAGCAGAAACAAGTCAAAAAGAAAAAGACAGAAACCAAATGGTTTCACCAATATATGGGATATAGTGAAAAAATAAAAGCCTTGAGAAAAACTCAAAACAAGCTAAGCACCAAACTGAAGCACACAATTTTGGGCAAGAGGGAAAGGGGGGGAATGTAGAGGAGGGTGAGGGCGTAAATCCCTGAGATTACAATGATGTGATAGATATATATATATATATATATATATATATATATGTTTTTTTGTTTTTTTTAAAGAGAGAAAAAATAAAATACTGCATCATATTGAACAGATTTTTTCTATTCTATTGATTGACTATTTTTCTTTTCTATTCATTCCATTGTTAGAATAGATAAAAAACTTTAACATAAGACAACATGGTGGAGAATATTATTGAGACACAGTTTATGGTAACTGATAGTTATTTGAGAGCATTGACAGGATTCTTCTGGAAATTGTAATATATGAACATGATATTTATTTCTACGGAATCAAAGGATAATTATCATGAAACAATTATTTGTACTAGCACAAAAGCACTCCCTATCTAAACTGTGAAGCAAATTCTAATTTTAATCTAAATTCACATAATCTTAAGCATCTAGAGCTAGAATCACAAACTAGAAGGCCTAAAGTTGGTGTTCTAATATTTATATCCAAAAGAACATCCTTACAAATCAAAGTATGAGAGCCTAGCAAACAGACATGCACACATTAGAGCAAAGATAATTTTACCAAGAGACTACTTGATAAAATGCTGAGAATAAAACTTGGAAAAGTAGAAAACTAGGTCATTTACCTAATTAAACAAAGAATATGCAACAACACAATATTAAATTTTGTAGTATTAAAGATGTAAAGTTAAAAACTCCAAGAATTCTGCCTTTTTTTTAAATTTTATACTAAATTTCTACATTACACTGACCAGTGATTCAGACAAACTCAATGTATCTGGCACATAGTGGTTGAATTCTCTAACCATTGTTAAACACATAAATATTAGCAGTATCACTAATGACATCAATATTTTATAAAAGGCATGTTTAAAAAAATTACCTTAAATTTCACATGTACATATAATTTTCTGTCTTATATTAGCAGCCAGTTTATATTAATGCAGATGTAAATTAATACAGATATTAATGTGCATCAATAAAAGCACAGACATTAATCAAGATACAGATCCCCATACCAGTCAATATACAGACCAGTTCACTACCAATAAAACTTTCTGTAGCTTAATAGTTAGAGTTATATCTTCCTCTATCTCTACTATTTATAGCTATGCCTTCCTCTCTCTCTCTACTCTTTACAACCACTAAAACTGTCTCCAACTTTTTACCACCATTTTCTCTTATTGAAAATGTGGTATAAATGAAATGAATTTCTTTGTCACCATTTTCTCTTATTGAAAATGTGGTATAAATAAATGAACTTCTTTCATTCAAAATATGCCTTTCAGATTCATCAAAACTGTGAGTGTATAAATAATCATTTAAAACATTTTATAAATAATATTTTATTGCTTAAACAGTATTTAAAATGTTTTCAGTTTGGGGTAATTATGAGTAAAGAGCTTTTATTACCCTTGGGTAAATACCCAGAAGTGGACATGATGGATACAAAAAGTCAACATGTACATTTTTAATCTTATGAGAAAGGCCAAGCCATTCTCAGATTGGCTGTTCTGTTTTGCATTCTCTCCTGCCATATGTGATGGTCCTGAACACTTGAACTTACTAGGATTCTACTTACGTTAACCACTCTAATAAACATGTACTGATAGCTTAGCATGACTTTCCTTTTAATGGTGTTAGTGGCTCGTGATGTTGAGAATATTTTCACATGTTCATTTACCATTCTTTTGGTGAAGCATCTATTCAAACTATTTAGTTCTGTTTATTTTGTTATTGTTGAATATTGAAAGTTCTTCATATAATCTGGATACAAGTTTTGTGTAATGTGTACTTTGCAAATATCCTCCATCTTGTAACTGAATTTTTGTTTCTATCCACTCTTTTACAAAGCAATTTCTAAGAAATACAATTTACCCTTTTTTCCTCTTTTATGGATATTTCTTTTAGTGTCATGACTAATAATTCTTCACTCATGCTTATTAAAGATTTCTTACTATATTTTCAACTAAAGTGTACAATTTTATAATTTCTTTAGATCTATAACTTATTTAGAATTAATTTTTTCTACAGTAAGAGGCTCAAGTTGAGGGTTTGTTTTTATGAGTGAAAACAAATACTGAGGTAGATAATCACCTTAATCAATCCCAAAAGCATTATGTCAACTGTGTGGATATGTATTTATGATTTCATTTATAAGAAACTCTAAGAGGCAAAACTATTAGAGAAGGTTTCTAGTGGTTGTCACTGGGAGATTTACTAAACTTATATAATCATGCTGAGGGTTACAAATTTAGCAAAAGGGATTGAATTTTATATTCATAATTGGTGAATAATAGATAAATAGTATTCACCAATTATAAATTATCCTACATCATAGATGTGAAAACAGATATAACCAATAAAAGGACATACCTTACACGGTTTGACTATGAAAAAATATATTTATTTGGAAAAACAATACACAACTTTAAAATATCATAATGTAAAACAGCGGAAATACATGGTACATATCATGTAAGTTCATCATGTGGAGTGACTTCTAAGACTGAAAGGACCAGGAAAAGTTTTGTGAACATGAATGGACCTTGTAAAGGATATTTTACAGTAAGAACATTTTTAAATACAGATAGCATTCCTGTAGTGGAAATATAACTAGTGTAGTTTGAAGTCAGGTTTATTCACTGTGTCTTTTGAACCTAATTGCAATACACATGTTCATAATAGGTACAAAAATGTAAATGGCTCTGTTTCCAAAGGGTTCTGTTTGTTAGGTTTAAGGTGAGCAATGGATGATAGTAGAATACTGCTAAAATGTGTTATTATAAGATTAATTCAGTGACTAGTCAGCTTGATAATCTTCAAATTACTTCTTTGAAAAAGCCCACTTATTGAGTGATTTATTACTTACTTAAATGATCTTACAGTACTCTGAGTTTTGTTTAAACCTAAAAATGGAACTTTACAGACTCAAGACACATAGATTAGTATCTGAATATTAATCCATTTCTGTTATTATTTTTTGTAAACACTACTCATAGTTTTATGAATTTCCCTCTAATCTTTCTTCTTTATACACACACATACACATATACACATACACTTTTAAAAATTAAAGCAACATTATACATGCTACTTGAATCATGAATATATGCTATAGTATAAAACTTCCTATACAACATGATTCCTAAATGCTATGTACCACTAAGCACCTGCATCATGATTTAAATAGTCATCATTATGTGGATATTTAAATTTATTTCTACTACTTTTTAGCTGAGACAATAACTGACACATAATATAATATTAGTCTCTAGTATATATTGTAGTGATTTCATACTTGTGTATATTTTGAAATGATCACCACATGAAGAAGCCTAGATAACATCACTACCACATGCAAATTTTTTTTCTTGTGATGGGTACTTTTAGGAGATACTCTCCAATCAACTTTCAAATATTTAATACAATATTAGCTATAGTCAGCATGATGTACTTTATATGCCATGACTTATTTATAACTGGAAGTTTTAACCTTTTATTTCCAGGATTTTAATTAAATGGTTTTTTTTAAAAAAATTCTAATCTTTTACTAGCTCCAGAATCCACTTTTCTTATAAAACAACTTCTGAGAATCTAATTCATTGATCATGGCAGAATTTCCATTTTTATAAACAGGTCATTTCCTCTAAGGTACTCCAGTTTGTTGCCCATGTCTGCAATCCAAAAGTTCACTATCTGATCTCTCTGAACTTTCCTAGACCTGCTATTTACTTGACTCCATTATGTCCTTCTAACAGTTCAATTTGACCATTTGTATTTCTGCCTAAAGTTCCTTCAAGTACCACTCATTCATCTATTTTCAAAACCCTAATCTCTGCCAATAATGACCATCACAGCTCTTCATTACTACCCATGATGAGATCTTTACCAACACACTTTTAAGAAGGACAACAGTTCACTCAACATAGAAATCAAACAAGTGTTCTTCTACAATGAAATTCAAACTTATCTTTCTAATACCCTTCTCTTAATAAGTCATAAATTTCACTTATACTGGACGCTTAATATTTACCAAATGTATCTGATTCTTTCTTGCCTCATGACCTTGAAATGATATGCCTCCCCATCCCACATCATTGCTTAGTAAAGTTTCCTCTTATCTAAGAATTCTATCTCACTGGACATTTCCCCATAAAACTATTTTAATCTCCCCAAAATGGAGATCTCTATATTAAACTTAACTAACATTTTGCTTGAAATTTTGTGATAGCCCATAGAGCTACATATTCTAAGTATATACATGTCCATTTCCCAATCCATACAGTTATATTAGAAGAAAGAAAAACAGTTATATATGGGATATAGTGAAAAAAATAAACAAAAGCCTTGAGGAAAGTCAAAACAAGCTAAGCACCAAAATGAAGTGCACAACTATAAGCAGGAGGGAAAGGGAGGGAAGGGAGGGGAGGGGGGGTGGCAAATCCTTGAGATTACGATGTTGTGAAATATATAAATTTTTTTAAAAATGTAAAGCCAGATACTGAACAAAGAAGTAGGGAATGATAAACAAGACATTTCCTTGAAGTTGGAGTTAGTACATTGTTGCAGTAGAAGAAAAATAAAGAAAAAAAAAAAAGAAAACCAGTTATAATCACATCTAATCAATGAAAGATGAGTACAGGAAAAAACATGAAGCAGCTGCATATTGGATAAGAAAGCAGATAGCTTAGATCAGGAAATGTCCTCTATTTCTTTTTAAAAAACAGTATGAGGAGAGGAATAAAGATCAGGACCCTTAGATTTCTGTATTTGCTAACTGTGATAGAAACAAGAAAAGAAAAATTACCTGGGAGAAAGATGAAGACTTCTGCCTTAAATACACTGAATTTGAAGAGGAAATGATTCCATGATTAATTATGGATGGTTGGGTTTATTATGCCAGATCTTGAATAAGGCATTACAAGTATACAGATAGTTATTCAGGATTGGTCCCAGGTTGCAATCTTCCCTGGCAAATGAAGCAGAAAAAATGTGACAAAGAATTAGAGGGTATTGGCCAAATAGTACTGAATGCATAAAATATATGGTCCAGTTTAGTGTCTTTCAATTTTGTAGTAATCTCCCCAGTAACACATCTCCGCAGTTGTGGCAAATGTCCCACTCTCCTTATACTCTCCCAGTCTCACATTCCAGTGAAAACAACCTTAGAGATAAATATTAAAATAATATCAAGTACATCATCATTTTTCAAGGGACAATAAACATGGTTTATGCATTTAATTATGAAATAATATACATAAAAGTTGTTTAACCCTTAAATAAATCTTATCTTACACTACAAATATTTTAAACACAAAAAAATTCTCAGGCCACATAATGCATATAAGCTGTCACTTTGATGTAAACTTTGGGGGATTTTTGAGGCATGGACCTATATTTTAAATTGAATTTTCATAGAAATTTGAAAATATGCATTTGCTTTTCCCACAGGCGACAGGGTGAAAAACAACTAAGACCAAAAACAAATTGATAATCATGAGCTAAACCAGCAGAGATTTTTAACCTCAAAACGGAGTATATTTTACAAAATGAAATATTGATCATTTCATGTTGGATTTTAAACTGTACATAAAAGTAGAGAGTGAGAAAATGTTGTGTTAAAGTCACCAGAGGACAGAAAGAATTAAGTCCAATATTCAATTTAAGCCTGTTTGCTATATTCTCTGTGTTCTGCTACCTTGCATTTCTACAGCACACTATTTACCATTACCTGCTGACTTCTGTGCAGCTATAATACACATAACAGAATTACATTGATTAGTGTTTCATAAAATTAAATACAAAAGTCTTGTGCCCATTTTTATGTGTGTCTAGGAAAGAGAAAAGAGATTAATTAATAGTGCAGAAAAACAGTCACCAAAAAAACAAGAGATCCAAGGAAAGGGAAAAATGAGAGCAAAAGATGATCAGGAAAAATAAAAACTTCCTGAGGGTGCTCACATTTTCAATGAGAGAAATGACTGCAAATTTAGAAGTTTTGAGGGCATGCAGACAGATAATTGCTAGGTTACATTCTATAAAATGGCATAATAATTACATATATGATTGTTCTGTTGATCTTTTTGCTTCATTCACTATTCTTATTAAATTCTAGAAAATAGCTGTAACAAAATTAGTTATGTTTTATTACTACCTACTTTCTTTATGCTAACTCAAATTTTGTTATTAGTCCTACTTAAAAGTCTGTTGCTATTTTTAGAATAACATTACATAATATATTAAGCTGAGCAAATTTATGCAATGGAATAAATGGAGTAAGCTAGAATTAGTTTGATATTTCTCTTATAGGCTTATAACATACCCTTTTGTCATACTATATTGCAAAGAATTTGTTAGTATTCATAACATAATAGCAGTAGTTACTCTAAGAATACAAAATGACTCAAAAAATCATAATCACTTATATCCAACTGAGCTTTTTGACTTATACTGTCCTTATCTACCTGTTAATGTTGGGACTTTGTGGATAAACTATAATGTCAACAAGATGGTTGTGAGTCAGTAAAATCGCAATCTCCACACTTTCAACAAAGATGTACAGAGAAATCAATTTGTTTGGTGATTGTTTGCAGATGCGATTGCTGGCATGAAACTGCAGGGTTTTTTTTTTCTTAAAGAGTAATAAACCTGAATATTATCTACATTGAAGGGATTTTATTTTACTTCCATTATACAACAGAGGGCAATTTAAGCAATGCAAAACCTACTTTAAGAAAAGAGATTCCAACATATCACTTTCACATAGGCTCTCTGTTCAGTAAATTCTTAGTTTATTTTGATTCTGAAGAGAGACATGGAGGAGTTGAATGATGCTAAAATGCATGCATTTTGCTTTAGATGTGCCCATTTGGATTCACAGCATGCTATAGCTAAGTATTTGATTGCCAATGTGATGTAGGAAATTGGTTTGTACAAGTCATAGTGGATTTTCAAGCTAAGACCAAATGAGGGCATTACCATTTGGATTATTTCAAAAGGACTGAATATATCACCTTTCCCTTGTTTCCCTGGAGTTTCTTCAGTCATTTTCTCATTTGCTCCCTCACCTCCCCCACATACATCGTGAGTAGCACAATAGAGAACTGAAATAAAGAGCAGAGAATTGGAGGCAGCAAAGATCAGTTTGAACCCTGCCCAACAACTGCTCTCGAACATGTGCAGATAACCTTTATACATTGGTTTCCTTAAGTATAAAATCAGACAAAAAAGAACCTTATCTATTTCATTTAATTAATCAGTTTCCTGCTGAGTAATATGTTCCAGGCACTAGAAATACCTAGAGAAGTAAGTAGAGTGAAGGTCATGGGGTGTGTACAGCTAATGTCAAAATGTTTAGACTATACTCCAAGGCAACTAGCGACTATGACCCACTAGTAGATTTGACTTTGTGACTCTTGTCAGACAAATATGAGGGATGGAAGAGTAGTAAAAATAATTTTCTTTTGGATTACTAAGAGACAATATGTGTGAAAGGAGCTTGTAAATTCTAAAGCAGAAACCCCAGAAAAAGAAATGCACAATGCAATAGATTAATCATCTAGTCCAATAAAGAGAAAAAAGCAAAAAACAAAGGAAATTTATCATTACAAAGGAAATTTGGCAGAATTTTAAATTGCCTAGGTTTAGTCTGCAAATAATTCTGAATACTTTGACTCACTGAACCATTTTAAAATCTCTAGTTGCCATTAACTATCAGATACTCTCCCAAGAAAAGGGCAGAAAAATCCATGTCCTCAATGGGATGACTTTTGAGTAGAAAAATTAATCAAGTAATACAAGATCACTGCTGAACCACCAATGACCAAAATAAAGCTCAGTTCCTCTAGGACTTCTGACCTGAGCAAGAACCATAAAAGACACTTCAATTTACTTTGCAGGAAGATTATGTCCCCCACTTTTTTCAAAGAGTAGGAACAGAAGTACAATGTTCAATCAATGCTTATCTGAAAGAATGACCAAGTACAGGTTGTTCAAGAACACTTCAAAGGGCAGCAAATTGGCCAAGCAGCCCAGGGTTACAGGAAGAAATATGTTCTCTACACTGAATGAGGAGAGGGAGTTGCGAATGGCACAGATGTTCAAGTGGGCATTCACTCTGGTAGAGGGGGTATCATTAGACTAAAAACTGGATAAAGGCCTCACGAATACCCTGGAATGCAAAGACATAGCTCATCAAGAAGGATAGAAAATGTATAAATACAAGGAATAAACAATTGAGAAAATACAGAAATAAAGCAGTCTTATAACAAAGTTTATTAAAAACTATTATAAAAAATTACAGAGTAGGGTATGATCTGGGACTATTATTTCATTAGGATAGTCAGAGCCTCTGAGGTGACTTTTAAGTTGAAAACCAAATAAAAGTATCAGGCAACAAGAATTTATAATGTAAGTTTTTTTTATAACATAGATTATGAGGCTTGTTTAATCAAGTTTTTAAATAGTATGGTATGAGGTGAAAAGGGATAACACATATTATTGGTAAAATAGGCAGGTTTAGGATCATGTAGTAAGAGTATTTAACTCTCATAATAAATCTAGCATGGTAAATCGTTACTGGAAGATTTTGATCAGAAATGGAAAACACTCTGCTTTAAATTCTATGTAGAAAATAAACTGTAATAGGCAAGAATAGACTCAGAGGACATTTTCAGTTGCTCAGGTAAGAAACAATGGTGGCTTCAACTAAAGTATTAGTAAGGGAAATGATGAAAAGCTTATGATGGGAAATAGCATTTTATAATAAATCCAAATGTAATGATATAGAATGAAAATAAGAAAAAGAACAGCACCGCCTGCTTGCCCCTGACAAGTTTTCAGTTACTCAACTGGGGAAATCACCACATTTTAATGACATAAGGGACAAATAGGTCAAGGGTGAAGCTCAAATATTTCCTATAATTTGAAGAACATTGAGACATCCAAGCTAAAACGTTCAGAGGGCAACCAATCACATAGACCTAGATAACTGGATTCTAAGGGTAAGTCTGATGAAATAAATTTGCAATGACAGCAAAGAGAGCAGAAGAGGTCACCAAGGGAGAGACCACAGATAATGTAGATAAAAGAGCAAAAACCTGAGTTAGAGGGTATCCAAGCATTGAGAAGCTGGCATGTGAATTCAGAAAATAGCACTGAGAAATAAGTTACTTGTTAGAAACTAAAATTGACAAAATCAAGCAAATACATCTTTCAGCAGGTAGGAAATAACCAACTGTGCTGAGTGCTGAGATTTCACTAAGAGAAACACCAAAAATTGATAATTAGATGTGGAAAGATGAAGATAATTTGTAAATTTATCAACTGACTTAGGGAAATAAAGCTTAAGAAAAGTGAAGATGGAAATTAATTTGTCTGCAGACATGTTTAGCAACTAATGAGGGAAGAAATTAGATAAATACATCAATCCTACTATGCTAGTCAGTAGTGAATTACATGACAACCAAAAACTCTCACAGTGGCTTAAACAGATATGGTACTATTTTCTCATATAATAAAAGTCTCTAGTTAGAAAGTTTTGGTACTTGGTTCAGCAAGTTAAGCATTGTCAGAACTGCAATTTTCTTGACATTCCCTTCATACTCCCAAGATGAAAGTTGCTGTAACAATATTCAAATCAAAAAGAAGAGGAAGGGGGAAAGGGCAGTAAATAATTTATTCTTAGTTTATGTATTTTTTAATCAGTTAAGAAAAAATGTCTAGTAACTTTCCTGCAATTCTATCCCATTGACAGAATCAGGTCAAATACCATACACCCCAGCTGAATGTGAGACTATTAATATTTTGCCTTCTATCTTATATAATACTCTAAATTGCAAACTTTGTATTCCACACTGACTTCTCATGAGGTCAACTTGAAACATTTCAGATGACAAATTCCTACTCCATTTATCTATTAACAAATTTTTCTTCTTTAATTAATTAGTGAAAACAATTTGTACCAGACATTTTTGCAAAGACAATTAGAATTAATTCTATTTAATTCTATTTAGAATTAATTCTAAAATCAAAATTTTTGTCCTCATATAGAACAGTAAAGACAGATGAGACACAATGAATAAGGGAATAGCAATCAATGAGAGTGATCAGATTTCCCTGTGAGTTGAGAGCCCTGCAGAGATACTACTGGAGTAAAGAAGTGAGGAATAAGAATATGTGCAAAGGCACTGAGGTGAACCATGCTTCATGTGTTTGAGGATAACAAGAGTTATCAGTTCAATAACCAAACATAGAATGGTAGGAAATAAAGACAGAAAGATATCCATGGGCTAAGTCATTGACAACTTCTTAAGAAATTATAATGACTTAGAAGATTTTTGAGCCTAAGACTCATAGTATTTGCTTTGTTGTTGTTATTTGGAGAAACATGCAGTAGTCCAGGCAAGGGATAATGTTAGCTATATCAAGAAATGCAATGGTAAATTTGTCTGTAGTTGGTCATTATTAATAAGTAATGATACATTTCAATAGTAGAACTGAAGTAATTAGTCATGCCTTGTATGTGTGTTGCATATGAGAAAACAGAGAGAGCAAGAATAAGCCTCAGGATTTTGACACAATGGGTAAATGGCTAAGCAAGGTAGCACTCTAGTTGAGAAACATTAAGGAGAAAGAATTTCAAAGTATGGGAAATAAGATTGTCAGTTTTATACATTTTATTAGAATGCTTCTTACCTTTCTAAGAGGAAATGTTCTGAAACTTAGGGAAAAGGGGGCTTAAGAAAAAATATTTTGACCATAATTAAACAGAAAATATTTAAAAACTTTGGAATGAAAGAACTTAAATAATGGGCGTGAGATAAAGTGATCTCACTAACACTCCAAGAGATAATTTGAAAACCAAGCAATTCATTGTAATGTTAAAAATTCATTGTAATGTTAAAAAAAAGTTACCATTTCCACAGTTGTAAAGAAGATATTAACAATTTTCAACAATTATTATTAAAAAAATAAAACTTGCCCAAAATTTTTGACATAGAGACATTTCCTCTATCTGAAGGTCAGTTGCCATGAAATAATAACAATAATAATAAAGATAAAAAATAAAACACAGCTAACATCTTTCTTAACTATGACGGACTGGCCTCTTACTCTTCATAACTGGTACATGCAAAAATATCAGTAACATCATTTGTATTCATCATTGTACTGGAGAGTCTGAAAGGGATGTAAGATGGCTTTCTTTGATCATGCTGTTTGTGAATCTGGCCAAAAAATTGTTTCCTTGGGCTGCCATAAAAAATGTATCATAATGGGAGGCTTAAAACAACAGAATTTTTTTCTCTCACTGTCCTGGAGGCTAGAAATACAAAATAGAAGTGTCAGCAAGACAAGGTTTTCAGAAAACTCTAGAAGAAATCTGCACGTGACTCTCCTCGTTCAGTACCCTTAGCATTTCTTGCCTTGTAAGAGGCCTAACTCCAGTCTCTACCTCTGTTAGCTTATCTGTATCTTTGTCTAGTCTCCTTTTCTTATAAAATCACTCCAGTCATACTGAATTAGGATCTACCCTACTCCAGTATGACCTACTCTTTACTAAGCCCATCTGCAGCAACCATATTCACACAGGCTGCACTTTGGGAGACTTGATGTTTAGGATTTCAACTTATCCCTTTGGGGAAGGGGTAGACACAACTTAACCCATAATAATTATGCTATAAGTAAATTTGAAAAGTAAATTATGCTATAAGTAAAAATTATTTGAATACTTTATTTGTTGAGAACTGAACTCAGGGTACAAACAAAGGACAAATGAGAAAGATGATTTAGCTATGGCAGCTAAGGATTGGCTGGAGATAATGAGTTAAGCGATATTTTATTAAGCAAAGAAAGGGATATTTATAAAGAACAGAGCACAATTTATGATGAACTTTAAAGGGAGGCAAAAGGGTGAAGGTATAATAAAACTGGTTAACTTTACCGGTTTTTGTGAGGTAATTGGGGACAGGGGGTTCACTCACAAAACGATTGCTGTCTTTTTAAGGAGTATTTCCTTAGGTAAACATTGGAGGGATGGAGACACCTAACACTCTTCAGAGGTATTTATTCCCATTCTGTCTCCAGTTTTCCGGGGACAGATAAGGTAGTAAAATTAGGTGTTTCTCATTTTACAACATGAGCCCAGTCTGGTCTGTGATAGTGTCCAACATTTACTCATTTTCACAATCATCACATAGCCTCTAGATAGCTAAATGTTTAAATGGAAAATATAAAGTTTACGCATGATGCTTAGTTTCACGTATCATTCCACATTTTAAAGTAGTGGAAATGTTTTATACTTAGCCTGAAAAGTTGTTCCTTATTTACATTAGATTTATTTTAGCCAGTTTTCTAGAAACCCAGTTATTATCAGATAGTGAAGAAATTTTACTGATTCATTTTTTAATTTAATTTTTTTAATTGAAGTACATTGGTTTACATCAATGCTGTTTTGGAAATATAAGATCTGTCCTTTCATGTGTAGTTATAAAAAAAATCTGTCTTTAATTATATCCTCTGTATTCAAAATAGCCATATTTTAACATTTTCTAATATTTTCATAAAATACATTAATCTTTTGGAAACAGAGTAAAGAAGCCAGGTTATTGGAACAGCTAATTCAGAGATTCTTAAAACTAATCATTCTCTTTGCTATCTTACCCTGCCTACTTATGATAGGTTGTATTACTCTATTATTCTCTTGATAGAGTGCCCCAGCATAATGTGAAGCAATGGCTAGGGAAGAGGTAATTCATTATGAAGTCCAGGGGATGTATTGTGGTTAAGAGGCAGCACTTTCTTTCCGAGACCAGGTAGAACTTTGACATGTAAAAAAATCAGACATCTTTCTATCATCTATAAGGTCAAATGTAAACAGAGTTCATGTGAGAAGGATCTCTAAGCTGTATTCCACCAACCCTAGCCAGGAAAGAAAGCAAAGTCTCTCCTGCAAGACTCTAGAAGAATTAGCAGAAATGGAAATTCTTCTTAGTTGTCCTCCTTCTTTTGCTTACAGGTATTTAGTGTATTTGTTTAAATTTATACTTATCTATGCCTGGTAATGCTTCATTTATTTCTCACTGTGGGAAATAAACCATTTCATTTCAGGAATTCTCTAGGTAAGTGAAGTGTTCTGCTCTAAGCAGCAAATGTAAACATTCAAATGTATTTTGATAGACATGTTTCTAAAATGCATTATACATTTGGCTGCCTTTGAAAACAGTATGCAACTGTAGGTCACAGAGAAACTTTTGGAGCAGCTAAAGCCTATCTTCTTGAAAACTCTTCTATTTTTTTAATATTATTGGCATATAAAACAAAAACAGGGGATTGCTGTGACATCTGGAACAGTCTTCTCTCTCCAACAGCAACTAGTTCAGGGTGAGAACTCTCACCATTGGGTTGCTGGTAAGCAAGGTAAAGTTAGTGTGTGGGGAGATGGAACCCTAGCTTGCATACAGATTCCACATACACTTCTGTATTAGCAAAAGAAAAAACTTCATATGCAACTCTGACACACAGGAGTAGAAATGGAGATTTTCAGATTCAGTGGTGAAGGGAGAACTCTGTGGATGAACAATCATGAGTTGTTTCCTGCCTTTAATCCCCAAAGGAGAACTCATTCTTGTGAGAGTATTATTGCTTAAACCAATGAACCTCACAATGTCATATAAACTAAATGCAAAGGATTAGTGGAAACATCAGGAGAAGCTAATAGAGACACTTCCAAATGTCTGTATTAATCATAATCTGTGTCAATAGTATGAATTGTACAATAGTATGAATAATACAATAGTATAAAAATGATAATATTTCAATACATTCATGATGTGACCCATTCAGAATTATAGGGAAGAAGGAATAATATGAAGGCTTAAACATGTTTTAATCTAAGAGGTATCCAGATTCTTTTGCTCATTATCTTAGGTTGAGGCACAAATCTAAATAGGCAGGTTCCAGTTTAGCGGGGAGTATAAATCAGATGCATGCATGCCCCTTGTCACATTCAGGCATATTTTAATGGCTATGTTCAGCATAAACTACACTCACCTGCCTTTTCACTCCTGCTATGTCATGTCTTTTCAAAATCTTATGCTATTCAGAGAAAAGATTAATTGTTGAGAAATATATGAGTGAATGGTACTGCTCAAAATAAGTTAACACAAAATTTAGAAAATGATCAGAAAGTTTTCAGATAGTGAAAAAATGGGTTTGTATCATCTTTCCTCTGACTTTTCAGTTAAGAGTTCTAATTTTGGAGATAAGTAAAATTTACAGATTTCATTTATTCCTTTGTATTTGTCTTGAGTATCTCAGATTGTATTACAAAGCTTAGTGATCACATAAACCTATCCCCACAAGGATATTTGGTTAAGGATCAATTTGAACAGTTTGATGCTTCTTGTTTAAAAATGATGTTTGCAAGTGCATGAAAAGATTCCCAATAAAATATATACAAAGAGTAGTTTTATGCCACTAGATGACATAGATAGGTAAATGATGGATAATTATAGATAAATAGATGATAGATACATAGATAGATGATAGATAGATGGATAGGTAGGTAGATAGATAGATAGATAGATAGATAGATAGATAGATAGATAGATAGATAGATAGATAGATAGATAGATAGATTACCTTGTTGTAGTGAACAATGTCAAATCTGTCACACTTCTTTCACTCAGTCAACACCATACAAAGCAGTACTACCAACACAATTGCCCTGAAAATAGACTGCCCTTTAAAACATTAAATGATTGACTTATGTCATTCCTGAGCAAATGGTAATGGTCAAACAGATTACAGTGGGGTACTAGGAGTGCCTTGGCTGAGTGTTGTGTGTGTGTTCATCAAAGGGTGTGAACTTACTCTCAATCATGGAAAAGTGCTGTGAACCAATGTTACATAAAGAAAAAAAATTAACGAGAGCTGAAATTGAAATCCATGGGAACTTTTGGAAAGAGTCAGGTGACCTAAACAGGTAAGTGGTTGCTGTAGACAGTCTTTTGTCCCCTCTGTTTGTTTCCCTATTATCTGGGAGTACGCTCCCAAGTGTTCACAGCTACCTGCTACAACAACTTTCAAACTCTTGCTCCCAGTTGTATCCGCTTCCTGCCAAAGATTCACCACTGTATCTTGCATAACCAACCAAATTATTTTTTCCTGGAGACGACTTGGAAAATATCACAAAGCTCCTCAAACTCAGCAGGATTCATAATTTGTTGCAAAAATGCATTCTCTTCTTCTTGAGGGTCAATGCAGTTTTCTATCATGACAAGCTTCTCACCCTCTTCTCTGTCAAACCAAGCCCTTTATTTCAGTCACTATGCATTTCCAACGTTAAACTATTCTTCTCAAAACAAGTCTGGTAGCTATAATGGCCCATATTCATTCCTTAAGTAATTTTTTACTACATAAATCTCACTATTACATGATATTAGATTTTGAATGCTATTCAGTAAGCTTCCTTTTCTCTCCTAACCTAAATTGGAAATTCCGTCAAGCTAAATCAGTCATCCTCTTTAATTTTATTTCAGGTTTGTCATTTCTCTGTAATATAAGGAAATTTAGAAAGGTATGTCTTCCTCCTCCCATTTACTTTTAATGTATGTGTATCTTTTTATTAAAGAGGGTTTCAGGTAGAAAACAGCTTGGGAGTTTCTGATCCACTCTGACAGCCTTTGTCTTTTAATTGGCACATTTAGATTCATAGTAATCATTGATACAGTGAGATATATATCTTACTGTTTCCTGTTTCTTGCTCTTGCTTTTTGTTCCTACTTTAGCCTTCATTATTTTACTTTGTGGTTTAATTTAATATTTTATATGATTCTATTTTCTCTCCCTTTTAGTTTATTTTACCTTTCTATTGTTACCCTAGCATTTGAAATATACATTTGTAAGTATTCCTAGAAAGTTATTTCTTGTTCACTTTTGAAATATAATATATTGGATTATAGAGTTATAAGTTGGCGCTTTTTTTTATCCAGACTTTATGTATTTCACTCTATTCTTGCTTGCATGTTATCTGATGGTAAATAAGGCACAATTCTTATAGTTTTTTTTTTTTCTGGTCTTGTAATAAATTGTTTTCTCCATCTATTTTGGTATTTTTTCTTCACATTTAAATTTTTGCAGTTTGGAAATTATATGTCTATATGTAGTTTTTCATGTTCATATTCTCAGTGGTGTTCTCTGAGCTTCCTGAATCTTAGCTTGATATTAATTTGGGGGTAATTCCAGTCATTATTGCTTCAAATATTTCTCCTGGTCCTTTTTCTCTTCCTAAGGGTGATCTTATTACAGGTATGTTATACCAATTCCCATTTTCCCCAGAGTTCCTTATATTACTTGTTTTTTATCTTTTGAGTCTTGATTCTTTCTTTTTTCCAGTTACACTGTTAACTCTAGCATTTATTTTTAGTAGAATTTCCATCTCTACTTACATTACTCATTTGTTCTTGCATCTTGCATTAAAGCCCTTAGCAGATTAATCATAGTTGTTTTAAATTCCTGGTGTGGTAAACCCAAGTCTCTGCCATGTTTGTGCAGATGTTTGCTATGGCTCTTCAAACTATTAGTTGGCACCTGGTATGCCTTGTTATTATTTCTTGATAGTAAAAAATAATGAAGTTGTTTAAACAAAAAACTGCTATGAATAGACTGTTAGTAACGTGGTGGTTAGGTATGAGGGGAAGGGGCATGATTATAGTCCCATGACTAGGCCTCAGACTTTTAGTGAGTGTCTACCTCTAGATGGTGAAATTCAACAAGTATTTCTCTCCCCCCCCCATACACCCCCCACCCAGCTTAACTGAGACAGAATGATCAGAATGAACTGGAGTTCATCAGTATTTTCCCTTCTCCATGTCAGTAAGACACTGCATTATACTTCTGCCCATAAAGTTCTGGTTGACTATTTATCCACAAAGGTTTGCCTTAAGAAAAAGTAACTAAGGCATATTTCAAAATTGTCTTTTTCCCTATTGGAAACCTCAGGAGATTTTCCTCCAACATTTAGTATGGGAAACTGATTGATCCCTTGGAGGCAATCTCATAATATTGTAGGAACTTCCCAATTGTACACTTCTCAAATTTTAACTTTCAGTTACTGAGTCTCCACCAATTAATCAATGGATAGTTCAGGTTTTCCTACACTGATACTGGTTACCTTTCTTAATAATTACACTTGGTGAGTCCCTGGTCTGGTAAATCTTGATTCCCTAGTATTAGCATGTTGGTTCCTCCAATCTTGGGAGGCAATGGTTTGTTGTATGTCCTCCTTATTCCCATGGATCCAAGAACAGTTGTTGATGCTTTATCTGCTTAACTTTTTACTTGTAGGATAGAGTAGATGCTTCCAAGCTACTTCCAAAAAGAACTAAAAGTTTCTCAAATGAGTGAACACAGACAGACATACAGCTCAACCATCCAGGTAAAAGGAAGCTAAATCCACACCCTACTTAAACTATGCTAAGCGAGCTAGTTAATATTAGCCTAGTTGGATGTCTGAGCTTTTTGACTAGCTGGTGTCTTTCAAGGAATGACAATGACATAGCTTAAAAAAATGCAAGAGTCTAATGTAAGATAAAAGCTAAGCCTAACGTTAGAGTCAAATTTATGTTTAATTACAATTCTGCAACCAATCAAAGCTAAAACATCAATATATTTCTAATAAAAACTTACTTCAGTCTGGATGACTCAAGAGATTAAACAATAATATTGTGGTACTAGGATATACTACATTTATATATAATATGTTACTAATAATTGCATGCTAAGTTATCACATCCAAAGAGCATTACTGTTCACAATGAATTTCAGGCCATTTTTTATGTGTCATTTGAACATTGCTGGATGGAGAGGAAAACAGGAGAGAAAAGGGCTGCATATTTAGTGAAGCAAATGCATAAAAATGTGCAGGATCCAGAGACCAATGGGAAATATGCAAATTCTTAACTGAAATTTTTATTTCTAGCTCATGACCTACCCCAGTGCTTCAACTTTAACTTTGTGATCAATCCGCTTTCCCAGAACATGTTTCATTCCATTTGCCTTCAGTTTCCACACAGAGAAATAAATTTCAGTAAATAAAACTTATATGCTTGTCTACAGCAAAAATATTTTAACTTAAGGAAAATTCTAAGGCAAGTAGTACTAAGAAAATGATTTCAATCACTGCCTTCAAAACAAATTCACAGCACTATAAAATAAGTTGTATTTATTTCATACTACATTACTGGGGAAAAGTTTTCCATCAGATGACTATCACTTAAAATCCAAATTCTTTGTTCAAATAAAAGGGAATGAAATAATTTTGAGTTTTAAAGAGCAGGAGATAATTTGACAATAAAATTTAGAGTTGAATATGTTCTGAAATGTCCTTGTCACACTTGAGAATAAACCTCTCCACCCACTTGAGGTAAAAGCTTCCTTCCACACAAAGCAAATAAGTGGATTTTAAAAAAGAGGATTTTCAGCTACTCTTCCATAGTCCATTCTTAAGAGAACTAAGTAACTATGTTAACACTATAGTTTTATTTAGGTCAAGCCAACAGAGAACAGATAATCAAATGAATAGATTTCTTAAGTTGAAGCACTCGTTTAAAATTTTATTTTTGAAAAAATAAAGACAATAAGTAAATGGCATTTACTTTGCTCCTTCAAAATCACACAATAGCAGTTTAATGAAAGAAAAAGGCCAACAGACTCACCTGGCCAGTGACCTTTTAACTGTATAAGCCATTTTCTCGGAGAAATCAAATCCTTTCTTCCCAAATCTCTGTGCTTTTGAAACACAAAACAGTAGGCTTAGACTATTTAGGTTCTCAAATTTTGTGTGATCACTGGAAATAAAACACATGAAATTTTATAATGTTTCAGACCCCTCTGTTGTTTTAATCATGCAAAAGAGTAACAAAGCCAAGAACAATAAGCATCTTCTATATTCAAACCATTGTTTTGCATGCTGGAATTGTTATGCCTTGAATTAGTTTAATGTCTACAATGACAAACTTATATGAGTAGGTAACTTGGGTGAAAGGAGTCAGTTGTATGGTATAGGACAGAAGTTAGATTTTTTGGTGGTATGTATTGCATATCATATACAGGTGTTGATTTATAATCCCTGTATGTTAAAAAACAGTATTACTAATCTACATAATTAAATTAAAACAGTATTACTTATCTACATAATTAAATATCTACATAAATTAAATGTCATAAAAGAATTTATTCCTCTTAAAGATGAAGAAGAGGAAGTAATCTAAAGAAGTCAATCCTTTATTTTTCAGTTTTACATACCACCATAGACCAATTTTACCTTAATAAAAAAAAATTTAAAAAGAGAATTTCAATTTAAATTGGGGATAATTTATATTTTGGTCAAACTTTCTTTTGAAGTCATATAAATTCTAAATGCAAACTATTTTATAGATAAAATCAAATGTTTAATGGTATTAGGAATGGTCAATTTGTCTTTAAAACAACACTAAAGACCTAAGGTATTTCTCACTTGAGCCTCACTAACACAATTATTTCTAATAGACTTCACTATTTACTTAACTCTTATTTTATTGTGTGAATGTTTAATTGGGAAGAATATAAGATAATTCATTGTAGACAAATGCTCAGAAAAGATACCATAAACAAAATATCTATACATACATATAAAAATGTGTGATGTACTTTCATTTTAGAAATATAACAACATCATATAATAGTCATTTTTACTTATAATTATAATTAAGTCTAAAGTCTTTGCATTTGAGCCAGGCATGGTGGCGCACATCTGTAATCCAAATGCGGGGAGGCCAGGTATCGCTTGAGTTTGCGAGTTCGAGACTATCCCAGGCAACAAAGGGAGACCTAGTCTTGAAACTGCAGCTGGGCATGGTAGCGGGCACCTGTAATCCCAGATACCTGAGGAGGCTGAGGCTGGGGATCACTTGAGTCCAGGATCAAGACTATCCCCCACCTCACAACATACCGAGACCTAGTCTCAAAAAAAAAAAAAAAAAAAAAAAAGTTTTTGTGTTTGAAGTTCTAGAAGCCTCATAGACTCAATATATAAAGATAAGGAGATTATGGTGTGGAAGCAGCTGTGGCAGACACACCCTGAGTTGGATGCATTGCATGAGGCTGTGGATGGACTGGAAACCCCAATAAAGTTTATTGACCAGTTTAAAAAAAAAAAAAAAGATAGGGAGATTGAAAGCCTACAAAATTGTTTCAAATAAGAATGAAAAATATCTTTCTGCCTGTCTCTCCCCATATTTTCCAGTGTATTTAATTTTGTTGACTCTCAAATCCCATAAGAAATTTGTTGGGAACACCTTCATTCTCTATGACACATGCTTTTTTTTTTACTGAGCACTTAATAAGTACCTGCAATTTGCTAGTAGTAAGTTACGTATGGAAATGCTTGTCAGAAAAATTTGATGATAGGTTCCATAGTTCCCTAAGATTAGTATAATATATAACTCAGGCACAGCATAAGTAACTCACCACAGGTGATTTAGATAGTAAGCAAACAACCAGGAAAACTACTGTTCCTACCTTTCACATGTCTGTAATCACTAGTTCATAAACAAGTGGTGACTTTTTAATTGATAACTTAATTTGCCCTATGGCAATGGCCCCCACCTTCTATCTGTAGGAGTCATTACAATGTCCTTACATATCGCATCTCTATCAGTCAGGATCATGACCGTATCAATAAATATAACAGACAATGGTCTCTGCTATTCTCAGAAGCTCCCAGGGCTGTACCTATGAAAAGATAAGATGAGATATCCTCCTTTCTGATTGCAAGTGAGTCGAGATAAAAATCAGTGACCAAAGAGAGGTCATTGGGGAATGATTGGAAACCAGCAATCTTTTGTCAGGGGACAGTCTAGAAAATTGCAAGTGCCCCAACAGGAACAAGATGTGAAAAAGCAGTGGAGTAAATTACCAATATATTTTCATTTCTCAGGTTCCTGCAATTACATGAAGGAACTCCAAAAGAAAAATAGATTTGCTGGTTACTTAGAATCACATTGCATATATTTGAAGGTTAAAACTGTAGTAACCTTTTTTCTTATAGATCCCACAATGGTGAAAATGGTCAGCTCATTCAAATCAGATAATGGAATAAAGTAAAGTTAAAGGTAGTCCCTTGTCTACAATGTTATGTTTCCTAAATGAAATACCAAATGGAGAAAGAACATAGTAAATTAAATGCAAAAGGCTGTAGATAGCATGAGGCAATAAAATAAATATATAAACATCTGAGTAGACTTTCAACTATGACAATATTATCTTCTGTAGAATATGCACTTAATAAAGATAATTCACATGCAAAAGCTTTTCAAAAGAAATGAATGTATACTTTGCTATTATCTGAAATACCTAGATCAATTCAAATTGGATACCCTCGCTATAATGACACAACAAACCACTACACAGATGGACATCAAAATGCAATTTGGTTTTCCCTACCCACATTTTGGGCTGAGAAACTTTCTTGTCTAATACCGCTTACACTGTAAAAATTGAGCAAGAAAATAGAGTTAAACTTTATGTGCAGCAATTACTCTTGTTGTCAGCAGGAGAAAAAAACTACCACAAAGAAAAATCTGAAGAGTCAAATGTACTATCAGGCAGAAGTCGAACAGCCAGCCCATCTGAGTTCTTTCTTTGATTCCTAAACTGAAAGCCTTTGGCAAGAACTGCCATGGCTCATAGTGGAATGCATGCAGGTGAGTACAGATACAGAAAGCAGACACAGACTGGATTTTTCGTTCTAGATACCTAGCTTATGTAAGCTGAGAGGTATCATCAACTCATGAATCTAAGCATGGTGATACTACTAGGCTATCCGCTCCCTTTCACTCACATTTTGAGAAGCCTTTTGGCATCCTTCTTGATTCCATCACTCTGTCTCTTGGCCATTTTTAGAGGTAGTTCTAGATATAACATAATTAAAAGTGGATCTTTTAGCCTCTGGCTGTTCTATCAATGAAAGGGACTATCTTTCTACTGAGAAAAATTCTCCAATAGGCATAGATCCTTGGAATATTCACTCATTCAATTTTTGCTTCCTCAGTAGTTGGCCCACAGGGAAGGAGAAAGATGTAAGGTGAGAACTCACTGGTTCACACACAAATAGCTGACTTAGCAGCCATGATTACTGGGAGATGTACAGCAAGCTCTCTCTGGCTGTGTGCTTTCTCCTCCAGATGCCCACGTATCGATAAGCTTGTTAGTTTTGCTACTCACTTTTGTTGCATTGCTCACTTTCCAAAGTCAAAGAACTCTCCTCTTAGCAATGAACACTACAGATTTTCCAGGATAGCTCTTAAATCTTTCAAAAAGTGCTTGTAAAAACACTTCATATCTCTAGTTAAGAGGCATTTCCTTCATTTCCTTTATTTTCCTACAATTGGAAACTTTGTTGTCATATTATTTCTTCTTCATTTAATTTAATTTTGCACATTGCCTTTTCTGATGAAGTCCAGCATCATAGGACACAGGTTACACTAAATTAAAATAAACTATTATTCAGGACACATCTTTGGTGCTTATCTGGAGACCATCCCATATATATTTAGGACGTCTGGTATTTTCTAAAGAAGCTGCAGTCAGCCTGGGCGGGGAGCCCTGGATGAAGAAGCATCTGTAGTAAAAGAAGAGAGAGATGAACAGGCACTAAGTGAGGAGGCTGGGAGCCACAGATCCACACGGTGAGAGTCGAGACTCCAAGGGACTGTCAGAGACAGATAAGCACGCATGCATGGAATTCAATTTGTGCTGGTCCAGAAGTCAGCGGTGCAGTGAATGACACCCCCCAAGAGCCTCCTCGAGTAGTTTGGAAATTAAACCTCCTTTTCAGACCATCTGATAAATAGCAGGTAGGCCAGCTCTGCAAAGGAAAAGAGGAGGAAGAACAGAAAGTGTGGGCTCTCAAGGGAAACTTCTATTTTAGGGGAAAAAAATAAAAGTGCATTAGTTACATAAAATCAAGACACTGAATTCTAAGTACCAGAAAACCTGTCTGGAGCAAAGGCAATGCCATCAATGTTCTAGTTACTGCAGTCTGGGAAGTCATGAAGCAATCCCGCAGAAGGAGCAGCCAAGTGACTGTTTAGATAAAAGAAGTCTACAGGATTAGAAATGCACAAATGCTCTGACTACTCTCATTTCCTGCTGGTAGAGTCTTCCCAGCCCCACCGTTGGCCTCTCTCCAAGGGGCAGGAGTTAGTTACTGAAAGTAGATGCTTCTTGGATGCTTCTGGGCTGCACTACCTAATTGATGCTTACACTGAATATTAAAGAGGCTGGGACAGGACAAATTATAACAATTACACAGTCTCCTCCCCCAAAGGCATTTGTGTTCTTGGAGTGACACACACAGCAGGAAGGAGCTCCTCTGGCTCCTCCCACCAGCACCACTCTGCTCCCACCAAGATAGAGAAATCCTAGCAGAGTCAGGTACTCTCTGCACCTGTCTCCTTCCTCCACCTGAACTCGCCCTTATCTCTCTCACTGTCCCCAACTAACCCCTACTTCTCCTTCATTTCACACCTAAATTCCTCCAGAATCCTTTCTTAGGCAGTGATGAGTCCTTGCAATAGTTTTTGCACACAATGAACAGGGTTAGGGTGGATATGCCCAGAACATGGTAACCAATCCAATGGCAATTTAACCTAAGAATCCTGCAACCTCAGGATGTGTATTGTGTTGCTCCCACTTTTCCCTTTACACGCATCCCTCTAGAGAACATAAGGACATTCTTGGAGCAGCAGCTAAATATTTCTATTTAGTCTACACTGAAATTAAAAACTTACCCAGAATTGCCATTTGCAATTGTATACTTAGAGAATTACATACGTTTTATAGAATTATGCATAGTAGAAAAAGACTAGCCACTAGCAATGCAGATGTGAACCAAAGGTATGCATTACCATATGAATGCGCTTAATTTTTAACTATCCAAACTACTGGGATAAGGCAGCTGTACAACTAAAATAATGCTCCATCTTATACAAAAAACTATTTGCTTGTGATGATGTCTTATTCAACTTATATTGCAACTTATATTGCAGCCATGCAGACAGTAACAAATATATCTTGTTAACTGAGATCCTAGCATTATTTTATTAGTTTGGGATTGGTGATCATAGTTTAAGATATATTAGCTTTTTACCAATTCTACGAAATGTCCCAGTGATACCCCCATTATCTACTTAGCATATGTAAATACCCTCTCAGTATATAAGAACTTATTTTAGATCCTTCCTCACCAATTTATGAAATAGAGAGCCCCATGTAGAAAGTCACATTGGCAGAAATGATTTCTACAAGTTCAAATTTAGAGATTATTATCTTTCCTCCATTCTATAAAGCAAGCTCAAATGTCAACACATCAGCATATCATTTACTTTTCATTGAGCTGTTTGCCCAGTATTCACAAATTCAATTACTTTTCAGAATCAAACAAGATTCTTACATGACTTTATTCTGCAACACTGAATTTCCTTCCTGCTGCTTTTTGCTTTGCTTGCTTGAAAAAAAAATTGCCATATTTTGATGATGTATCAGCAGGTTTCATTTTCATCATGAGTGAAACAAACACTATCCAAAAAAGTAGATAGCAACCTTGCTTCACACTTTGAATCTAGCTAAGATGAGAATTCTTGTGTATTTCCATAACAAGCATAAGATTTAATTTATGGCAAGTATAAAATACAACTTTTCATGTTACAGTTTACTTTTCCAAGGATCTGATACTGGATTCTGGAAACAAATCAAGATTTTTTTTAGTTTTTTAATTTATTTATATATAAATTTCACATCTTTGTAATCCCAGGGATTTACCCCCCACCCTCCCCACCGTTCTCTTTTTACTCCTGCTGGCCCAGAGTTTTGCACTTTAATTTGGTGCTTAGCTTGTTTTGAATTTTCCTCGTGGCTTTTGTTTATTTTTTCCCTATATCCCATATATTAGTGAAACCATTTGGTTTCTGTATTTTTCTTTATGACTTGTTTCTGCTAATATGATTTCTTCTAAGTACCTCCATGTTATCATAAAATCATAAAATTTGTCATTTTTAATTGATGAGTAATATTCCACCATGTATATATACCACATCTTTTTCATCCAGTCATCTGTTTGGGGGCATTTAGGTTGCTTCCAAGTCCTTGCAATTATAAATAGTGCTGCAGTAAACATCTGAGCACAGGTGTCCTTTTGTACCAACATTGAGGTCTCTTTTGGGTAGATCCCCAAGAGAGCAATTGCTGGGTCATGTGCATTTTCATTAATTTGAGGGTCCTCCACACAGCTTTCCATAGTGGTTGGACCAATTTACATTCCCACCAGCAATGTAGGCATGTTCCTTTCTCTCCACATCCTCACCAGCACTTGTTGTTGCCTGTTCTTTGGATGTGGGCCATTCTGACTTGTGTAAGGTGGTTTTGATTTACATTTCCCTTATTGCTAGTGACATTGAGCAATTTTTCATGTGCCTGTTGGTCATTTGTATTTCCTCTTTGGAGAAGTGTCTTTTTAGTTCTTCTCCCCATTTTTTGATTGGGCTTCTTGTTTTGCTTTTGTCTAGTTGTGTGAGTTCCTTGTGGATATTCATTATTAAGCCTTTATCACTCTTGTGGAGGGCAAAATTTTTTTCCCATTTGGTTGGGCTTCTTTTTGTTTTTTCTGTTGTCTCTTTTGCTGTCTAGAAAGTTTTTAGTTTGATGTAGTCCCATCTGTTTATGTTTTCCTTCATTTTTTTTGCCATCTGTAGATGTTTCCAGAAAGGGATTTCTAAATTGTAATTCATGGAGGGTTTTGCCCAAGTTTTCCTCTATGTATGTTATGGTTTTAGATCTGACATCTAAGTCTTTTATCCATTTTGAATTGATTTTTGTACATGGTGTGAGGGATTTGTCTTGGTCCATTTTTTTACATGTCTCAGTCCAATTTTCCCAGCATCATTTATTGAAGAGGCTATCTTTCTTCCAATATAAGTTTTTCACTCCTTTGTCAAAGATTAGTTGACTATATATGTGTGGTTTTATTTCAGGGCACTCAATTCTGTTCCATTGACCTGATTGTTTTTGTACCAGTACCACGCTATTTTAATTATTATGCAAATCAAGATTTCTTAATCTTCAAATTCCTTCATCTTCCCTGCTTTACATGTTTTGTACTTATTAACATAATCACAGAATTCTTATTATAAAAATCACCATTTTCCCTATATGTTCTATATGCATGGGTATGTATCTGTGTGTATGTGCGTCATTGAGTCAATATGAAAATTACCTTAGTATCCACTGCTTATCACAAAGCAAACTTAATAAGAGAAGACAGAAGAAATAAATAATCCCAGTCACATTTAAAATAGCAACTCATTAATATTTGTGTTGTCTCAGTTCTATAAAGGTTTTGATCAGGGTTCTCCAGAGAAACAGAGCTAAGCATCTTATACATGGGGAAATATATTATCAAAATTGGCTCAGAAATTATCAAGATTGACAAGTCCCTACCTACCATCTTCTGTCATCTGCAAGTTTATAAGCAGGAAAGCTAGAGATGTCCATCTGGATATCAAGGCTGTAGATCCAGGAACCCTACTCACTAAGATGATGTCTACACCAGTTCAAACAGAGAGCAAATTCTTCCACATTTTTCTTCTACTTAGACCCTTGGCATATTGGATAATAGGCACCTAAACTGGTATGAACAATATTCTTTACTCAGTTTATCATTAAGGTGCTAATTTCTTCCTGTAACACTCTTTTATCAGATGTCTGTGTACCCTTAAAGCCAATCAATTTGACATATGAAATAAACCATCACAGTCTTCCTCTGTGTATCTTTCCTATGGTTGAGGCTCTTATTATTTCAGAATATGCACAAGGTAAAAATTATCAGACAAATTAATGTGAATGAGAAATGCAGAGACTTGAAAACATTTATTATAAACTACCTCTTTTAATATTCCTGGAATATAGCTACGTATAGTCTGCCACTCTTAGGCATTAGCAATGCATTCTGTGGCCAAGGGGTAAAGATGAAACTAAGAATAAATTAATCTTGCTTCTGAATGAAGTTCAAAAATCCTTAATATGACCTTAAGGCAGTTCATGAACAAGGTCATCATGCTTTGGCCTTATATTACTTTTTCTGTGAAGTTAACTGAGAAATCTTGAGCTCATAGCAGTCTGATACTTACAATAGCAACTAATGACATGGTAGGTAGTTTAAACTTAGCAAAACCCTTTTGCAAATAATAATTCAATCCATTTTTTAAGCAATCTTACCTACTGTACAATAATAGTTACTTCTCAGGTATGGAACTGAAACAAACAAACAAAAAAAAAACTTTTTAATAGACTTGATGGCTGCCTGCGTGCTCAGGTCCCTAGCTGTCCAAACTCCATTGCCAGTGGGGAGCAAAGGGGGTGAAGGATCCTGGGTAAACCCCCTAAGCCAGGTGAGGCCTTGAGGGGGAACAGGGTGGGGGTTTCCCCAACCACCAGTGGATGGCTGCTGCACAGGGCAGCCATCTGCAGCCCAGATCAGTAGAGTCATGTTGCTCCCTGCTCCTAGCCCAAGGGGAGCATGGAAGGGCATAGGCTCAGCCATCTGGGCCCTGCCCCCATGCAGGAAGGTACCGGCATGCTTAGCAATAGGGTGAGGAGGAGCCCCTTCCATTTCATTCTCACTCCAGCTAAACTTTAAGAGGAGCAAGAACATGTGCAACACAAACCCCCATCATAGAACGGGTGAGGGGTCATGCAAAAATCCAGCCCACAAGTCTGAGCTGGACACAGCAGATGGACAACTGAGAGAACCAGTGCATGCGAGACAAGAGAAACAATTGGAGAGACACGACTCACAATGAACAGCTATGTGCTCGCTGGGCTGGGAAGACCCAGGGCCTCATTTTGGAGATGCCTTCTAGGAGGGCAACGGCCCCTCCCCACACTACGGGAGAGGAGAGGAAGAACAAATATGGAGTAGCCAGCCCCATGTCAAAACTGCAAACTGAGGCAGAGGAGATAATCTACAATGGCCATTCACAGATGCTTGTATTCTCAGAGAAACTTCTTCACTGTCACCAGCTGGGGGTGAGACCCCCTAAATCTGACACCAGAACCAGAAGTTAAAGCAGCAAAGTAGTGGACATGGGATCGGAGAAGACGGCTTGCAGCAAGAAAACATGGACAGATCACAAAAGAATACAGACTGGATGCCCAACACAAACTTAAGACTGAAAACCTACCAACAAGGCTCATCTGGTTCTAAGAACACAGTCCCTCACCCAGTGAAAGGACACTGCCACAGGAAAGAAAGAGGCTAATGGACTTAGCACAACTAGTAAACAACAAAGAGTGGGTATTGAGAAAATGGAAGGGGCACCAGAGGGAGGGGAGGTTATCCCAAAAACCACTTACAGAGGTTGTGATCTAAAGAACAAAATAATATTTTTTAAAAATGCTTCAGATTTTACACAGGTTATACAAAAACACTTTATAATAATCACAGTAACTAATAGAATCATAATATAAAATTAGACCATCTGATTCTGAATCAAAAGATTTTTTCCCAGTCACAACTATCCTCATAACTACCAGGACAGTGATGATGTCACTTTCTTTGAGAGTGTCCTGTTTTTACTTACTATTTCTTCTAAGTATACATAGCTTTTGCAGTAATATCCACTTGGACACTGAAGATTTTGATTCAAGCACTCTGATTATATTTAATCACATCTCAGTATGCTTTCAAAAACAGCATGATTATTTCTATGCCAGTCACCACTGTAATGGACCACCTAGAAAATTCTGAACACAAAAAAACTGCCAACTATTTAAAAATGTTATTAAGCCTTGGGTGGTACATTGTAATACTAAAATCCTTTATTTTTCCTGTTAACTTCCAGATAACAGTGATTGCAAATATGTTATATAATTTGGAGGTTCCTTTCTGCCTTAGGAACAAAATTTTCTTGAAAATTCTAAGATAACTGACTGATTATTTGTCTATGGTTCTGAAAGGCACCTGATTTAATTGCTCTCTCCACAAGCACTTACTGATTTGTGTGTCTTACACCAAACATCACTTGATCATATCTCTTCTTTTTCTCTCAAGGGTCTTCATTATTTAAAAATGTTTCTCTTGTCTTTATTCAATTAGATTATAAATCATTTGACTGAAAGAGAGTGCATTAGTGAATTAAAGTTCTAAATCTCTTTTGCAGTTTGAAACCTTTCACTGCTACCCAGTCTTTCCTTTGATGGGTGTGTATTTCTTATTCTTTAACATGGCCATGTGACTTGATGAAAGCAGCAGATTTTTAGCATGAGTGATATAAGCAAGAGATTGAAAAATTCTTGTTCAACTTAATTTCCACCTCTTGTACCATTACCAACACGATGAGAAAAGCATGCTCACTGGTTATATGGAGATGGGCTACGTGGAGCAATGCCAAATCTACCCAGCTGAGTCAGACTAGCTCAACAAAATCCCATATAAATCCCCCAACATGATAGAAATGACTGTTTTAAGCCACTGAGCGGTAGACTGGTTGATTATGAAATAGTCTCTGTCAGCCACATATGGTCTTCAATTTTTTTTACTATTTTGTCATAGTTTAAAAGGTAGATTTGCCACCATTACTAAGAAAGTTCATGAATATATTGAGCCTTAAAGCTATATAATATCCACGTATAATACCCATTATAATGCCGTGTTAATTAATTTTACCAATGAGGAAATTTAGACTTAGAAGGAGGTAACTATAGAGTTAGGAAGACAATGAATTATGAACTTAGAACCATAGGATTTTTTTTTAATATGCTATTTGTCTCTGGTATTGAAGGCAATGTGCCAAAACTTAGGATTCTTGTCAGATAAATAGCCCATCATAAATAACACCACAAAATGTGTAACTGAAATAAATTCATTTGAATATTAGCCACACTCTTAGGTTCAAGCTTCTACACTGAATCATACCTCCAATTATGATATAGTGAGTTTTTATACATGGGGAGAATACTGTTATATGTCCACCTCCATATCTCCAGAAGGCATACAAGGGGGAAAAAAATGACAAAACAATATTGCAGCCATAGTTGTCAATAAATTATCACTATCAATATCATGACTTGAAAATCCAACTTTCAAACCATATCTGCTAGTCATAATTGCACTGAGAGACTTGGGAGTATATTATTTTTCTTGGCAAATGCTTTCTAATTTCAAAATGAGGCCATATATATAAATTAGAGCATACACAATTTTACTTTACAGCAAAACCTACAATGGTAACACTGATCAATTAACTTCACAGGAAGAGTATGGTAAGATGATGGGCTGAGGATCCAGGGAAGAATCTGATCACAATAATCCCTATAGTTCATAGTAAGCATTTTAAATCTCATCTAGGACAATGCAAAGCTGTTCTAGTTTCCTGAGGTAGTCATAACAAATGATCACAAAGTGAGAGGCATAAAGCAGCAGAAACTTATTCTCCCATGGTTCTGGAGGCTGAAAGACCAAAATCAATGTGTCAGCAGAATAATACACATTCTGAATTCTCCAGAAAAAAAAGCCCTTCTTTTCCAGTTTCTGGTAGTTGTTGGCAAAACTGTTTTGCAACAATTATATATAAATCCTCAATTTCTAATTTATATGATAATTACCATCATCCTTCTCCTGTTTCTGTGTGCAAATGTCATCACTTTGGATTTGAGTTATTGGACTTGAGTCTCAAATTCTAGTATGACCTCATCTTAACCTAATGACATCAACAAAGAACATATGAACATATGTTCCATTAAGATCACATTCATGGGTTCCAGGATGACATGAAATAATGGAGGGGAGCACTGTCTAACCCAATAAAAAAACACTGAGGAGCTTTAGGTAATAAATTAATGAACCTGTAAGCATCAATGTCCTCTCCTTAGGTAACACTAGTTGAGAATTATACTACCCTAAATATTCTATATTAGCATACAATCTTGTTTGAATATAAATACCATCAAACATTCAGTCATTTTAAAATGCCCAATGAACAGGAAACCTAAGACTATGAATAAATTATTTTAATGAAATAATGGCATTGAAATTTAATTCTGACATTCTTAATGCATATTTAAGTCAGCGGAGATTTCTATCTGCTCATGTCTTATACTCTCAAATTTTACATATAAAAGACATAGGTACATATAAGGGACAGAGATAAAGAGGCAATTATATATAGCTTATTCATCAGTAGTAATGCAGATTACAAAATGCCAAGAAAAAAGTAGCAACTAATATTTTTTAAAAGGAGGATCTGCTCAATCTGAATTTTATTTGGTTTTTTCATTGTAACATTGCTTCTACGAAGAGAAAAATAAAATATCATATCTGGAAGTTTGCTGGAAGGGTTTAAAATTTCAAATGGACTCCCACTTTACATAATCTTGAATTTCCAGGAAATTTAACACTGGACCCTGTGGGAATAGCTTTCTCTAGAAATTTTTGCACTTCTTTGTTAATCATTTGCAAAAAGTTTTTAGAAATATATATTTTTCTTTATTCATCTTTCTTAGCTAATTATCTGCTTCTCAAACCAATGATTTAAATGATTTATTATTATTAAAGTAGCATTGTTTGACATCATAGCTAGCATATTGACATTATATGGTTTTACTTCTCAGCTGTAATCACCATAGCACGCTCACCACTGAAGCACCCATAGCTGACGATCAGAATGCATTGCTATCTTCCATCTTGCTATGACCACTTCTCCTTTCCCCTTCCCCTCTAAAAACAGTAGATTTACAGTCAGCTTTCAAGGGTTGTTCCTAAATTTTTCCTTTGACCTTTTATCTGTGTTTGTTTTTACATTCCACGTCTAAGTGACACTACCTGGTATTATTTTTCTCCTAATGGCTTATTTTGTTTCAAATAATCCCTTCTAGCTCCTTGCAAGTTTGCTGCAAATGGCATGAGTTTATCTGTTTTAATAGTATGAATCATTCCATTGTGTGTGTATATATATATATATATATATATATATATATATATATATATATATATATATATATATATATATCACATTGCAACTCCTTGAGTTCCTTAACATGGATCAAGTTTTGGGGCACTTAAGTTTTTTTCCATATTTTTGGTTATGGTAAATAATGTTGCTATAGACATAGGAGTGTAGGTCTCCTTACAAATTAAAAAATAAATTGGTTTTGTATTTCTTTTTTTTTGGGAATTATATCTTTTTTAATTAAATAATATATATATATATATTTCACATCATTTTAATCTCCGGGGGTCACCCACCACCTCCTCTGACCACTTCAGCTGGTCCCCACCTTCCCGATGTGTACTTTCATTTGGTTGTCCATATATTAGTGAAACCATTTGGTTTCTGTCTTTTTCTTTCTGACTCGTTTCTGCTAGTATGATTTCTTCTAGATACATCCATGTTTCCATAAATTCATCAAATTTGTCATTTTTATTGATGAGTAATACTCCATTGTGTATATATACCACCTCTTCTTCATCCTGTCATCTGTTTTGGGACATTTGGGTTGTTTTCATGTCCTTGCAATTACAAACAGTGCTGCAATAAACATCTGAGCACAGGTATCCTTTTGTACCCACATTGAGGTCTCCTTTGAGTAGGTTCCCAGAAGAGAGATTGCTGGGTCAAATGGTAGTTCCATGTTCATTAGTTTGAGGGTCCTCCATACTGCTTTCCATAAGAAACTGCAAACTGGCTGGACCGGTTTACATTCCCACCAGCAGTGGGACACACTTGTTCTCTCCACATCCACACCAGCACTTGTTGTTGTCTGTTTTTTGGGGCCATTCTTACTGGTATAAGGTGGTATCTCATTTTGGTTTTGATTTGCAATTTCCTGATTGCTAGTGACATTGAGCAATTTTTCATGTGCCTGTTGGCCATTTATATTTCCTCTTTGGAGAAGTGTCTTTTTAGTTCTTCTCCCCATTTTAAATTTTTTTTAATTTTTAATAATTTATTTATATATATTTCACATCATTTTGGTCCCTGGGAGTCACCCGCCACTTCCCCTCCCTGACCACTCCAACTGGTCCCCACTCTCCCATTGTATACTTTCATTTGGTTGACCATATATTAGTGAAACCATTTGGTTTCTGTCCCTTTCTATCTGGTTTGTTTCTGCTAGTATGATTTCTTCTAGGTACATTCAGGTTTCCATAAATTCATCAAATTTGTCATTTTTAATTGATGAGTAATACTCCACTGTGTATATATACCACATCTTTTTCATCCATTCGTCTGTTCTGGGGCGTTTGGGTTGTTTCCATGTCCTTGCAATTATAAATAGTGCTGCAATAAACATCTGGGTGACGACCTCAGAGCAGAATTACTGGGTCATATGGAAGATGCAATTTCAGTCTTCTGAGACACAGCCACACTGTTTAATAGCGGCTGGATCAGGCCACAGTCTCACCGACAGTGTAAGAGGGTTCCTTTCCCTCCACATGCTCACCAACACTAGCTTCTGGTTTCTTTGATAGGGTTCTCCATTCCCACAGGTGCAGGCGGCACCTCACTGTGGTTCTGACTTGCATTTCCTGATGAGTGATGATAAACATTTTTATGTGCCTGTTGACCATCGATACAACCTTTTTTAGAGAAGTGCCTATTATGCTACTTTGCCCATGTCTTGTTTGGTTTATTTGCTTTCTTTTTGTTGAGTATGATGAGTTCTTTATAGGTCTTTAACCTGAGTTCCCTGGTAGATGAATGGTGTATAAATATTTTCTCCCACTCAGTGGAATTTCTACTTGTTTTAATCTCCTTTGCTGTACAGAATTTTTTTAAATTACAACTTTACCTTTACCTTCCTGCCCACATGTCACAACTAGTCATTGTACTCTTGTCTGCAGAACTATCTTTGGGTAAAATTTTTGGAAGAATTGCTCTCACAGCATGGACCCTCATGACAGACTCTGTAAAAGTAAGAATCCTTTCCTAAAAACAGGACTTCTTAATTTCTGAGTCCATGGGAACATGAAGACTTGAAATTTGTAGGTGGCATTGCAAATAGGATATATTACTGAAGTCTTGCTTGAATGGAGAACTTAGGCAGGGAAAGTTGTCTTGCCTAATGCAAAATATAAATAACTCAAAAATAATTCCCAGATAATATAAAAACCCCTTTTATGCTTTTAAGGGGTCTAAAATTATGTACAAAGTCTGACTGCTAAGTTCTGTGGATTTAGGAAAGTATAAAACCTCTCAAATACCAATGAGGACTCTTGAATTACATTTTACCAGCACTAAGCTTTGAACAGACATTTCTCCAAAGGAGGTCTACAATGGAATCTACAATTAGCCTACTTAAAAGATCATTAATGTCACGCTATAATGAAATATCTGAGCATATCATAGCTATTTTTGAAAAGTTTCTAAAATCATGCTGTTGGTGCAGAAAGGAAATTAAACTGAAATTCAATTAACCTCTACTTTTAGAACTTTTAATTATCAGGTTGAAAACCTGCACCAATTGAATCCCCATTCATTAGGGGCATTCATTTTCAAAACTCTCTGAGACTTAACTTGTAAATATAAAACCTTTTGCTTTGTGAAGAATTTGGAAGCATTCTTCACCAATAAAAGAAATAACTGGGGCAGTATGAATAGTCAATGCAAAACTGCAATTCTAACATAGATAATGGACTAATTTTTCTCTTCAGAATCTGTGACATCACTTTACTTCATCATCTACACTTTAGCTATGTTTTAGCTTCCAGGAGATTCTGGAGACTAGCAAGAAGGAAAAGGTGGCCAGTAGCTAAGGGAATGTTGCTTGCATATTCAGACTGAGCTGCTCCAACAAAGGCCACTAAGTAAAAATACTTCTCCATATGACTCAGTTGCTTCTTTCCTCTTTATGTTTCTATCTCTTTCAAACAGAATCTGATGACTATTTAAAAAACAAATACAAAGATCCTACAAATCAATGTTTAAAAGACAAGCAAAGTAATTTAAGAAGGTGATTCAAATATTTGAGCAGATTCTTCATAGAAAAGTTTATCTAAATAGGCAGTAAGAAAACGGAAACATCACTAGCCATCAGGAACCACAAGTACATTCTACTACACTCTTCAAACAAAAGGGGAGGAAAAACAAGATTTGGAAAACTGTATTGCAGCTAAAGTATTCCTTTCAGATAATTATAAAATTCCTCATTCATCAGAACAATGCAAAAATTGTCAATGTTCAGACACTAACATAATGTTATAGTTTACAAAGAAAGATGTGTTAAGTCAAGGGAGAAACTAACATCTGACAACACAATAGAGGATTTCAAAACAATACTTTCAGTTAGCATCAGCTGAAACAAATAAAAAGCAACAAATACATAGTCTGAGATGATGTGTAGATTTGCACCAAATGATTTTGACACTAAGCACTGTTCTCAAATATTGACTTATAAAAATTGAACATGTACAGGGTCATAAATTAAGGTGAAACGAATGTCAAAGAATCTGTAAAATATATTTTATGCAACTAAGATGGAATCAATAAACAAAAATTTCACTGAAAATTTTCACTAATGTGCAAAACCAAAACACCCTTTAAATAAACCAACATTAACTACAATATACAGAATACCAGTTTCCTCTGTGGAGATGGCTGGATCAGTGAGAAACTCAAATTGCATCTAAGTTGTATTGGTACCATTAGCTCTACAGTTGGTAGCAATCTAGAGAATGGTTTATTATTAAGTTTCTTTCACAGCTTAAATATCCACGATACAAATCCCTGGGGCATGTTAAATGGTATGGACATATAAAACTTAAATAACCAGAACTTAAGAATAAATTGTATTTCTCAAGAGTGATAAGTTTATTAGAAACTATGTACCTATTTAAAGCAAAACAAGCAACAGACAAATAATAATGTGAAATGTTTTCAAGAGTATCATCTTCTAAAACAGCTTTGTTTTAATCCTCCTTCCGCAATCTTCTTCCATGATGCATATGATCAAGTTGCAAGATCTTTTTCCACCCCAAAATTATGCTCAAAAGAAATATGGAGAGTTTTGTACCTCCTATTTACTCTTGTTCATAGGCATTCCTATCCAATATAATCCAAACAATGTACTGGGCTTGGTCAGAATTTCCTGATTTTTATTTTTCTTTGTCTCTATGTTTATCTCCATGTTTGTATAACTCCTCAGAGAAATGTGACCAAGACATATCTGTCTTTTGCTCTCACGCTCTTAAGCTCACCATTCACTGTTTTGCTTGTATTTATCTTTTGGAGCAATGAAGAAGTTTAATAGATGGTTTTGTGTGGATTTGTACGCATTATTATTCAAGGAGTACAATGAGGAAGATACTGAGGTGAACAGGAATCAGAGCTTCCCCAAAGTGCATTTTTATCAATGTAGGTTTTACCAGAGTATTTGATTAAATGGTTCCTGCCTTTCTTTACTTTAACATGAGACTAAACGAAGACTTATTTAGGTGAAGTACAGACATCATGTATATGTTCATACGCAATGTTAAATGCAGTTTTTCAATTCATAGACCCATAAAAGTGTTTCCTATAACACAAGCATTCTTTTTGCAATACATTATTTTTTTTCCAAAAATTATTTATTTATTAATTTTTTTTCAATTCATCCATATTAAGATTTATTTTCATATATTTTCCAGGTTTATTGCTTATCTTCATAAGTACTACCTTGATTATTATGTCTTTTATATAATTCTTTTGTTTCTTTTTTTAATTCATTTTATTGATTTGTCACAATTGTGAATTAATTGATCCCTCCTCCTCCCTCCATATCCCCCCTCTGTATCCCCCTTCCTCCTCCCTCCATATTCCCCCTCTGTATCCCCCCTTCAGTCACTCCTCCCATTTTTCTGCAAATTGTTGTTTGGTTAAGTTGATGTTTAGTTG